>WOXC01002794.1:0-44358 GCA_011680675.1 Gymnobelideus leadbeateri
TTTTTCAGAGAGACTGTTACAAGCATGTTTGGTAGAAAAAGTATATCTGAGCATAACTCTCTAGAAACAGGGATTACCCAGAAGTTATTTTCTGTCACAGCTTTCTCTTAGCTAGTTTTCTTAAAGGCAGTCATTACATATAAAATGCTTTGGCTTCTTTTCCTCGAAATGGCATTATTAGGTTTTCTACCATTGAAACCAGTGAGGTCAGAGAAAAAGGCCTTTTGCTAAAAAAGTAAAAGCAAAGCTTCAGGAGTTTGACTAAAGATATGGAGGATTAAAGCAACTCTCTAAACAACAGGCATTTGATATCAAGAATTTCAATGGACTTCTGAGAAATTCAGGTTTTTTCCCTTTTTTCAGATAGACTGTTATAAGCATGTTTGGTTGAAAAGGTATATCTGAGCACAACTCTCTAGAAACAGGGATTACGCAGAAAATATTTTTGCTCTCAGCTTTCTCTTAGCTCATTGTGTTAAACGCAGGCACTCCATATCAAATGCTTTGCTTCTTTTCCTGGAAATGGCATCATTAGGTTTTCTCCCATTGAAACCAATGAGGGCAGATAAAAAGGCCTTTTGCCAAAAAATTAAAAGCAAAGCTTCAACTTTCTGACTAAAGATGTGCAGGGTTAAAGCAAGTCTGTGTACAAGAGTGCTTTGAATTCATGTATTTCAAAAGATTTCTGATAAATTCTGGTTTTTACCTTTTTTCAGAGAGACTGTTACAAGCATGTTTGGTAGAAAAAGTATATCTGAGCATAACTCTCTAGAAACAAGGATTACCCAGAAGTTATTTTCTGTCACAGCTTTCTCTTAGCTAGTTGTCTTAAATGCAGGCATATATCTCATGGTTTGGCTTCTTTTCTTGGAAATGGCATCATTAGGTTTTCCCCATTGAAACCAATGAGGGCAGATACAATGGCCTTTTACTACAAAAGTAATAGCAAAGCTGCAGCAGTCTTAGTACAGATGTGGATTGTTAAAGCAACTCTGTGTACAACAGTGCTTTGAATTCAAAAATTTCAAAAGACTTCTTAGAAATTCATGTTTTTACCTTTTTTTCAGATAGACTGTTAAAATTATATTTGGTAGAAAAGCTATGTCTGAGCATAACTCTCAAGGAACAGGGATTACCCAGAAGTTCTTTTGTGTCCAGCTTTCTCAAAGCTAGTTGTCTTAAACACAGGCATTCCATATAACATGCTCTGGCTTCTTTTCTTGGAAATGGCATCATTAGGTTTTCCCCATTGAAACCAATGAGGGAAGATATAAAGGACTTTTGGTAAAAAAGTAAAGGCAAAGCTGCAGTAGTCTTACTAAAGATGTGAAGGATTAAAGCAACTCTGTGTACAACACTGCTTTGAATTCAAGAATTTCAAAAGACTTCTGAGAAATTAATGTTTTTACCTTTTTTCAGATAGACTGTTACAAGCATGTTTGGTAGAAAAGGTATATCTTAGCATAACTCTCTAGGAAAAGGGATTACCCAGAAGTTTTTTTCTGTCCAACTTTCTCTTAGTGAGATGTCTTCAACGCAAGCATTACATAACACAGGCTTTGGCTTGTTTTCTTGGAAATGGCATAATTAGGTTTTCTCCCATTGAAACCACTGAGGGCACATACAAAGGCCTTTTACTAAAAATGTAAAAGCAAAGCTTCAGCAGTCTGACTAAAGATGTGGAGGGTTGTAGCAACTCTGTGTACCACAATGCTTTGAATTCAAGTATTTCAAAAGACTTCTGAGAAATTCAAGTTTTTACCTTATTTCAGATAGACTGTTACAAGCCTGTTGGGTAGAAAAGGTTTATCTGAGCATAACTCTCTAGAAAAAGGGATTACCCGGAAGTTCTTTTCACTCACAGCTTTCTTTTAGCTAATTGTCTTAAACGCAGTCATTACATATCAAATGCTTTGGCTTCTTTCCTAGAAATGGCATCATTAGGTGTTTTCCCTTGAAACCAATGAGGGCAGATATAAGGGCCTTTTCCTAAAAAAGTAAAAGCAAAACTTCAGGAATCTGACTAAAGATGTCGAGCGTTTATGCAACTCTGAGTACAACAATTCTTTAAATTCAAGTATTTCAAAAGACTTCTGAGAAATTTAGGGTTTTACCTTTTTTCAGACAGACTGTTACAAGACTGTTGGGTAGAAAAGGTTTATCTGAGCATAACTCTCTAGAAACAGGGATTACGCGGAAGTTCTTTTCACTCACAGCTTTACTCTTAGCTAGTTGTCTTAATCGCAGTCATTACATATCAAATGCTTTGGCTTCTTTCCTAGAAATGGCATCATTAGGTTTTTTCCCTTGAAATCAATGAGGGCAGATATCAAGGACTTTTGTTAAAAAAGTAAAAGCAAAGCTTCACCGTTCTGACGAAAGATGTGCAGGGTTAAAGCAACACTGTGCACAACAGTGCTTGAATTCAGGTATTTCTAAAGACTTCTGAGAAATTCAGGTTTTTACCTTTTTTCAGAGACTGTAACAAGCCTATTTGGTAGAAAAGGTATATCTGAGTACAACACTCTAGAAACAGGGATTACCCGGAAGTTCTTTTCTGTCAGAGCTTTCTCTTAGCTAGTTGTCTTAAACGCAGTCATTCCATATCAAATACTTTTGCTTCATTTCCTGGAAATGGCATCATTAAGTTTTCTCCCTTTTCAATCAATGAGGCTAAATATGAAAGCCTTTTAGTAAAAAAGTAAAATCAAAGCTTCAGCAGTCTGCCTAAAGATGTGCAGGGTTAAAGGAATTTTGTTTACAACAGTGCTTTGGATTCAAGTATTACAAAAGACTTCTGAGAAATTCAGGTTTTTACCTTTTTTCAGACAGACTGTTACAAGCATGTTGGGTAGCAAAGGTTTATCTGAGCACAACACTCTAGAAAAAGGGATTACCCAGCAGTACTATTCTGTTACAGCTTTCTCTTTGCTAGTTGTCTTAAACGCAGTCATTCCATATCAAATACTTTTGCTTCTTATCCTGGAAATGGTATCATTATGCTTTCTCCCATTGAAATCAATGAGGGAAGTTAGAAAGGCCTTTTACTAAAAAAGTAAAAGGAAAGCTGCAGCATCTGACTAAAGATGTGTAAGGTTAAAGCTACTCTGTGTAGAACAGTGCTTTGAATTCATGTATATCCAGAGATTTCTGAAAAATTCACCTTTTTACCTTTTTTCAGATAGACTGTTACAAGTATGTTTAGTAGAAAAGGTATATCTGAGAGTAACTCTCTAGGAACAGGGATTACCCGGAAGATCTTTTCTGTCCAGCTTTCTCTTAGTGAGCTATCTTAAACGCCGGCATTACATATCACATGCTTTGGCTTCTTTTCATGGAAATGGCATCATTAGGTTTTCTCTCACTGAAACCAATTTGGACAGATACAAAGTCCTTCTGCTAAAAACGTAAAAGAACGTTCAGCAGTCTGACTAAAGATGTAGAGGCTAAAAGCAACTCTGTGAATAACAGTGCTTTGAATTCTAGTATTTCAAAGGACTTCTGAGAAATTCAGGTTTTCACGTATTTTTCGGACAGCCTATTCTGAGCATGTTTGGTAGAGAAGGTATATCTGACCATAACTGTAGAAACAGACATTACATGTAAGTTCTTTTCTGTGAAAAATTCTTTTAGCTTGTTGTCTTAAACACAGCCTTTACATCTCAACTGCTTGGTCTTCTTTTGTTGGAAATGGCATCATTATTTTTTCTCCCATTGAAACCAATGCGGGCAGATAAAGGCTTTTTGCTAAAAAAGTAAAATAAAGCTTCAGGAATGTGACTCAAGATATGGAAGTTTAAGGGAACTCCCTGTACAACAGTGCTTAGAATTCAAGTATTTTAAAAGACTTCAGAGAAATTCAGGTTTTGACCTTTTTGCAGATAGACTGTTACAAGCATATTTGGTAGAAAAGGTATATCTGAGCATCACTCTCTAGAAACAAGGATTCCCCGGAAGTTCTTTTCTGTCACAGCTTTCTCTTAGCTAGGTTTCTTAAACACAGGCATTCCATATCAAATACTTTAGCTCCTTTTCCTGGAAATGGCATTAGGTTTTCTCCCTTTGAAACCAATGATGAAACATATAAAGGCCTTTTGCTAAAAAAGTAAAAGCAAAGTTTTAGCAGTCTCCCTAAAGACATGGAGGGTTAAAGCAACTCTGTGCACAATTGCTTTGAATTCAAGTATTTCAAAAGAATTTTGGGAAACTCAGTTTTTTACCTATTTTCAGATAGACAGGTACAAGTATGTTTGGGGAAAAAAAACGTATATCTGAGCATATCTCTCCACAAACAGTGATTTCCCAGAAGTTCTTTTTGCTCTCAGCTTTCTCAGCTCATTTTCTTAGAAACAGGCATTCCATATCAAATGCTTTGGCTTCTTTTCGTGGAAATAGCATCATTAGGTTTTCTCCCCTTGAAACCATTGAGGGCAGATACAAAGACCTTTTACTAAAAAAGTAAAAGCAAAGCTTCACCTTTCTGACTAAAGATGTGCAGTGTTAAAGCAACTCTGTGAACAACAGTGCTTTGAATTCAGGTATTTCAAAAGACTTCTGAAAAATTCAGGTTTTTACCTTTTTTCAGATAGACTGTTACAATCATGTTGGGTAGAAAAGGTTTATCTGAGCACAACACTCTAGAAACAGGGATTACCCAGCAGTACTTTTCTGTTACATCTTTTTCTTAGCTAGTTATGTTATACCCAGACATTATATTTAAAATGCTTTGGGTTCTTTTCCTGGAAATGGGATCATCAGGTTTTCGCCCATTGAAACCAAAGAGGGCAGATATAAAAGCATTTTGCTAAAAAAGTAAAAGCAAAGCTTCACCTTTCTGACTAAAGATGTGTAGTGTTAAAGCAACTCTGTGCACATCAGTGCTTTGAATTCAGGTATTTCAAATTACTTCTGAAAAATTCAGGTTTTTACCTTTTTTCAGATAGACTTTTCCAAGCATATTGGGTGTAAAAGGTATATCTGAGCATAACTGTCTAGAACAGGGATTAACCAGGAGTTCTTTTCTGTCACAGCTTTCTGTTAGGTAGTTGTCTTAAACGTAGGCATTCCATATCAAACGCTTTGGCTTCTTTTCTTGGAAATGGCATCGTTATGTTTCCTTCCTTTGAAACCAATGAGGGCAGATATAATGGCCTTTTGCTACAAAAGTAAAAGCAAAGCTGCAGCAGTCTGACTAAAGACGTGTAGGGTAAAAGCAACTCTGTGAACAACAGTGTTTTGAATTCAAGTATTACAAAAGACTTCTGAGAAATTCATGGTTTTACCTTATTTCAGATAGACTGCTACATGCATGTTTGGTAGAAAAGGTATATCTGAGCATAACTCTCTGGTAACATGTATAACCCGGAAGATCTTTTCTGTCACAGGTTAGCTAGTTGTCTTAAATGTAGGCATTACGTATAATATACTTTGGCTTCTTTTCCTGGAAATGGCATCATTAGGTTTTCTCCCATTGAAACCAATGTGGGCAGATATAAAGGCCTTTTTCCTAAAAAACTAAAAACAAAGCTTCAGCTTTCTGAATAAAGTTGTGCAGCTTTAAAGCAACTCTGTGTACAACACGGCTTTGAATTCAAGTATTTCAAAAGACTCCTGAGAAATTCAGGTTTTTACCTTTTTTCAGATAGAATGTCGCAAGCATGTTTGGTTGAAATGGTATATCTGAGTATAACTCTCTAGTAACAGTGATTACCTGAAAGTTCTTTTCTATCCAGCTTTCTGTTAGCTACTTATCTTAATTGGAGGCCTTACATAGCACATGCCTTGGCTTCTTTTCGAGGAAATGGCATCTTTAGGTTTTCTCCCATTGAAAAGATTGAGGGCAGATACAAAGGCCTTTTGCTAAAAAAGTAAAAGCAAAGATTCAGCAGTCTGACTAAAGATGTGGAGGGTTAAAGCAACTATGTGTACAACAGTGCTTTGAATTCCAGTATTTCTTTTTTTTTTCCTGACAATTCTTTCAGCGCCTTTTATTTAGTCAATCAACAAATATGCATTTATTAAACACTATGTGTCAAGAACTGTTGTAAATACTGATGATATAAATTAAAAGCAAAAAAAAAAAGCTGTTTCAAGGAGCTTACATTTTAATGTGAATAAGACCTTGCTGCTATTTGAACAGTTAATGGAGAAGCAGTTAGCACAGTCTTCCAAGAGAGTATATACCAGAATTTTTTAGTAGAGAACTTAATGATCATCTCTAATGCTCCTTCCAGCTCAAGATCCTACATGAACATGATTTTCTCATTTAATCTGTCACACTCTTTCATCTTTTTGGATAGATTAATCCATTTACATTTAAATTTACGAGAGTTAATTTTCTATTTTCCCCCAGCTGTCTTTTTTTTAGTTGGTATTTTTTCGTTCCTTTTTGTCTTTAAAGACTGTATTATGTATTCCCAGTTGTTTTTGTTTAACATATTCTCACAACCTTATTTTCTTTTTTTTTTAATTAAACAAATGCTTTATTAACTTCTGGTTTACATCATTCATTTCCACCGGATTATGAGTTATATTTTTCCCCCATTTTTCCCTACCCACCACCCCAGAATAGCAGTCGACTAGCTATCCCCTCATCCAATCTGCTCTCTCCCATATCTTCTCCCCTACCCCCTTCGACTTTGCCATTAGGGCAAGGTGAATCTCTGAGCCCCACTGCCTGGATATCTTATGAAACATTTAATTTTAAAACTTTGATTTTCAGATCCATTCCCTTTCTCCCTTGTCACCGACTCCCTCTGAGAAGATAAGCAATTCAGTATGTGTTGTACATGTATATCTATGCAAAACATTACCATAGTAGATAAAAGACTGTAAAAGATTGCTTATATTTCCCTCCCACCTGTCTCACCTCCCACCTGGTCCATTCCCTACTTTGATCCTGTCCCTCTTTGATAGTGGGTACTTCTAACCTCCCCTATCTGCAGAATGCCCTCCCCTCCATCATCTCCCCTCTAATCCCCCTTTCTCCTACTCAGGAGAGTGAGTGAGGGTAAGATATTCCGTTTAGTATGTATGTGATTCTCTCCTTGAGCCAACTTCAATGAGAATATGCTTTTGTCTTTTTGCCTTCTGTCCTTCCCCTCCCCGGCAACTATTTCCCCTTGCCTCTTCTACATGGGATAGTTTGCCCTACCCTGTCTCTCTCCATCTCCTCTTGCCACTTTCCTCTCTCACCTCTTGATTTCACCCCTTGAGAATCGTCCCTTCCTTGGGGCAGCTAGGTGGTGCAGCGAGCAGAGAGCCAGCCCTGGAGCCAGAAGAACCCGAGCTCGGATCCGGCCCCAGACACCCAACACACAAACAAAAACCCAGCCACGTGAACCTGGGCAAGTCACCCAACCCCAATTGCCCTCGAAAAAAAATAATGATCATCCCTTCCCATCAAATTCAACCTGTGCCCTCTATCCATGTATACCTGTGAACATATGCCACGTACCCTTCTTCAGTTATTTTCATAATGAGAAAGATTTCATCAAACACAGTTATTGTTTTTCCATGTAGGACTATAAATAGTCCAACTTTGATAAATTCCTTTTGATTTCTTTTCCTTGATTACCTTCTCAAGCATCTCTTGCTTCTTGTGTCTGAATGTCAAATTTTCTATTCAACTCTGGTTTTTTCATCAAGAATGCTTGAAAGTCCTCTATTCCACTGAATGGCCATATTTTCCCCTGAAACAAGATACTCAGTTTTGCTGGGTAGGTGACCCTTGGCTTCAGTCCCAGCTCTTTAGCCCTCTGGAATATCATATTCCATGCCCTTCTATCCCTCAGTGTAGAAGATGCCAGGTCCTGGGCTATTCTGATTGTGTTTCTACAATATTGAAATTGTTTCTTCCTGGCTGCTTGTAGTATTTTCTCCTTGATCTGGGGATTCTGGAACCTGGCTATAATATTCCTGGGAGTTTTCTTTTTGGGATATTTTTCAGGAGGTGATCGGTGGATTCTTTCAACCTCTATTTTGCCCTCTTGGTCTAGAACATCAGGGCAATTTTCCTTGAGAATTTCTTTAAGGATGATTTCTAGGTTCTTTCTTTGATCATGGCTTTCAGGTAGTCCAATAATTTTTAAATTATCTCTCCTGGATCTATTTTCCAGGTCAGTGGTTTTCCCATGAGATATTTCACATTGCCTTCTATTCTTTCATTTGTTTGGATCTGTTTAATAGTATCTTGATTTCTCATAAAGTCACTAGCTTCCATTTGCTCCAGTCTAACTCTGAAGGAATGAATCTCCTCAGTGAGCTTTTGAGATTCTTTTTCCATCTGGCAAATTCGACTTTTTAAGGCATTCTTCTCCTCATTGCCTTTCTGAGCCTCTTTTGCCATTTGAGTTAGTCTATTTTTTAAGGTGTTATTTTCCTCAGTCAGGCTGTTGACTGTCATTTCATACTTTTCTTGCATCTTTTTCATTTCTCTTCCCAAATTTTCCCCCACTTCTCTTATCTGCTTCTTAAGGTCCTCTATGGCCTGTAGCCAGCTTGTATTTTCATTTGGGGCTTTTGGTGCAGGAGTTCTGACCTCACAGTCCTCCTCCATGCTTTGAGCCTCTTTGCCCCTAAAATAGGAGTCCAATGTTGAACTTTTCTGTTTATTTTGTTTAGTTTGCCTAGGCATATTGCCACTTAATTACTTGATTTTTGGGCTTCTTGGCACAGTAAGACTCTGCCACCAGACAGGGGAGCTGAGGGAGGTAGTGCTCTTGTGGGAGCTACCTACCCACCAGGAGAGAGAGGGAGGGAGTCCGGGAGGGAGAAAGGAGCAAGCTAGTAAGTAAGGACTACACGCTCAGGGCCGGGGCCGGAGCCGGTGCACTTGAGCTGAGTGACCTGCCTCAGCTGCAGTTGCAGGAGCAGCCAATGGGACAACGCCCCCTCCTCGTTTCCCTGTCCCCACCCCCTCCGCCATGTCATATATGTTGCAGTAAAAAAAAAAAAAAAAACGAAAAAAAGTAAAAGCAAAGCTTCAGCAGTCTGACTAAAGATGTGGAGGGCAAAAGCAACTCTCTGTACAACAGTGCTTGGAATTCCAGTATTTCAAAAGATTTCTGAGAAATTCGGGTTTTACCTTTTTTCAGATAAATTATTACAACCATGTTTGGTAGAAAAGATATATCTGACCGTAACTCTCTAGGAACAGGGATTACCCGGAAGTTCTTGTCTGTCCAACTTTATCTTAGTTAGTTGTCTTCAACTGAATCATTACATATCATAGGGTTTGGCTTCTTTTCATGGAAATGGCATCATTATGTTTTCTCCCCATCAAACCAAGGAGTGCAGATTCAAAGTCCTTATGCTAAAAAAGTAAAAGAAAAGCTTCAGCAGTCTGACTAAAGATGTGGAGGGTTAAAGCAACTCTGTGTACCACAGTGCTTTGAATTCATGTATTTCAGAAGACTTCTGAGTAATTCAGGTTTTAACCATTTTTCAGATAGACTGTTACAAGCCTGTTTGGTAGAAAAGGTGTATCTGAGCATAACTCTCTAGGAACAGGGATTACCTGGAAGTTCTTTTCTGTCCAACTTTATCTTAGTTAATTGTCTTCAACACAGGCATTTCATTAAACATGCTTTGGCTTCTTTTCGTTGAAATGGCATCATTAGGTTTTCTCCATTTTCAATCAATGAGGCTAAATATAAAGGCCTTTTGCTAAAAAAGTAAAAGCAAAGCTTCAGGAGTCTGACTAAAGATTTGGTTGGTTGAAGCAACTCTGTGTAAAACAGTGCTTTGAATTCAAGTATTTCAAAGGACTTATGAGAAATTCAGGCTTTTACTTTTTTCAGATAGACTGTTACAAGCATGTTTCTTCGAAAAGGTATATCTGAGCATAACTGTCTAGAATCAGGGTTTACCTGGAAGTTCTTTTCTCTCACCGCTTTCTCTTAGCTAGTTGTCTTAAATACAGTCATTCCATATCAAATGCTTTGGCATCTTTATTTGTAAATGGCATCATTATGTTTTCTCCAATTGAACCCAAAGATGGCAGATATAAAGGCCTTTTGATAAAAAAGTAAAAGCAAAGCTTCAGGAGTCTGACTAAAGATGTGGAGGGTGAACGCAACTCTGGGTACAACAGTGCTTTGAATTCAAGTATTTCAAAAGACTTCTGAGTAATTCAGACTTTTACCTTTTTTCTGATAGACTGTTACAACCATGTTTGGTAGAAAAGGTATATCTGAGCATAACTCTCTAGAAACAGGGATTACCCAGAAGTTGTTTTCTCTCGCAACTTTCTCTTTGCTAGTTGTCCTAAATGCAGGCCTTCCATATCAAATGCTTTAGCTTCTTTTCCTGGAAATGGCGTCATTATATTTTCTCCCATTGAAACCAAAGGGGGCAGATACAAAGGCCTTTTGCTAAAAAAGTAAAAGCAAAGCTTTAGTTTTCTGACAAAAGAAGAGGAGGGTTAAAGCAAGTCTGTTTCCCACAGTGTTTTGAATTCAAGTAGATCAAAAGATATCTGAGAAATTTAGGTTTTTACCATTTTTCAGATAAATTCTTACAAGCATGTTTGGTAGAAAAGGTATATCTGAGCATAACACTCTAGAAACAGGGATTACCCGGAAGTTCTTTTCTCTCACAGCTTTCTCTTACCTAGTTGTCTGAAAAGCAGGCATTCCATATCAAATGCTTTGGCTTTTTTTCCTAGAAATGGCATCATTAGGTTTTCTCCCTTTGTAACCAATGAAGGCAGATATCAAGAACTTTTGTTAAAAAAGTAACAGCAACGCTTCAGCTTTCTGACTAAAGATGTGGCGCCTTAAAGCAACTCCGTGTACAACAATGCTTTGAATTCAAGTATTTCAAAAGACTTCTGAGAAATTCATATTTTTACCTTTTTTCAGATAGATTGTTACAAGCATGTTGGTTAGAAAAGGTTTATCTCAGCATAACTTTCTAGAAACCAGAATTATGCGGAAGTTCTTTTCTGTCACATCTTTCTCTTAGCTAGTTTTCTTAAACGCAGGTATTCCATGTCATATGCTTTGGCTTCTTTTCCAGGAAATGGCATAATTAGGTTTTCTCCCATTGAAACCAATGAGGACAGATACAAAGGCCTTTTGCTAAAAAAGTAAAAGCAAAGCTTCAGCAGTCTGACCAAAGATATGGAGGGTAAAAGAAACTCTGTGTAAAACAGTGCTTTGAATGCAAGTATTTCAAAAGACTTCTGAGAAATTCAGGTTTTCACCTTTTTTTACATAGTTTATTCTGAGCATGTTTTGTAGAGAAGGTATACTAGATCATAACTCTTTAGAAACAGGCAGTACATGTGCGTTATTTTCTGTGAAAGTTTCTCATAGCTAGTTGTGTTAAACACAGCCATCACATCTCAATTGTTTGGCCTTCTTTTGTTGGAAATGGCATCATTAAGCTATCTCCCATTGAAACTAATGTGGTCAGATATAAAGGCCTTTTGCTAAAACAGTAAAAGCAAATCTTCAGCAGTCTGACTAAAGATGTGCAGGGTTAAAGCAACTCTATTTACAACAGTGCTTTGAATTGAAGTATTTTAAAAGACTTCTGATAAATTCAGGTTCTGAAGCATCTTTGGTAGTAAAGGTATACCTGAGCAAAACTCTCCAGAAACAGGGATTACTCAGCAGTTCTTTTCTTTCACGGCTTTCTTTTAGTTAGTTGTCTTAAACACAGGTATTACATTTCAAATGCTTTGGCTTCTTTTCCTGGAAATGGCATCATTAGGTTTTCCCCCATTAAAAGGAGTTCTGAGAAATTCAGGTTTTGAAACATGTTTGGTAGAAAAGGTATATCTGAGCATAACACTCTAGAGATCGGGATTACCCTGAAGTTCTTTACTGTCGCAGAATTTTTTAGCTAATTTTCTTAAACAGAGGCATTACATATCAAATGCTTGGACTTTTTTTCATGGAAATGGCATGATTAGCTTTTCCCCCATTGAAACCAATGAGGGCAGATATAAAAGCCTTTTGCTAAAAAAGTAAAAGCAAAGCTGCAGCAGTCAGACTAGAGATGTGGAGGGTTAAAGCAACTCTATGTACAACAGTGCTTTGAAATCAAGTATTTCAAAAGAATTCTAAGAAATTTATGTTTTTCGCTTTTTTCAGATAGAGTGTTGCAAGCATGTTTGGTAGAAAAGGTATATCTTAGAGCAACTCTCTAGGAAAAGGAATTACCCATAAGTTCTTTTCTGTCCAGCTTTATGTTAGCTAGTTCTCTTAAACGCAGAAATTACATATCACATGCTTTGGCTTCTTTTCCAGGAATTGGCATCACATATGTTCTCTCACATTGAAATCAATGAGGGTAGATACAAAGGCCTTTTGTTAAAAATCTAAAAGCAAAGATTAAGCAGTCTGACTAAAGATATGGAGGGTGAAAGCAACTCTGTGTAAACAGTGCTTTAAATCCAAGTATTTCAAAAACTTCTGAGAAATTCAGGTTTTTTCAATTTTTTCAAATATACTGTTACATGCATGTTTGGTAGAAAAGGTATATCTGAGCATAACTCTCTAGAGTTGGGCCTTTTGCTAAAAAAGTAAAAGTAGAAGCCCTCAGTGTGGGGCCAAGCAGGGGAAATCAATGGGGAGGCTTGGCGACAGCATGTGGGGAGGGGAGCGGGACAGGGGCGGGGCTGTATTTCAGAAGGGGGACCAAGTGCCAGCCAGGGCTCAGATGCAGAGCTGAGGAGAGCTGAGGGAGGTAGTGCTCTTTTGGGAGCCTTCTACGCACCAGGAGAGAGAGGGAGAGGGCCGGGGAGGGAGAAAGGAGCAAGCTAGTTAGTAAGGACTGCGCACTCAGCACCTGGGCAGGGGCCGGGGCACTTGAGCTGAGTGACCTGCTGCAGCTGCAGGAGCAGTCAAGGGGACACTGCCCCCTCCCCCTTCCCCTGTCCCCAACCCAACAACCGAGTCATATATGTTGTAGTTAAAAAAAAAAAGACCCCAAAAAAGTAAAAGCAAAGCTTCAGCACTCTGACTAAAGATGTGGAGGGTTAAAGCAACTCTGTGTACAACAGTGCTTTGAATTCCAGCATCTCAAAAGACTCCTGAGAAATTCAGGTTTTTACCTTTTTTCATATAGACTGTTACAAGCACGTTCGGTAGAAAAGGTATATCTGAGCATAACTCTCTAGAAACAGGGATTACCCGGAAGTTCTTTTCTGTCACAGCTCTCTCTTAGCTAGTTGTCTTAAATGCAGGCATTCAATATCAAATGCTTTGGCTTCTTTTGGTGGAAATGGCACCATTATGTTTTCTCCCTTTGAAACCAAAGAGGGGAGATATAAAAACCTTTTAATAAAAAAGTAAAAGCAAAGCTTCAGCAGTCTCACTAAAGATGTGGAGGGTTAAAGGAACTCTGTGTACAACAGTGTTTAGAATTCTAGTAATTCAAAGGACTTTTGAGAAATTCAGGTTTTCACCTTTTAATCAGATAGCCTATTCTGAGCAGGTTTGGTAGAGAAGGTATAGCAGACCATAACTCTTAAGCAACAGCGATTACACGGATAATCTTTACTGTGACAAGTTCTCTTAACTAGTTTTCTTCAAGACAGCAATTACATCTCAGTTGCTTGGTGTTCTGTTGTTAGAAATGGCATCATTAGATTTACTCCCAGTGAAACCAATGTGGGCAGGTATAAAGGCCTTTTGCTAAAACAGTAAAAACAAAGCTTCAGCAGGCTGATGAAAGTTGTGGAGGGTTAAAGGAACTCTGAGTAAAACAGTGCTTAGAATTCAAGTATTTCAAAAGACTTCTGAGAAATTCATGTTTTCACCTTTTTTTCAGAGAGCCTATTCTGAGCAGGTTTGGTAGAGAAGGTATAGCAGACCATAACTCCTAAGAAACAGGGATTACAAGGATAATCTTTACTGTGACAAGTTCTTAACTAGTTTTCTTAAAGACCTCCATTTCATCTCAATTGCTTGGCCTTCTGTTGTTGGAAATGGCATTATTAGTTTTTCTCCCTGTGAAACCAATGAGCACAGATATAAAGGCCTTTTGCTAAAAAAGTAAAAGCAAAGCTTCAGCAGTCTGACTGAAGATGTGGAGGGTTAAAGGAACTGTGAGTACAACAGTGCTTAGAATTCAAGTATTCCAAAGGACTTCTGAGAAATTCAGGTTTTGACCTTTTTTTTAGAGAGCCTATTCTGAGCAGGTTTGGTAGAGAAGGTATAGCAGACCATAACTCTTAAGAAACAGGGATTACAATGATAATCTTTACTGTGACAAGTTCTTAACTAGTTTTCTTAAAGGAACTGTGTGTACAACAGTGCTTAGAATTCTAGTACTTCACAGTACTTCTGAGAAATTGAGATTTCATCATTTTTTCAGATATCCTATTCTGAGCATGTTTGATAGAGAAGGTATATTTGACCATAACTCTGTAGAAACAGGCATTACATGTTATATCTTTTCTGGGAATGATTCTCTTAGCAAGAGGTCTTAAACACAGCCATTACATTTCAATTTCTTGGTCTTCTTTTGTTTGTAATAGCATCATTAGGTTTTCTGCCATAGACACCAATGTAGGCAGGTATAAAGCCCTGTTGCTAAAAGAGTAAAACCAAAGCTTCAGTAATCTGAGAAGAACAGTGCTTAGTATTCAACTATTTCAAAAGACTTCTGATTAATTCAGTTTTCCCCCCTTTTTTTCAGATAGCCTATTCTGAGCATGTTTGGTATAGAAGGTATATCTGACCATAATTCTGTAGAAACAGGTATTACATGTAACTTCTTTTCTGTGACAGCATTCTCTTAGCGAGTTGTCTTAAACACAGCCATTACATAATAATTGCTTAGTCTTCTTTTGGTGGAAATGGCATTATTAAGAATTCTCCCATTGAAACGAATTTGGGCAGATATAAAGGCCTTTTGCTAAAACAGTAAAAGCAAAGCTTCAACCGTCTGACTCAAAATGTGGAGGGTTAAAGGAACTGTGTGTACAACAGTGTTTTGAATTCTAGTATTTCAAAGGACTTCTGAAAAAATTCATGTTTTCACCTTTTTTTTCAGATAGCCTATTCTGAGCATGTTTGGTATATATGGCCATAACTCTGTAGAAACAGGCATTACATGTAACTTCTTTTTTATGACAGCTTTTTCTTAGTGAGTTTTCTTAAACACAGCCATTACATCATAATTCCTTAGTCTTACTTTGCTGGAAATGGCGTTATTAAGAGATCTCCCATTGAAACCAATGTGGGCAGATATAAAAGCCCTTTCCTAAAACAGCAAAAGCAAAGTTTCAACACTCTGACTCAAGATGTGGAGGGTTAAGGAACTGTGTGTACAACAGTGCTTAGAATTTTAGTATGTCAACGGACTTCTGAGAAATTCAGATTTTCACCATTTTTTCAGATATCCTATTCTGACCGTGTTTGATAGAGAAGGTATATCTGAGCATAACTCTATAGAAACAGGCATTACATGTTACATCTTTACTGGGAATGATTCTCTTAGCAAGAGCTCTTAAACACAGCCATTACATCTCAATTGCTTGGTCTACTTTTGTTTGAAATGGTATCATTAGGTTTTCTCCCATAGAAACCAATGTAGGCAGTTATAAAGCACTGTTGCTAAAAGAGTATAAGCAAAGCATCAGCAGTCTGACTGAAGCTGTGGAGGGTTTAAGGAAGTCTGTGTACAACAGTGCTTAGAATTCAAGTATTTCAAAAGACTTCTGAGAAATTCAGGTTTCCACCTTTTTTTCAGATAGGCTATTCTGAGCACGTTTGGTAGAGAAGGTATATCTGGCCATAACTTTGTAGAAACAGGCATTACATGTAACTTCTTTTCTATGACAGCTTTCTCTTAGTGAGTTGTCTTAAATACAGCCATTACATCATAAATGCTTAGTATTCCTTTGGTGGAAATGGCATTATTAAGAGATCTCCCATTGAAACGAATGTGGGCAGATATAAAGGCCTTTTGCTAAAACAGTAAAAGCAAAGCTTCAACACTCTGACTCAAGATGTAGAGGGTTAAAGGAACTGTGTGTACAACAGTGCTTGGAATTCAAGTATTTCAAAGGACTTCTGAGAAATTCAGGTTTTCACCTTTTTTTCAGATAGCCTATTCTGACCATGTTTGATAGAGAAGGTATATCTGGCCATAACTCTGTAGAAACAGGTATTACATGTTACTTCATTTCTGGGAATGATTCTCTTAGCAAGAGGTCTTAAACACAGCCATTACATCTCAACTTGTAATTCTTTTTTCTAGAAAGTTATGTTCAGATATACCTTTTCTACCCAAAATGCTTGTAAGAGTCTGCCTGAAAAAAGGTAAAAATATGAACTTCTCAGAAGTTTTTTGAAATACTTGAATTCAAAGCACTGTTGGACACAGAGTTGCTTTAACCCTCCACATTTATAGTCAGAAAGCTGGAGCTTTGCTTTTACTTTTTTAGGAAAACTTCTTCATATTTGCCCTCATTAGTTTCAATGGTGGAAAAGCTAATGATGCCATTTCCAGGAAAAGAAGCCAAAGCATTTGAAATGTAATGTCTGGTTTTAAGACAACTAGATATGAGAAATCTGTTTCAGAAAAGAAGTTCCGGGTAATCCAGGTTTCTAGAGAGTTATGCTCAGATATACCTTTTCTAACAAACATGCTTGAAACAGTCTCTCTGTAAAAAGGTAAAAACCTAAATTTCTCAGAATTCTTTTGAAATACTTGAATTCAAAGAACTGTTGTACACAGAGTTGCTTTAACCCTCCACATCTTTAGTCAGACTGCTGAAGCTTTCCTTTTACTTTTTAGCAAAAGGCCTTTATATCCTCCCCCATTGGTTTCAATGGGGGAAAACCTAATTATGTCATTTCCACGAAAAGAAGGCAAAGCATTTGATATGCAATGCCTGTATTTAAGACAACTAGCTAAGACAAAGCTTTAACAGAACGAACTTCCGGAAAATCCCTGTGTCTAGAGAGTTATGCTCAGATATACCTTTTCTACCAAGCATGCTTGTAACAGTCTATCTGAAAAAAGGTAAAAACATGAAGTTCTCAGAAGTCTTTTGAAATTCTTGAATTCAAACACTGTTATAATCAGAGTTGCTTTAACCCTCTACATCTATAGTAAGAATGCTGCAGCTTTGCCTTTACTTTTAAGCAAAAGGCCTTTATATCTGCCCTTATTAGTTTCAAAGGGAGAAAACCTAATGATGCCATTTCCAAGAAAAGAATCCAAAGCATGTGATATGTAATGCGTACGTTTAAGACAACTAGCTACAAAGCTGGACAGAAAAGAACTTTTGTGTAATCCCTCTTTCTAGAGAATTATGCTCAGATATACAATTTCAGCCAAATATTCTTGTAACAGTCTATCTGAAAAAAGGTAAAAAGCTAAATTTCTCAGTAGTCTTTTGAAATACTTGAATTCCAAGCACTGTTGTACATACAGTTGCTTTCACCCTCCACATCTTTAGTGAGACTGCTAAAGCTTTGTTTTCACTTTTTTAGCAAAAGGCCTTTATATCTGCCCTCATTGGTTTCAACAGGAGAAAAATTAATGATGCCTTTCGCAGGAAAAGAAGGCAAAACAATTGGTGTGGAATGCCTCCATTTAAGACACCCAGCTAAGAGAGAGCTGTGGCAGAAAAGAACTTTCAGGTAATCCTTGTTTCTAGAGACTTATTCTTAGATATAGCTATTCTACCAAACATGCTTATAACAGTCTATCTGAAAACAGGTAAAAACCTGAATTTCTCAGAAGACTTTTGAAATACTTGAATTCAAAGTACTGTTGTACATGGAGTTGCTTTAACCCTGCACATCTTTAGTCAGAAAGCTGAAGCTTTGCTTTTACTTTTTTAGTAAAAGTCCTTTGTATCTACCCTCATTAGTTTCAATGGGAGAAAATAAAATGATGTCATTTGCAGGAAAAGAAGCAAAAGCATTTGATATGGAATGCCTGTGTTTAAGACAACTACCTAAGAGAAAGCTGAGAGCGAAAAGAACTTCCAGGTAATCCCTGCTTCTCGAGAGTTATGCTCAGATATACTTTTTCTACCAAAACATGCTTGTAACAGTCTTTCTGAAAAAAAGGTAAAAGCCTGAATTTCTAATAAGTGTTTTGAAATACTTGAATTCAAAGCACTGTTGTCCACAGAGTTGTCTTTACTCTCCACATCTTTAGTCAGACTGCTGATGCTTTGCCTTTATTTTTGTAGCAAAAAGCCTTTATATCTGCCCTCATTGGTTTCAAAGCGGGGAAAAACTAATCATGCCATTTCCACGAAAAGAAGGCATAGCATTTGAGATGCAAAGCCTGCATTTAAGACAACTAAGAGAAAGCTTTGACAGAAACAGACATCCAGATAATCCCTGTTTCTAGAGAGTTGTGCCCAGATATACCTTTTCTACCCAACATTCTTGTAACAGTCTATCTGAAAAAAAAAAAGTAAAAACCTACATTTCTCAGAAGTCTTTTGAAATACTTGAATTCAAAGCACTGTTGTACACAGAGTTGCTTTAATCATCTACATCTTTAGTCAGACTGCTGCAGCTTTGCTTTAACTTTTGTAGCAAAAGGCCTTTATATCTGCTCTCATTGGTTTAATGGGGGAAAACCTAATGATGCCATTTCCAGGAAAAGAAGCCAAAGCATTTGAAATGTAATGCCGGGTTTTAAGAAATCTAGCTAAGAGAAAGGTGTGATAGAAAAGAAATTCTGGGTAATCCTTGTTTCTAGAGATTGATGCTCAGTTATACCTTTTCTAGCAAATATGCTTGTAACAGTCTATCTGAAAAAAAGGTCAAAACCTGAATTTCTCTGAAGTCTTTTAAGATACTTGAATTCAAAGCACTGTTGTATAAAGAGTTGCTTTAAGCCTCGACATCTTTAGTCAGACTGCTGAAGCTTTGCTTTTACTTTTTTAGCTAAAGACCTTTATATCTGCCTTCATTGCTTTCAATGGGGGAAAATCTAATGATACCATTTCGAGGAAAAGAAACCAAAGCATTTTAAATGTAATGCCTGGGTTTAAGACAACTAGCTAAAAGAAAGCTGTGACAGAAAAGAACTTCCGGGTAATCCCTGTTTCTAGAGAGTTATGCTCAGATAAAACTTTTCTAACAAACATGCTTGCAACAGTCTATCTGAAAAAAGGCAGAAACATGAATTTCTCAGAAGTCTTTGGCAATACTTGAATTAAAAGCACTGTTATACACAGAGTTGCTATACCCCTCCACATCTTTAATAAGACTGCTGAAGTTTTGCTTTTACATGTTTAGCAAAAGGCCTTTGTATCTTCCCTCATTTGTTTGCAAAGGGGGAAAACCTAATGATGCCATATCCAGGAAAACAAGCCAAAGCATTTGATATGAAATGCTTGTGTTTAAGACAACTAGCTGAGAGAAAGTTATGACAGAAAAGAACTGCGTAATCCTTCTTTCTAGAGAGTTATGCTCAGATATACCTTTTCTACGATAAATGCTTGGAACAGTCTATCTGAAAAAAGGTAAATACATGAATATCTCCAAAGTATTTTGAAATACTTGAATTCAGAGCACGGTACAAAACAGAGTTTCTATAACCCTCCAGATCTTTAGTCAGACTGCTGAATCTTTGCTTTTACTTTTTTAGCAAAAAGCCTTTATATCTACCCTCACTGGTTTCAATAGGAGAAATTTTAATACTGGCATTTCCACCAAAAGAAGCCAAAGATATTGAGATGAAATGCCTGTGTTTATGACAATTAGCTAACAGAAAGCTGTGAGAGAAATGAACTTTGGGGTAATCCCTGTTTCTAGAGACTTATGTTCAGATATACCTTTTTTAACAAACATGCTTGTAACAGTCTTTCTGAAAAAAGTTAAAAACATGAATTTCTCAGAAGCCTTTGGAAATGCTTGAATTCAAAGCATTGTTGTACACAGAGTTGCTGTAACCCTCCACATCTTCAGTAAGACTGCTGCAGCTTTGCCTTTACTTTTTTAGGAAAAGGCCTTTATAACTTCCCTCATTGGTTTCAATGGGGGAAAACCTAATCATGCCATTTCCACGAAAAGAAGGCAAA
Organism: Gymnobelideus leadbeateri; assembly: GCA_011680675.1. NCBI lineage: Eukaryota > Metazoa > Chordata > Mammalia > Diprotodontia > Petauridae > Gymnobelideus > Gymnobelideus leadbeateri. The sequence goes on from WOXC01002794.1 coordinate 20,018, forward strand.
GCATGTGATATGTAATGCCTACCTTTAAGACAACTAGCTAAGGAAAAGCTGTGAAAGAAAAGAACTTCCACGTAATCCCTATTTCTATAGCGTTATGCTCAGATATACCTTTTCTACCAAATATGCTTGTAACAGTATATATTAAAAAAGGTCAAACCCTGAATTTCTCTGAAGTCTTTTCAAATACTTGAATTCCAAGCACTGTTGACACAGAGTTGCTTTAATCCTGGACATCTTCAGTCAGACTGCTGAAGCTTTTCTTTTACTTTTTTAGCAAAAGGCCTTTGTATCTGCCCTCAGTGATTTCAATGGGAGAAAACACAATGATGCCATTTCCATGAAAAGAAGCCAAAGGATGTGATAAGTAATGCCTGTGTTTAAGAAAACTAAATAAGAGAAAGCTGGATGGAAAAGAATTTCCGGATAATCACTGTTCCTAGAGAGGTATGCTCAGATATACCTTTTCTACCAAACATGCTTGTAACAGTCTATCTGAAAAAAGGTCAAAACATGAATTTCTCAGAAGTCTTTTGAAATACTTGCATTCAAAGCACTGTGGTACACAGAGTTGCTATAACCATCCACATCTTTAGTCAGACTGCTGTAGCTTTGCTTTTACATTTTTAGCAAAAGGCCTTTTCATCTGTGCTCATTGGTTTCAATGGGGGAAAACCTAATCATGCCATTTCCATGAAAAGAAGGCAAAGCATTTGATATGCAATGCCTATATTTAAGACAACTAGCTAAGAGCAAGCTTTGACAGTAACGTACTTCCGGATAATCCCTCTGTCTAGAGAGTTATGCTCAGATATACCTTTTCCACCAAACATGCTCAGAATAGGCTGTCTGAAAAATACGTGAAAACCTGAATTTCTCAGAAGTCCTTTGAAATATTAGAATTCTAAGCACTGTTGTACACACCGTTCCTTTAACCCTCCACATCTTTAGTAAGACTGCTGCAGCTTTGCCTTTACTTCTTTAGCAAAAGGCCTTTATATCTGCCCTCATTGGTTTCAATGGCAGAAAACCTAATGATGCCATTTCCAAGAAAAAAAGCCAAAGCATGTGATATGTAATGCCTATGTTTAAGACAAGTAGCTTAGAGAAAGCTGGACAGAAAAGAACTTCCGGGTAATCCCTATTCCTAGAGAGTTATTCTCAGATAGAACTTTTCTACCAAACATGCTTGTTACAGTATATCTGAAAAAAGGTAAAAACATGAATTTCTCTGAAGTCTTTTAAAATACTTGAATTCAAAGCACTGTTGTATACAGAGTTGCTTTAATCCTCGACATCGTTAGTCAGACTGATGAAGCTTTGCTTTTACTTTTTTACAAAAGGCCTTTATATCTGTCTTCCTTGGTTTCAATGGGGGAAAACCTAATGATGCCCTTTCTAGGAAAAGAAGCCAAAGCTTTTGAAATGTAATGCCTGTGTTTAAGAAAACTAGCTAAGAGAAAGCTGGAAGGAAAAGAATTTCTGGGTAATCACTGTTACTAGAGAATTATGCTTCGATATATCTGAAAAAAAGTGAAAAACTTGAATTTCACAAAAAAATCACAAGTCACAGGGTACTCCAAAAGAAACAAAAACTGATAATGCTCTTGTCTACACTGACAAATCATTTCAATCTTTCTAAAAAACCTATTGATAAAATATGATGAGGCAATTTGGATTTGGATATATCACAAGGGCAATTAGCTACTGCTTTATATACCCTAAAATTTTTTAATCATCACTAAAAAAGGGTATAAACCAGAAGAATAACAATTTGAAAAAGTACATATTCCCAAATAAAGTAATGGAAAATACTTGCCCCTTAATTATGTAGAGGAGAGGTTGTGCTTATATTTTTTGAGATGCTGATGAATGACCACTGAATATGCCAACACAGAATGTCCAGGCGTGTTCCAGCAGATGCAGAAACAGAGAAGAGGATCAGAGGATTCCTCACAAGGACAACCCCAGAAGAAATGACTTGGCATCCCATCTTTTCACAGAATGATACAGCCTTCTAATAGAACATTACACAATGACAGACTTCAGAAACACCTGCATTTCAAGAAATATCTGATTTTCTAATAAGAACTGACTTTTGAACTTTTTAAATCACAGGACTACTTGCCTCTCTCTTAATGTCAACGACTGTGTCTTCTATTTTAAGTGGGATCCAAACTGCTCCATTTGTGAATGAATTTGCAAGGAATGTTACCTTGCCTTTGAAAACTCAAGATCAGACTCCCTCTCCAATGTAATTGTGGATACACCTATCTATGTATGAACTTTTAATTGCATTGATTTTACTTTTGCTCAATGTACATCTAGTAGAGATCTTGTTGACCAATATTTATTTTGCTTTTTTCCAACTAATTTCACTTATGCTTGATATCAAACATTGAGGGCATATACATATCTGACATCTTTAAAAAGGGGGGAAAAGGTTTGTCAGATTTCCTGTTACTATATTCACTGTCCTAATATTGTTAATGGTTCCAACTGCTGTGTTTGCAATGTAAACTGCACAATAGGTTAATGAATTATCAAAAAAAATGTTTCTGCAGACACAATATGATATAGGTAATGATCTATCGTATAAGATCAATTTATTACAATTAACATTATGATTAGGTATGAGTTAAAACCATTAAAAACTAAACTGTTACTCAGATGTGATTATAAATACACATCTATTTGTGTTACCACTAGCTTATATAATTCCTCTCATCCCAGTATCACATGAGAGAGGATCAGAGCCTGCTTATTGGGAGCCTGGCATAATTTCAATATCACCTTAGAAATAGAAAGCTTTCAATCAAATTATTAAGATATTGAACATAATGAGATTCCTGGGATTGACCCAGTAGGAGCTAAGAAAACAATTATTGATACATTGAAAAATCTCTATGCACCTACTTCCCATATTGATCATTATAATAGTCTGTTGTTTATTTGGACCTTGCATTATAAAAATCATGAGGCACTGATTTACATGCCTTTAAGCTTCTCCTTAAAAAAGGGGGAATATGTGGTGAGACGAAGAGGCCTGAGCCAGGACTTCAGATAATTACCCTGATATCAGTGGACCTGAACAACAAAGACCTCTTCCAGATGCTACTTTTCATTAAGTCAGCTCTGGAGTTCTTTTGATATGGGTTACACTTATGAGGATGGTATGTGAGTTCTGAGGCTAAGAGGCTCTGCCCCAAAACTTTGGTTGTCCAAAACATATGCAGGAAGTCAGTTCTTATACAGATGTTCTTGATGATGCTGCCTTGGCCATTAGGCTTTCAGGCCAGCTCTCAAGAGCATCCTTTCACATGTAACTGACTGAGATAAGAGATAACTGCCCAAGACTCTATGGCACCTAGGAAACAATAGGCCATATTATCATGCTACTTCCAGGATACAACAGACTAAGATAATGATTTCTCTTCCTTCCCATCCTTTGTCTCTTTGCTCTATAAAAGCCTTTCCCTGAGTATCAATAAATGGAGTTCTTGGTTCTTCCTTGAGCTACCCCCCCCCCAAAAAAAAAAAGACTGCTGAATCTTTGTTTTTACTTTTTTAGCAAAAGGCCTTTGTATGTGCCCTCACTGGTATCAATGGGAGAAAACCTAATGATGCCATTTCCATAAAAAGCAGCCAAAGCATGTGATAAGTAAAGCCTGTGTTTAAGACAACTACATAAGCGAAGGCTGGACAGAAAAGAACTTCTGGGTAATCCCTGTTCCTAGGGAGTTATGCTCAGATATACCTTTTCTACCAAACATGCTTTTAACAGTCTATCTGAAAAAAGGTAAAAACATGAATTTCTCAGAAATCTTTTGAAATACTTGAATTCAAAGCACTGTTGTACACAGAGTTGCTTGAACCCTCCACATCTTTAGTCTGACTGCTGCAGCTTTACATTTACTTTTTTAGTAAAAAGTCTTCATATTTGCCCTTATTGGTTTCAATGGGGAAAACCTAATGATGCTATTTCCATGAAGAGAAGCCAAAGCATTTGATGTGTAATGCCTCCATTTAAGACAACTAGCTAAGAGAAAGCTGGGACAGAAAAGAACTTCCGTGTAATCCCTGTTTCTAGAGAGTTATGCCGAGATATATATTTTCTACCCAACATTCTTTTCAGTCTATCTGAAAAAGGTAAAAATATGAATTTCTCAGAAGTCTTCTGAAATACTTGCATTCAAAGCACTGAGGTACGCAGAGTTGTTATAACCCTCCACATCTTTAGTCAGACTGCTGCAGCTGTGCTTTTACAGTTTTAGCGAAAGGCCTTTGTATGTGTCCTCAGTGTTTTTAATCAGAGAAAACCTAATTATGCCATTTCCAAGAAAAGAAGCCAAAGCCTGTTATATGTAAGGCTTCCATTGAAGACAAGTCAGTAAGAGAAAGTTGGACAGAAAAGAAGTTCCCGGTAATCCCTGTTCCTAAAGAGTTTTGCTCAGATATACCTTTTCTACCAAACATGTTTGTAACAGTGTATCTGAACAAAGGTAAAAACATGAATTTCTTAGAAGCCTTTTGAAATACTTGAATTCAAAGCACTGTTGTACGCAAAGTTGCTTTTACCCTCCACATCTTTAGTCAGACTGCTGCAGCTTTGCTTTTACTTTTGTAGCAAAAGGCCATTATATCTGCCCTCATTGGTTTCAATGGGAGGAAACATAATGATGCCATTTCCAAGAAAAGAAGCCAAAGCGTTTGATATGGAATGCCGCCGTTTAAGACAACTAGCTAAGAGAAAGCTGTGACAGAAAAGAACTGGGTAATCCTTGGTTCTAGACAGTTATGCTCAGATATACCTTTTCTACCAAACTTGCTGGTAACAGTCTATCTGAAAAAGGTATCAACATAAATTTCTCAGAAGTCTTTTGAAATACTTGAATTCAAAGCACTGTTGTACACAAAGTTGCTTTTACCCTCCACATCTTTAGTCAGACTGCTGTAGCTTTGCTTTTACTTTTTTAGCAAAAGGCCTTCATATCTGCCCTCATTGGTTTCAATGCGGAAAACCTTATGATGCCATTTCATCGAAAAGAAGCCAAAGCATTTGATATGCAATGCCTCCTTTTAAGACAAGTAGCTAAGAGAAAGCCGTGACAGAAAAGAACTGCTTAGTAATCCCTTAGTCTACAGAGTTTTGCTCAGGTATACTTTTCCTACCAAAGATGCTTCAGAACCTGAATTTCTCAGAAGTCTTTTAAAATACTTCAATTCGAGGCAGATCCAAGATGGCGGAGTAGAAACAGCTCTTCCAAGCCACTCAGCCCCCAGATTCCCCCCAAACTATGTAAAAGGGGACTCTGAACAACTTCTGGAGCTCCAGCACCCACAGAATGACACAGAAAAGCTAACCTCCCACTGAGGACAGCCCAGCAGCCCTGCAGGAAGGACCAGCGCAGAGGTCTCGGAGCTGGCAGCGTGCAGTTTGCAGATCATGGGGAGCCGAGCCGACCCCAGGTCCCCGTGAGCCGAGGTTTTAGCCCTAGGGCGGCAAGGCCAACAGCTGGCTGGAGGAACCTCAGAACACCAGCAGCTGTGGCGACTCCAGGGTTATCAACATAGACATGCCTAGGACAAAGTAAGAGGTTACTGTCCTATGGACTTTGGGACCTGTATTTGGGGAGTGCGTCAGCTACCTCCCCTGGTGGCTAGAAGTTGCTGAGGAGACACACCATTTTGTAGTTTTCAGAGGCAGCACCGGCTCCCAGCCTACAAATCATGGGGAGATCCAGCGATCAATCTTGGGGGGTAATGGTTCTTGCTTTAACCTCCCTGGATCTGGATTTTGATCTAGGGTGGAAGTCGTGGGTAGGTTTAAAGCTTGCCCGAAAGAGAAGTTGCCCCCCACACGTTTCAGACGAAAATTCCTCTATCTGGCCTTAAAGCCATAGTGTGGCAACAAGCCCAAAAGTCAAGCAATTAAGTGGCAACATGCCAAGGCAAAGGAAACAGAAAAATGCAACCCTAGACTCCTATTTTGGGGGCATAGAGCGGGAAAAGGACTGTGAGGTCAGAAGTCCTGCTCCAAAAGCCCCAGGGGAAAACATGAGCGGGTTGCAGGCCATAGAGGACCTTAAGAAGGACTTTAAAAATCAAATAAGAGAAGTGGAGGAAAAATTGGAAAGAGAAATGAGAAGGATGCAGGAAAAGTATGAAATGAGGGTCAACAGCCTGACTGAGGAAAACAACACCTTAAAAAATAGACTAGCTCAAATTGCAAAGGAAGCCCAAAAGGTCAATGAGGAGAAGAATGCCTTAAAAAGTCGAATTTGTCAGATGGAAAAAGAATCTCAAAAGTTCACTGAGGAGATTCATTCCTTCAGAGTTAGACTGGAGCAAATGGAAGCTAGTGACTTTATGAGAAATCAAGATGCTGTTAAGCAGATCCAAACAAATGAAAGATTAGAAGACAATGTGAAATATCTCATGGGAAAAACCACTGACCTGGAAAATAGATCCAGGAGAGACAATTTAAAAATTGTTGGCCTACCTGAAAGCCTTGATCAAAGAAAGAACCTAGAAATCATCCTTCAAGAAATTCTCAAGGAAATTTGCCCTGATGTTTTAGATCCAGAGGGCAAAATAGAGGTTGAAAGAATCCACCGATCACCTCCTGAAAAAGGTCCCAAAAAGAAAACTCCAGAAATATTATAGCCAGCTTCCAGAATCCCCAGATCAAGGAGAAAATACTCCAAGCAGCCAGGAAGAAACAATTTCAATATTGTGGAAACACAATCAGAATAGCCCAGGACCTGGCAGCTTCTACACTGAGGGATTGAAGGGCATGGAATATGATATTGCAGAGGGCAAAAGAACTGGGAATGAACTCAAGGGTCACCTACCCAGCAAAACTGAGTATTTTGTTTCAGGGGAAAATATGGTCATTCTTGAGGAAAAAAACAGAATTGAATAGAAAATTTGACATCCAGACACAGGAAGGAAGAGATGCCTGAGAAGGTAATTGGGGAAGTGAGATCAAGGGGAACTTATCAAAGTTGAACTATTTACATTCCTATATGGAAAAGCAATAACTGACTGATGCTATCTTTCTCACTATGAAAATAATGGAAGAAGGGGGTGTGGTCATATGAAAATATATGTGAATGTGTGTATATATGGTTACAGTTATATATGGATAGGGGTATAGATTGAATTTTTGGGAAGGGAGAATACTCAAGGGATGAAATTATGAGGTGAGAGAGGAAAGTGGCAAGAGGAGATGGGGAGAGACAGGGTAGTGTAAACTATCCAATGCAGAAGAAGCAAGGGGAAGTGGTTGCAAGAGAGGGGGAGAATAAGGAAGGCTAAAAAGGCAAAACCACATTCAAACTGAATTTGCTTCAGGGAGAAAATGACATACATACTAAATGGGATATCTCAACCTGCAGCAGGATAGGGGGAAGGAGGGTGAGAGGAGGGATGATGGATGGGAAGGCATCCTTGGGGTGAGGGGAGGTTGGAAGTACCCACTATAGAAGAGGGACAGGATCATGTAGGGAATGGACCAGGTGGGGGGTGGGATGAGTGGGAGGGAATTATAAGAAGCCTTGTACAATATATCTACTATGATAATGTTTTGCATAGCTAGACATGTACAACGTATACTGAATTACTTATCTCCCAAAAGGGAATGGGTGACAAGGGAGGAAGGAAATGGATCTGAAATTCGAGGTCGTAACATTAAATGTTTCAAATATATATAAATACTATTATTAATACTCTTTTGCTTGTAATAGGGAGATAAGATGTGCAGGCATTGGGACACAAAGATTCACCTTCCTCTAATGGAAAAGTCGATGGGGGTATGGGAGAAGGTATGGGAGAGAGCAGATTGGAGGAAGCGATATCTTGTGGGACTACTATTCTGGGAGGTTGGGTAGGGGAATAATGGGGGGAAAATGATTGTAACTGAAAATCTGGTGGAAATGAATGATGTAAAACAGAAATTAATAAAGCATTTGTTTAGAAAAAAAAAAGAAATGGCATCATTAGGTTTTCTCCCATTGAAATCAGTGATGGCAGATACAAAGCCCTTTTGCTAAAAAAGCAAAAGCAGGCAGGCTCTGGGCTGGCCGTGAGGTGGAGACGCCGGGGGCAGACTCTGGGGCTGCAGGCCCAGAAGCCCTGGCCTTGCGTGGCACCGCAGCCCGCCGGGGTTTGTGGATGAGCGGGCGCTGACCCGGGCAGCTTGTAACCACCGGCCCGGCAGTAGGGGGGGGCGCCTCGCTGCCCCGCCCCGGGCTTTCTGCTCCCTTTGGCCCCATGTGCACACGGCCCAAGCCCGTGTCTCCTTTTCTGTCTCCTGCCTCCATGCCCGCGTGCCGCCCATGCCCCCAGCTCGCTTCCCTCCCTGCCCTGGCTTTCCTCAGCACCTTTACTCCCTCCAGCTGTCACTTAAATGAGCCTGCTATGGAAGCCAGACCAATTGTGACCTCAAAACAGAAGGTTGAAGTAGTTTGTGGTATCCCAACCCAGGTAATCTGCACAGCTTTCAGCAGTCACATCTTTGTGTTGGTGACCCAGTAGGTAAAAATGGGTACCCTGGTCTCTCTGGAACCTAGTACCATAGCCAGTGATATCTGCAAGCCTACTATCACTACTAGAGTGCTCCTCGGGCAAGATGAGCCCCTTATCCACGTCTTTGCAAAGAACCTAGTGACTTTCATTTGTCAAGAAGCAGGAAACAGGCCTATTCTCCTGGCTCTGGCCTTGAAGGAAAAAAGTGTGGGAGGGGTGAGAGCACTGAAGGAAGTGATTCGAAGCTGCCAGTTGTGGTAAGGCAAGGACCTTCCTGCCAGCTGGATATTCCTGGGGAGAGCTCTTGAATCAAGAAGTCATATCCCTTCCTCTGAAGGAACCTTTCATTTTCTTATGGCTCATGCAGCTGAGAGAGAATTGTTTTCACATCTCAGGACAAACTCAGTTTGGTTTTGATACTAACATTGGGGGTGGGAGGGTGGGGGAAGGACCTATTTCTTTGGAAATTTGTGAATGTTTTTCCCTTGAGGTCCACAGAATGGCATGCATTTGAAAATTGTAACAGTGAATCATCCTGCTGGCTGGGATCCCCTGTGTTCTGTGTATAGCCTCAGTTGCAGGAGGAATTTGAGAAGAGAAAACAAAGCCATGTAGTAGTCAATGCTCATTTTTACCTAATTTATCACTTTTTTTCTTATATAGTAAACATTTCAATTGCACAAGCCCCTACATTCCATAACTATGAATGTTTTGTTTTTTGTTTGTTTTTTTGATGGTGGAAGACAGGGTAATTGGGGTTAAGAGACTTGCCCAAGGTCAGATGGCTAATAAGTGTTGGGTGTCTGGAGTCAGATTTGAACCCAGGTCCTCCTGATTCTATTCACTGTGCCACCTAGCCACCACTTACTATGAATATAATTAAAAGTGCCCTAGATGTATGAAAACTTGTTTCATAAGGAATGATAGGTATATGACTCAAATTGTTCAAATAAATGCTGTAAATTAAAAAAAAAAAGCAAAAGCAAAGCTTCAGCAGTTTGACTAAGATGTGGAGGGTTAAAACAACTCTGTGTACAACAGTGCTTAGAATTCAAGTACTTCAAAAGACTTCTGAGAAATACAGGTTTTTACCTTTTGTCAGATAGACTGTCACAAGCATGTTTGTTAGAAAAGGTATATCTGAGCATAACTCTCTAGGAACAGGGATTACACGGAAGTTCTTTTCTCCAGCTTTCTCTTAGCTAGTTGTCTTCAACGCAGGCATTACATATCACAGGCTTTGGCTTCTTTTCATTGAAATGGCATCATTAGGTTTTGTCCCAGTGAAGCCAATGAGGGCAGATACAAAGGCCTTTTGCTAAAAAAGTAAAAGCAAAGCTTAAGCACTCTGAGTAAAGATGTGGAAGGCAAAAGCAACTCTCGTACAACAGTGCTTTGAATTCAAGTATTTCAAAATTCTTCTGATAAATTCATGTTTTGACCTTTTTTCAGATAGACTGTTACAAGCATGTTTGGTAGAAAAGATATATCTGAGCATAACTCTCTAGGAACCGGGATTACCCGGAAGTTCTTTTCTGTCAGAGCTTTTTCTTAGGTAGTTGTCCTCAATGCAAGCATTTCGTTTCACATGCTTTGGCTTCTTTTCGTTGAATTGGCATCATTATGTTTTCTCCCATTGAAACCAATGAGGGCAGTTACAAAGCCCTTTTGCTAAAATGTAAAAGCAAAGCTTCAGCAGTCTGACTAAAGATTTGGAGGGTTAAAGCAACTCTGTGTAGAACAGTGCTTTGAATTCAAGTATTTCAAAAGACTTCTGAGAAATTCATGTTTATACCTTTTTTCAGATAGACTATTGCAAGCATGTTTGCTAGAGAAGGTATATCACAGCATGACTCTCTAGGAACAGGGATTACCCGGAAGTTCTTTTCTGTTCAATTTTCTCTTAGTTAGTAGTTTTCAACTCAGGCATTACTTATCAAAGGCTTTGGCTTTGTTTCCTTGAAATGGCATCATTAGATTTTCTCCCATTGAAACCAAAGAGGGCAGATACAAAGGCCCTTTGCTAAAAAAGTAAAAGCAAAGCTTTAGCAGTCTGACTAAAGATGTGGAGGGCAAAAGCAACTTTGCGTACAACAGTGCTCTTACTCACTGCACCACCATGCCACCCCTTTAGGGCAATTGGGGTTAAGTAACTTGCCCAAGGTTACACGGCTAGGTTTTTGTTTGTGTGGATTAAGTGTCGGAGGCCGGCTCCGAACTCAGGTCCTTCTGATTCCAGGGCCGGAGCTCTATTCACTGAGCCACCTAGCCTCCCTGAATTCATGTATTTTAAAAGACTTCTTAGAAATTCATGTTTTTACCTTTTATCACACTGAATGTTATAAGCGTGTTTCGTAGAAAAGGTATATCTGAGCTTAACTCTCTAGGAACAGAAATAACATGGAAGTTCTTTTCTCTCCGGGCTTTCTCTTAGCTACTTGTCTTAATCGCAGGCGTTACATAAGACAGGCTTGAGCTTCGTTTTGTTGAAATGGCATCATTAGGATTTCTCCCATTGAAGCCAATGAGGGCAGATACAAAGGCCTTTTGCTAAAAAAGTAAAGCAAAGCTTCAGGAGTCTGACTAAAGACATGGAGGATTAAAGCAACTCAGGTACAACACTGCTTTGAATTCAAGTATTTCAAAAGACTTCTGAGAAAATCATGTTTTGACCTTTTTTCAGATAGACTGTTACAAGCATGTTTGGTAGAAAAGGTATATCTGAGTATAACTCTCTAGGAACAGTGATTACCCGGAAGTTCTTTTCTGTCAAACTTTCTCTTTGTTAGTTGTCTTCAACCCAGGCATTATATATCACAGGCTTTGGCTTCTTTTCATTGAAATGTCCACTTTTCTCTTAGTTGTCTTCAATGCAAGCATTACATATCACAGGCTTTGGCTTCTTTTCGTGGAAATGGCATCATTAGGTTTTCTCCCATTGAAATCAGTGAGGGCAGATACAAAGGCCTTTTGCTAAAAAACTAAGAGGAAAGCTTCAGCAGGCTAACTAAAGATGTGGAGGGTTACACACCACTGTGTACAAAAGTTCTTTGAATTCAAGTATTTCAAAAGACTTCTGAGAAATTCAGGTTTTGACCTTCTTTCAGACAGACTGTTACAAGCATGCTTGGTAGAAAAGGTATATCTGAGCATAACTCTCTACGAAGAGGGAATACCCGGAAGTTCTTTTCTGTCCAGCTTTCTCTTAGCTAGTTGTCTTAAATGCGGGCATTACATATCACAGGCTTTGGCTTCGTTTCCTTGAAATGTCAACATTAGGTTTTCTGCACTTGAAACCATTGATGGCAGATATAAAGGACTTTTGCTAAAAAAGTAAAAGAAAGCTTCAGCAGTCTGACTAAAAATGTGGAGGGTGAAAGCAACTCTGTGTACAACAGTGCTTTAAATTCAAGTATTTCAAAAGACTTCTGAGAAATTCGTGTTTTTAACTTTTTTCAGATAGACTGTTACAAGCATGTTTGGTAGAAATGGTGTATCTGGGCATACCTCTCTAGAAACAAGGATTATCCTGAAGTAAGTTTCTGTGAAAGCTTTCTCTTGCCTCGTTTTCTTAAACAGAGGCATTACATATCAAATGCTTTTTTTCATGGAAATGGCATGATTAGCTTTTCCCCCATTGAAACCAATAAGGGCAGATACAAAAGCCTTTTGCTAAAAAAGTAAAAGCAAAGCTGCAGCAGTCAGACTAGATATGTGGAGGGTTAAAGCAACTCCGTGTGCAACAGTGCTATGAATTCAAGTATTTCAAAAGACTTCTGTGAAATTCATATTTTTACCTTATTTAGATAGGCTGTTACAAGTATGTTTGTAGAAAAGGTATATCTGAGCATAACTATCTAGAAACAGGGATAACTCGGAAGTTCTTTTCTGTTGCAGCTTTCTCCTAATTAGTTGTCTTAAACCCAACCATTACATTTCAAATGCTTTGGCTTCTTTAACTGGAAATGGCATCATTAGCTTTTCCCCCTTTGAAACCAATGAGAGCAGATATAAAGGCCTTTTGCTAAAAAAGTTAAAGCAAAGCTGCAGCTGTCTGACTAAAGATGTGGAGGGTTAAAGCAACTCTGGGTACAACTGTGCTTTGAATTCAAGTATTTCAAAAGACTCCTGAGAAATTTATGTTTTTATCTTTTTTCTTATAGACTGTTACAAGCATATTTGGTAGAAAAGGTATATCTAAGCAAAACTCTCTAGGAACAGGGATTACCCAGAAGTCCTATTCTGTCCAGCTTTCTTTTAGCTAGTTGTCTTTAACCCAACCATTACATTTCAAATGATTTGTCTTCTTTTCCAGTAAATGGCATTATTATGTTTTCCCTGCTTGCAACCAATGACGGCAGATACAAAGGCCTTTTGCTACAAAAGTAAAAGCAAAGCAGCAGCAGTCTGACTAAAGATGTGGAGGGTTAAAGCAACTCTGTGTACCACAGTACTTGGAACTCAAGTATTTTAAAAGACTTCAGAGAAATTCAGGTTTTGACCTTTTTTCAGATAAACTGTTACAAGCATGTTTGGTAGAAAAGTTATATCTGAGCATAACTCTCTAGGAACAGGGAATACCCAGAAAATCTTTTCCGTCCAGCTTTTCTTGGTTAGTTTTCTTAAACACAGGCATTACATTTCAAATGCTTTGGCATCTTTTCGTGGAAATGGCATCATTAGGTATTGCCCCTTTGAAACCAATGAGGGCACATATAAAGGCCTTTTGCTACAAAAGTAAAAGCAAAGCAGCAGCAGTCTGACCAAAGATATGATCGGTTAAAGCAACTCTGTGTACAACAGTACCTTGTAATCAAGTATTTTGAAATACTTCAGAGAAATTCAGGTTTTTACCTTTTTTCAGATAGACTTTTACAAGCATATTTGGTAAAAAAAAAAAGGTACATAGGAGAATAACTCTCTAGAAACAAGGATTACCCAGAAGTTCATTTTTTTCACAGCTTTCTCTTAGCTGATTTTCTTAAACACAAGAATTTAATTTCAAATGCTTTGGCTTCTTTTCCTGGAAATGGCATCATTAGGTTTTCCCCCACTGAAACCAATAAGGGCAGATATAAAGGCCTTTTCCTAAAAAAGTAAAAGCAAAGCTGCAGCAGTCTGACTAATGATGTGGTGGGTTAAAGCAAATCTGTGTATTACAGTACCTTGAATTCAAGTATTTCAAAATGTTTCTGAGAAATTCAAGTTTTTAACTTTTTTCAGATAGACTGTTACAAGCATATTTGGTAGAAAAGGTATATCTGAGCATAACTTTCTTGAAACAAGAATTAGCCAGAAGTTCTTTTCTGTCACTGCTTTCTCTTAGCTAGTTGTCTTAAATGCAGGCATATATCAAATTCTTTGGCTTCTTTTCGTGGAAAGTGCATGATTACATTTTCCCCCATTGAAACCAAAGAGGCCAGATATAAAGGCCTTTTGCTACAAGAGTAAAAGCAAAGCTGCAGCATTCTGACTAAAGATGTGGAGTGTTAAAGCAAGTCTGTGTAAAACAGTAACTTGATTTCAAGTACTTCAAAAGACTTCTGAGAAATTCAAGTTTTAACTTTTTTCATATAGACTGTTACAAGCATGTTTGGTAGAAAAGATATATCTGAGCATACCTCTCTAAGAACAGGGATTACACGGAAGTTCTTTTCTGTCCGGCTTTCTCTAACCTAGTTGTCTTAAATGCAGTCATTTCATATCACATGCTTTGGCTTCTTTTCTTGGAAATGACATCATTAGGTTTTCCCCATTGAAACCAATGAGGGCACATAGCCTTTTGCTAGAAAAGTAAAGACAAAGCTGCAGCAGTCTTACTAAAGATGTGGAGGGTTAAAGCAACTCTGTTTATAACAGTGCTTTGAATTCAAGAATTTCAAAAGACTTCTGAGAAATTCATATTTTTACCTTTTTTCAGATAGACTGTTATAAGCATGTTTGGTAGAAAAGGTATATATGAGCATAACTCTATAGGTACAGGGATTACCCGGAAAATCTTTTCTGTCCAGCTTTCACTTAGTTAGTGTTCTTAAACACAGGCATTACATTTCAAATGCTTTGGCATCTTTTCGTTTCAATGGCATCATTAGGTTTTCCCCCTTTGAAAACAATGAGGGCAGATATAAAGGCATTTTTCTAAAAAAGTAAAAGCAAAGATTCAGCAGTCAGACTAAAGATGTCGAGGATTAAAGCAACTCTGTGTCAACAGTGCTTTGAATTCAAGTATTTTAAAAGAGTTCAGAGAAATTCAGGTTTTGACCTTTTTCAGATAGACTGTTGCAACATATTTGGTAGAAAAGGTATAACTGAGCATAACTCTCTAGAAATAGGAATTCTCTGGAAGTTCTTTTGTGGAACGTCTTTCTCTTAGCTAGTTGTCTTAAAGGCATGCATTACTTATCATATGCTTTGGCTTCTTTTCGTGGAAATGGCATCATTAGGTTTTCCCCAATTGAAACCAAAGAGGGCAGATATAAACGCCTTTTGGAAAGAATGTAAAAGCAAAGCTTCAGGAGTCTGACTAAAGATGTAGAGGGAAAAAAGCAACACTGTGTACCACAGTGCTTTGAATTCAAGTATTTCAAAACACTACTGAGAAATTTAGGTATTTACGTTTTTTCAGATAGACTGTTACGAGAATGTTGGGTAGAAAAGGTATATCTGGGCATAACTCTCTAGGAACAGTGATTATCCGGAAGTGCATTTCTGTCAAAGCTTTCCCTTAGCTAGTTGTCTTAAATGCAGTCATTACATATCACATGCTTTGGCTTCTTTTCCTGGAAATGGCATCATTAGGTTTCCCCCAGTTGAAAACCATGAGCACAGATAAAAAGGCCTTTTGCTAAAAATGTAAAAACAAAGCTTCTGCAGTCTGAATAAAAATGTGCAGGGTTGTAGCAACTCTGTGTACCACAGTGCTTTGAATTCAAGTATTTCAAAAGATTTCTGAGAAATTCATATTTTTACCTTTTTTTCAGATAGACTGTTACAAGCATGTTTGGTAGAAAAGGTATATCTGGGCATAACTCTCTAGGAACAGGGATGACCCGGAAATTTTTTTCTGTCCTGTTTTCTCTTAGGTCATTTACTTAAATACAGGCATTACATTTCAAATTGTTTGGCTACTTTTCCTGGAAATGGCATCATTAGGTTGTTCCCCATTGAAACCAATGAGGGCAGATATAAAGGCCTTTTGCTACAAAAGTAAAAGCAAAGTTTCAGCAGCCTGAGGGTTAAACAACTCTGTGTACAACAGTGCCTTGAATTCAAGTATTTCAAGAGACTTCTGAGAACTTCAAGTTTTTACTTTTTTCAGATAAACTGTTACTAGCATGTTTGGTATAAAATGTGTATCTGAGCATAACTCTCTAGAAACAAGGATTACTCAGAAGTACTTTTCTGTCACAGCTTTCTCTTCGATAGTTTTCTTTTTTTTAAACAAATGCTTTATTAAATTCTGTTTTACATCATTCATTTCTGCCAGATTTTGAGTTACAATCATTTTCCCCCCATTATTCCCCTACCCAACCTCCCAGAATAGTAATCCCACAAGATATCGCTTCCTCCAATTTGCTCTCTCCCATACCTTCTCCCATACCCCCATCGACTTTTCCATTAGAGGAAGGTGAGTCTTTGCATCCCAATGCCTGCACATCTTATCTCCTATTACAAGCAAAAGAGTATTAATAATAGTATTTATATATATTTGAAATATTTAATGTTATGACCTCAAATTTCAGATCCATTTCCTTCCTCCCTTGTCACCCATTCCCTCTTGGGAGATAAGTAATTCAGTATACGTTGTACATGTCTAGCTATGCAAAATATTATCATAGTAGATATATTGTACAAGGCTGCTTATAATTCCCTCCCACTCATCCCACCCCCCACCTGGTCCATTCCCTACATGATCCTGTCCCTCTTCTATAGTGGGTACTTCCAACCTCCCCTCACCCCAAGGATGCCCTCCCATCCATCATCCCTCCTCTCATCCCCCTTCCTCCTATCCTGCTGCAGGTTGAGATATCCCATTTAGTATGCATGTCATTTTCTCCCTGAAGCAAATTCAATGTGAATGTGGTTTTGCCTTTTTAGCCTTCCTTATTCTCCCCCTCCTTTGCAACCACGTCCCCTTGCTTCTTCTGCATGGGATAGTTTACCCTACCCTGTCTCTCCCCATCTCCTCTTGCCACTTTCCTCTCTCACCTCATAATTTCATCCCTTGAGTATTCTCCCTTCCCAACAAATTCAACCTATGCCCTCTATCCATATATAACTGTAACCATATACACACACATTCACATATGTATTCACATGACCACACACCCTTCTTCCATTATTTTCATAGTGAGAAAGATAGCATCAGTCACAGTTATTGCTTTTCCATATAGGAATGTAAATAGTTCAACTTTGATAAGTTCCTTTTGATTTCTTTTCCCTGATTACCTTCTCAGGCATCTCTTCCTTCTTGTGTCTGGATGTCAAATTTTCTATTCAACTCTGGTTTTTTCCTCAAGAATGCCTGAAAGTCCTCTATTCCACTGAATGACCATATTTTCCCCTGAAACAAAATACTCAGTATTGCTGGGTAGGTGACCCTTGGGTTCATTCCCAGTTCTTTTGCCCTCTGGAATATCATATTCCATGCCCTTCGATCCCTCAGTGTAGAAGCTGCCAGGTCCTGGGCTATTCTGATTGTGTTTCCACAATATTGAAATTGTTTCTTCCTGGCTGCTTGTAGTATTTTCTCCTTGATCTGGGTATTCTGGAACCTGGCTATAATATTCCTGGGAGTTTTCTTTTTGGGATCTTTTTCAGGAGGTGATCTGTGGATTCTTTCAACCTCTATTTTGCCCTCTGGATCTAAAACATCAGGGCAGTTTTCCTTGAGAATTTCTTGAAGGGTGATTTCTAGGTTCTTTCTTTGATCATGGCTTTCAGGTAGTCCAATAATTTTTAAATTGTCTCTCCTGGATCTATTTTCCAGGTCAGTGGTTTTTCCCATGAGATATTTCACATTGCCTTCTAATCTTTCATTTGTTTGGATCTGCTTAACAGCATCTTGATTTCTCATAAAGTCATTAGCTTCCATTTGCTCCAGTCTAACTCTGAAGGAATGAATCTCCTCAGTGAACTTTTGAGATTCTTTTTCCATCTGGCAAATTCGGGTTTTTAAGGCATTCTTCTCCTCATTGCCCTTTTGGGCCTCCTTTGCCATTTGAGTTAGGCTATTTTTTAAGGTGTTGTTTTCCTCAGTCAGGCTGTTGACCCTCATTTCATACTTTTCCTGCATCCTTCTCATTTCTCTTTCCAATTTTTCCTCCACTTCTCTTATTTGATTTTTAAAGTCCTTCTTAAGGTCCTCTATGGCCTGCAACCCGCTCATGGTTTCCCCTGGGGCTTTTGGAGCAGGACTTCTGACCTCACAGTCCTTTTCCCGCTCTATGCTCCCAAAATAGGAGTCTAGGGTTGCATTTTTCTATTTCTTTTGCCTTGGCATGCTGCCGCTTAATTACTTGACTTTTGGGCTTGTTGCCACACTATGGCTTTAGGGCCAGATAGAGGAATTTTTGTCCCGAATGTGTGGGGGGCAACTTCTGTTTCTGGCAAGCTGTAAACCCACCCACGACTTCCACCCTAGATCACAATCTAGATCCAGGGAGGTTAAAGCAAGAGCGATTACCCCCCAAGACTGATCACTGGATCTCCCTACAAATTTGCAGGCTGGGAGCGGGATCTGCCTCTGAAAACTACAAAATGGCGTTTGTCCTCAGTGGCTTCTAGCCCCCAGGGGAGGGAGCCAACGCATTCCCTAATACCAGTCCCAAAGTCCATAGGACACTAACCTCTTACTTTGTCCTAGGCAAGTCTATGTTGATAATTCTGGAGTCGCCACAGCTCCTGGAGTTCTGGGGTTCCTCCAGCTGGCTGCTGGCCCTGCCGCCCTGGGGCTAAAACCTCTGCTCAGGCAGACCTGGGCTCGGCTCGGTTCCTGCGCTCTGCGTGCTGCATGCTGCCAGGTCCCAGACCTCTGTGCTGTTCCTTCCTGCAGGGCTGCTGGGCTGTCCTCAGCAGGAGTTTAGCTTTTCTGTGTCATTCTGTGGGTGTTGGGGCTCCAGAAGTTGTTCAGAGTACCCTTTTACATAGTTTGGCGGGAGTCTGGGGGCAGAGTGGCTTGGATGAGCTGTTTCTACTCTGCCATCTTGGCTCTGCCCCCCCCGATAGTTTTCTTAAACCCCAGCATTACATTTCAAATGCTTTGACTTCTTTTCTTGGAAAGGACATCCTTAGGTTTTCCCCAATGAAACCAAAGAAGGCAGATATAAAGGCCTTTTGCTAAAAAGGTAAAAGCAAGGCTTCAGCAGTCTGACTCAGGATGTGGAGGGTTAAAGGAACTGTGTGTACAACAGTGCTTTGAATTCTAATATTTCAAAGGACTTCTGAAAAATTCAGGTTTTCACCTTTTTTTCAGATCGCCTCTTCTGAGCATGTTTGGTAGAGAAGGTATATCTGACCATAACTCTGTAGAAACAGACATTACATGTAAGTTCTTTTCTGTGAAAGATTTTTTTAGCTTGTTGTCTTAAACACAGCCGTTACATCTTAACTCCTTGGTCTTCTTTTGTTGGAAATGGCATCATTATTTTTTTCTCCCATTGAAACCAATGCGGGCAGATATAAAGGCTTTTTGCTAAAAAAGTAAAAGTAAAGCTTCAGGAATCTGACTCAAGATGTGGAAGGTTAAAGGAACTCTGTGTATAACAGTGCTTAGAATTCAAGTATTTCAAAAGTCTTCTGAGAAATTCAGGTTTTCACCTTTTTTTTCAGATAGCCTCTTCTGAGCATGTTTGGTAGAGAAAATATACCAGACTATAACTCTTTAGAAACAGGGATTACACGGATGTTCTTTTATGTGACAAGTTCTCTTAACTAGTTTCTTCAAGATAGCCATTACATCTCCATTACTTGATCTTCTGTTGTTGGAAACGGCATCATTAGTTTTTCTCCCATTGGAACCAATGTGGGCAGGTATAAAGGCCTTTTTCGAAAACAGTAAAAGCAAAGCTTCAGCAGGCTGACTAAAGATGTGGAGGGTTAAAGGAATTCTGTGTACAACAGTGCTTGGTATTCAAGTATTTCAAAAGACTTCTGAGAAATTCAGGTTTTCACCTTTTATTCAGATAGCCTATTCTGAGAATGTTTGGTAGAGGAGGTATATCTTACCATAACTCTGTAGAGACAGGCATTACATGTAAGTTATTTTCCCTGAAAGGTTCTCTTAGCTAGTTTTCTCAAACACAGCCATTACATCTCAGTTGTTTCATCTTCTTTAGTTGGAAATTGCAGCATTAAATTTCCTACAATTGATACCAGTGAGGGCAGATATAAAGGCCTTTTGCTAAAACAGTAAAAGCAAAGCTTCAGCAGTCTGACTAAAGATGTTGGAGGGTTAAAGGAACTCTGTGTACAACAGTGCTTAGCATATTAGTATTTCAAAGGACGTTTTACGAATTCATGTTTTCACCTTTTGTTCACATAGTCTATTCTGAGCATGTTTGGTCTTGAAGGTTCACCAGACCATAACACACAAGAAACAATGATTACACGGATGTTCTTTACTGTGACAAGTTCTTTTAACTAGTTTTCTTCAAGACAGCCATTACATCTCAATTGCTTGGTCTTCTGTTGTTGGAAATGGCATCATTAGATTTACTCCCAATAAAACCAATGTGGGCATGTATAAAGTCCTTTTACTAAAAGAGTAAAAGCAAAGCTTCAGTAGGCTGACTAAAGATGTGGAGGGTTAAAGGAACTCTGTGTACAACAGTGCTTAGAATTCAAGTATTTCAAAAGACTTCTGAGAAATTAAGGTTTTCCACTTTTTTTCAGATAGCCTATTCTGCGCATGTTTGGTAGAGAAGGTATATCTGAACACAACTCTGGAGAAACAGGTATTATATGTAAGTTCTCTTATGTGAAAGGTTCTCTTAGGTAGTTGTCTGAAACACAGCCATTACATCTCAATTTTTTGGTCTTCCTTTGTTGGAAATTGCACCATGGTGTTTGCTCCCTTTGAAACCAATGAGGGCAGATATAATCTCCTTTTTTTAAAACAGTAGCAGCAAAGCTGCAGCAGTCTGACTAAAGATGTGGAGGGTTAAAGCAACTCTGTTCACAACAATGCTTTTAATTCAAGTATTTCAAAAGACTTCTTAGAAATTTATGTTTTTATCTTTTTTCAGATAGTCTGTTACAAGCATGTTTTGTAGAAAAGCTATATCTGAGCATAACTCTCTAGGAACAGGGATTACTCAAAAGTTCTTTTCTGTCACGGATTTCTCTAAGCTTGTTGTCTTAAACCCAAGCATTACATTTCAAAAGCTTTGGCTTCTTTTCGTGGAAATGGCATCATTAGGTTATCCCCCATTGAAACCAATGAGGGCAGATATAAAGGCCTTTTGCTAAAAAATAAAAGCAAAGCTGCAACAGTCTGACTAAATATGTGGAGGGTTAACGCAACTGTGTACAGCAGTGCATGAAATTCAAGTATTTTAAAAGACTTCTGAGAAATTCAGGTTTTAAATCATGTTTGATAGAAAAGGTATATCTGAGCATAACTCTCTAGAAAAAGGGATTACTGGGGAGTTCTTTTCTGTCACAGCTTTCCCTTAGCTAGTTGTCTTAAACCCAAGCATTACATTTCAAATGCTTTGGCTTCTTTTCATCGCAATGGCATCATTAGGTTTTCCCCCTTTGAAACCATTTAGGTAAGATATAAAGGCCTTGCATTAAGAAAGTAAAAGCAAAGCTTCAGCAGTCTGACTAAAGATGTGGAGGTTTAAAGCAACTCTGTGTACAACTGTTCTTTGAATTCAAGTATTTCAAAACACTGCTGAGAAATTTGGGTTTAATTTTTTTATTTTATTTTTTTTAAAGTTCCAACCAGATTATTATTCTATTCAATATAAAAATACATATAGACTTTAAGAGTTTGCTAATTTGACAACCTATAAGACATACTTTTCAGTTTCATCTGCATTATTGGCAGGAGGAAACTCCATCACTTTATTAAGTCTAAACAATCAAAACAAAACAATAAATCAAACTTTGATTTATAGCATTTGGCAACACTGTTTAAAGGCTTATACTGAAAATTTAACACTCAGATATTATGAAAAAGTTTAAGCAGATACCAGCACACTCCCAAGTCTTCTTCTATAACAGATATAATCAGTTGTGAAACAATCAAGATTTAGATTTTTGATAATAAGTTTTCTCTATGGTACATTAAGTCCCCTTGAAAACTTGGCCTTAGCTTAGTTTTTCTCCTGGCTAAAAGATGTCAAAAATAGTTTATATGAATTCTAACTGCATCAATCAGATATGTACTTACCATAGATGCTTTTGAGGGGGCAAGGAATTTCACAGTAAAAGTAATTATAGATAGAATCTGAGGAAAACCTTCAATGAAATGGATAGTATGGATGTTTCCCCCCCTTTTTCAAAAGGAAAGAGTCTACCAAAGCTAATTTAATCATCAAAGTCAGTATAAAGTTTCCAGGATTCTCAAAGGAGTATCAAGGGGAAGGAAGCACTGGAGCTTAAATTTTGGGTCAATGAAAAGGGACAAAGCTTTCCAAAACTTAAAATTTGAAACATATGTTTAATTATTTATTCATTGGTGGGAGCAGGATCACTGTTGCAGAAAGGTATTTTCAATTGTGAAAATGCACTTTCATTGAGTTACTTTTTTTTTTTAAAGCAACTGGCATTAATTATGCTGTTATGTAGATTCCTGAGAAAAATACGCCCAGGTCTGATTTGAGAATTATTTATATCAAAGAAGTTGACCAAAATCTGATGTTTGTTTTGCATATGATGAAGTCAAGATAATTAAAGAATGGATTTCAGTTATTATGAGGACATTAGATCTCAGGACTCCTAGTTTTTGTTTGTTGTACCCTATATGAGAATTTAGTTGACCCAAGTGCTTGGAAAAGAAAAAAAGGTAAGGTAAAAAAATAACAGAAGCAGATTCTATTGGTTTTTGCTACTTGATATAAAAATTTTGGATTAGGACAAACATAGTTTGTTCTTAAATGTTCTTAATTCTGGGAATAGAGAGTAAAATATATATAGTGTCTGTTTTTCTATGTTCTCCCACAAAGAAGATATATATATATATACATACATATATATATGTATGTATATATATACATACATATATATATGTATGTATATATATATATATATATAATTGTTCTTTCTGTAAGTGTCCAATGGAATGCTGTAGAAATGGCAGTGATGGCTTAATTCAGGTCTTCTTAACATGGATTCCGTGAACTTAAAATTAATTTTTGACAACTGTATTTCAATATAATTGGCTTCCTCTGCAATCCTCTATAATTTCATTTTTTAATTAATTTATTAGTTTAGTTTCAGTTAACAAGATTCAATTCCATAGTTCCTTGATTTTCAAATTTCCTTTACTTCCCTCCCCCCTCCCCACATGACAGCATATAGTCCAGTATATGATCTGCAAATGCATTCATATTAGACATTATTCCAATTACAAAGGCGTATTGTACTAGGTGGGATGGAAGATGGTAAGGAAGAAATAAAACCAAACAATGAAAAGAACAAGATCATTTAGTTTGCTTCCATCAGGATTCAGGCTCAGTTCTTTCTAGTTATATCTCTGGATGGCGCATTTCTCACTTTCTTGAGTCATTCAGGATTAACTTATATCACTGCATTGATGAAAAGAGTCCAGTCTGTCATAGTTGGTCATCACAGATATGGTATGTCTGTGATTGTATACAAATTTCTTCTGGTTCTACTCTTCTCGCTCAGCATCAGTTTGTATAAGTCTCTCCAGGTAATTATGAAATCTGTCACCTCCTCGTTTCTTATAGCACAATAAAATTCCATTACATTCATATACCACAACTTGTTTAGCCATTCCCCAATTGATGGGTACCCCTTTAGTTTCCAATTCTTTGCAACCACAAAAAGGGCTGCTAAAAATATTTTTGTACATATGGGTCTTCCTCCCACTTCTATGATCTCTTTGGGATATAACCCTAGAAGTGGTATGGTTGGGTCAAAGGGTATGAAATTATTTATAATCCTTTGCGCATAATTCCAGATTGCTCTCCAGAATGGTTGGATAAGTTCACAGCTCCACCAGCAATGTATTAGCGTTCCAATTTGCCCACATCCTCTCCAACATTTGTCACTTTCTTGTTTTGTCATCTTAGCCAATCTGACTGGAGAGATGTGGTATCTCAGAGTTGTTTTGATTTGCATTTCTCTAATTAATAGTGATTTAGAGCATTTCTTCATATGCTTATAGATATCTTTAATTTCTTTCTCTGAAAACTTCCTATTCATATCCTTTGACCATTTCTCAATTGGGGAATGACTTGTATTCATATAGATTTGGCTCAATACTCTATAAATTTTAGAAATGAGTCCTTTATCAGAGACACAAGTTGTAAAAATTCTTTCCCAATTTCCCACCTCCCTCTTGATCTTGGTTACATTGGCTTTGTTTGTGCAGAAGCTTTTCAATTTAATGTAATCAAAATTATCCATTTTGCATTTTATAATGCTCTCTAATTCTTGTTTGGTCCTAAAATCTTCCCCTCTCCACAGATCTGTCAGGTAAACTATTCTCTGCTTTCCCAAATTGCTTACAGTATCATCCTTTACACCTAGATCATGCACCCATTTAGACTTGATTTTGGTATATGGTGTTAGATGGTGATCTATGCCCAGTTTCTGCCATACTGTATTCCAGTTTTCCCAGC
>WOXC01002795.1:0-68493 GCA_011680675.1 Gymnobelideus leadbeateri
TTAACCCCAATTGCCCTGCCTTACCCAGCAATACGTAACTAAAAAAAGCAGTAATGCTTCGTTCAGTTACGTATTGCTGCTAACTACTTTCCCTCTCTAAGCCTCAGTTTCCTAATCTGTAAAATGAGATTACTTTTCTTGACTGCCCCACAGAGAGAAGAAATAATATATATAAATATATATAAATGGCAATGTAGCTATAAACAGCTAAATAAATGGAGGCTATCATGATATGACCTCTTTATTTAGAGGTTAACAGGAGTCATTATTTTTGTAAATTATAAGTTCAGAGAACTAGGCCTTTGTCTGATTTGCTTTGTTGTTTTTGTTGTTGTCATTTCAGTCATGTCTGATTCTTTGTGACCCCAATTATGGTTTTCTTGGCAAAGATACTGGAGTGGTTTGCCATTTCCTTCTCCAGCTCATTGTACAGATGAGGAAATTGAGGCAAACAGGGTAAAGTGACTTGCCCAGGGTCATGCAGCTAGTAAGTGTCTGAGGCCAGATATGAACTTGGGAAAATTAGTCTTTCTGATTTCAGGGCCAGTGCTCTGTCTGCTACAGCGCCCCCTAGCTGCCGAATTTGCTTTTTATAATGCCTCAAATAAAGAATACCAATCTATCCCCTGATGATTTATGAAATGTGTTCATGGCTCTGTACATCATGTACAATGCACTGAGAACCAGAGGTTCAGTGATCTGGAGCTAGAATGGACCTTAAAGGTCATCTAGGCCAACCCTCTCATTTTATAAATGAGGAAATAAAAGTCCAAAGAGATGATCTTCTTGAAGATCACACAGGCAACAAGTGGCAGAGTCAGCAATCTAAGGTCCTGGGACTCCCAAGTTTGGCTCACTTGCTGTGCAACTGCATTGTTCTACCTCCTAGAGGAAACTTAATGGTCTCCATGATAGATCTATCAGTCTACAACTGATAAGATCAAGAATTTGAAAAGCTGTCACATGGAAGAGGGATGTGATTTGTTCTATTTGGCCCTAGAATGTAAAACTGGGAAAAAGAGATAGAAGTGGGAAAGAGTCTAACTTGGGGTGGATACAAAGGAAAAAACACTAGCAATTAGAGAAGGGCAAAAGTGAAGTGGAAAGTCATATAAAGGGGTGAGCTGCCCATCATTGGAAGTCTTCAAGCAAAGGGTAGATAATCACTGGCTGGGTATGTTACAGAAGGGATTCTGAGTCAAGTAGGGGCTAAACTAAAAAGGTCTGAGATCCCTTTCAGTTCTGAATTCTGTGATTCTCTGAAATCTACGAATGTTCTTTACTATGAATGAAAATAAAAGTAGCCAAACTCAAAATTATGTTGAAGATTTCTTCTAAGTTTTTACTGGCATTTTTTTCCTTTTTACATCTCTTTCATCTCTGAATATAACCATTCCACTATTATGGGAGACACTCCTCGTGACAGAATAAAAAATACACAGGAGAAGCAGTTAAGTAAAATTTGCCAAAACATCTGCCAAGTCTGAGTGTACATGTATTGCTCCACACCTTTAACATGGCCCCATCAACCTCTACCACTATAAAAAAAGGAGGGAAGCACATTTTCTCATCTTTTTTCTAGAGTCATCCTTATTATCATAATTATTCAACCTTCAGTTTCTTTTCTGTTATTGTCATTCTTACCATATATTGTACTCAAGTGTGTAGATTTTTTTCCTGGTTCTGCTCATTTTACTCTGAATCAGTTTATATAAACCTTCTTAATTTTTTCTGAATCATTCATATTCACCATTCCTTATAAATAGTACTATATTATTATATTTACATATCACAGTTTATTTAGCTATTTAAGTCAAGGACTTTTAACTAGAATGCCCCACAAGAGCAGGTGAAAATGGTACCCAGGGCCATAAGCACCATAGGCATCATCATCTCCACAGTTAAAAAGGAACAGGAAAGATGGAAGTTGAATGCAGAACTGAGCTCCATGGGCATACCTACAGCATCACAGATGCCATCTTTTTGGAAAGTAGAGTAGAATGGCTCCAGGCCTTTTAATTGGACTTCAATTTCATTCCATTTATTCTAAGTAAAAACTGCTAGGAAACACTTTTCACAAATTCTGCCATCTTTCTTGTCATTTTCCCATCCTTTTTCCACCTCCTTGGTATGGAAGCTGGCATCTGGGGAGGGAGGTCAGGGAAAGAAGCAGAAAAACAAACAAGTGCCCTTTTAGTTCATTTTTTCCCTACAATAAGTCCTATTTGAAACCTCTATGATTTTCCTGCCAAATTATTCTTAGGGATGACTATAGAGGGCCACAAATCCAAAACAAATATTGCTCCTTTTGCAATAGCTATGCTAGAAACACATGAGGGGAAGGAACTTTCAGCACAGTGCACACCTCTTCCTCCCCCTGGCAGATCTCAGTTGCTAAACTGTCATCTTAGAAGAGAGCTTTGGGACACAAATTCCCACTGGAAATGCTTCTGTGACTTCTTAACTGTCATTCAGCCAGGGAAAAATATACTTGGCAATGCTCTCAGGTACTGCTATAATACATACTTATATTCTATAATACACTTGATTTTTTTTTTTCTAGAACAAGCCTATCACATTTCAGACTCCATTTTCCATTCTTTTTACCTATGTAAGATTTTGTAGACATTGACACTTGCTACTTATTAATGGGAGTATAGAGTCTCTTGGAGATTTTGAAGACAGCGGTCGATGGTTAGAGTACCACCATCACCAGTGACAGAGGGATAGATCAAATCACCTTTCAAACGAATCCCATGCACCCGGTTCTCTTCTTTAAGTATTTAGCATGATTCCTCCCCATTCCAGTCCCTACAAGGGTATGCAACACATTGTAGGGTTTTGCCTTGCTTAGATATGTTACTTAAGTGAATATCTATTAAAATCCATGGAATCAGAGCCAAAGATGTCTAACTGAAACAGAATGCAAAGCAAATAAAAAGGAATTTCATAAGGTTATACAGATTCAACAATCAATCCCTGTTTCCACAGCACAGTGAGAGGGAGGCAGAGCACTCACAGCAGGGTGTTAGAAATGAGTTTGTGTAGCTGTGCTGTTAGGCTCTTCTCTTTTAGTCTTAGGGAAACAACTAAGACAGATGGAGCTCTTGGGAACTGGAGCTTCAAGCTGTCTGGCCCCGTCTGGATGGCCAGCAACTTTCTTATTCTCTTTACTGTGTCTACACATCCTCCCACAACATCTCTTTGCCTCTATGACATTCTCATGGCCTCTTAATGCTACCTTGGCTGAAGCATTTCTCACCTTATGACAGTATGCAGTAAGTGATACCAGCCTACACAGCCTTCTAGGTAACATGGCTGAAGAACTGACTCCCAGTGAACAAGGTTCTCTCTTGACCCTAAGTATCATGGGTACATGGAGTCTACTTATAGACATATCCTTCTACATCTTCTACATGTATTTCTTTTTTTAAATAATATTTTGTTTCCGCCAACTACATGTATAAAACAATTTTAACATTCATTTCTTAAAGTTTTGAGTTCCAAATTCTCTCCCACCCTTTCTTCCTTCCCCTCCCTGAGACAGGAAGCAATTGGATATAGGTTATATACCTCTGCCTGCTTTTCAACATTATCATGAGAATTATTACTAACTAAATTAATAACTAAATCAGTTAAGTCTCAGTTTTTTAAATAAGTCCAAGTTCTCAGGAGCTGAAGGTATGTATTATCTCTTCAATGCTAAACAACCCCAAAAGATGAAATCTTGTTTGAAGTTTTACAATCCTATCTCATATCTTCATGTATCATTAAGAAAATAGTATGAACAAGCAAGTTCAAGCATCAGGCATTCACCAGATTAAAAGAAACGCTTAAGACAATCAAGCCTCTGAAGCTAGTACTATTTCTATATAAGTTGTTTTGAAAACCAGTGCACCATAAATATGTTGATTACATATACACGTATGTGTATATATACATAGATGGGTGTGCATATTTACATATGCATATATACATATCATGTATGTAACGTGTATGTGTGTGTGTTCTAACCCTTAGTAAATAAGGGGAGAGGGAGAAATTCCTATTCTACAGTCATTTCAATTCAACAAGCAGCAGTTTGTAGCAGAAATAATACTGAGCCTGCTCTAAGAAGCCGTGAGTTTATACCTTAGGTCTGAGACCATTAACTCTGTGACCCAAGGCAAGACTGACTTAACTTCTCTACATTGCCGTCCTCATTTACAAAATAGGGATAATAACACTTGTACTGGGTATTTACAAAGTATTTTCTTCCCAACCATTTTCAAATATGCAACTTGTACTCTGGCCATTCCTTCTCCCCTCTGCCCCTGGGAATGAATGCTCTTATAAGTGAGTTTTGTCTTTATGTTGCCTGGACCCAAGGCACCACACCATTTCTCAGTTATTTCTAAATCATGTCACTAGACATGTGTTACACCTGCTCCCTTCTGGCTCCCCCTCTATATACTGTCTTCTCCAAATAGAACATAAGCTTATTGAAGGCAGGGAGCACCTTATTTGCTAATATCTGTGCTTAGTACAGTGCCTGGCACACAGGAAGAACCGAGCATATACTTTATCATTTATTCATTTATTTGGAAACTGTTTTCTAGGTCTTACAGCAAAAACCAGGGATATTTAGTAATTACCTCCTGTGTGCAGGGCCCTGTGCTAGATAGTAAACAATACCTCTGCTCAAAGCAAGTCACCCCCAGATGCTACAGAACTTTTTTCCCCCTTTTGGTCCATCTTCTATGTGCTTTAACAGCTAAGCACTTATGAGTTAGGATTTGGAAACATGGACAGAAAGGAGCAGGGAGGGGCCTTCTCTTGCACAGAAATGCACAGGGCTTCACTGCTTGAGAAACAAGCATCATAGAAGGGAAGTTTTTGCTCCAGAAGTAAAAGGTATAGTTCAGGGGTGGGGAACTTGTGACCTCATGTAGCCCTATAGCTCCCCAAGAGTGGCCACACTTGCATTGTTTGAAACTCTCAGGAAAGAGAAGAGAGAGAAAAGCCCAGAAATTAAAGGAAGAAATCAAACAGGGCCAGTCTGGAGCTTGTGAATCTTAGCAGACTAACATGAGCACTGGGCAGAAACCAAGCCAAAAAGGAAATAAATACCTGGGTGTGAGAGACTGGGGGCAGTGAAAGGGAACACAAGAAGAGGAAAAGGGAGCCTGTGATCTCTTTGGTTCTCATTCTGAGATGACATTAACAATACCAACGAAGAGAATGTGAGACGAGACCAAGGCAGGGACAGCCAAGGATTCACTCAAATTCTAAACAATTCTACACAACTAGGTAGCACAGTGGATACCAAGAGTCAGGAAGACCCAAGTTCAAATCCAGCCTCAAACATTGAGTAGGTGGGTGACCCTGGTCTAGTCATTTAAACTCCATGGGCCTCATTTTCCTCATTTGTAAAATGGGGATAACAAAATCTACCTTTTGCAGGGTTGTTGTGAGGATCAAATGAGACAAAATTATTTGCAAAGTGCTTCACCTGGCACATAGTAGGCTGCATATAAATGTTAGCTGTTAGCTATGAACCAAAGCAAGAACTGCATCAAATAAAATGAATGTGCCAGCACATCCAAATGGCAAGAGCAAAAAGCATTAAGAGCGAGTACAAGAATCTTGTTTAGCTCCTTTTTTCGTTGCTTAATTAAGCCAGTCAAGGGGAACCATACAGCAGCTGCTAACTCCGTGAGCATCCATTCACTGGGAGCAGCAGAAAGGGACTGCCGCCAAGCAGGAGGGACTGTGTGCCAGGAGCGAGACCTGGAAGAAATAGAGAGACAGACAGGAGCTGTGGGGGAGGGAGGGAGAGAGACTGGGAGAGACCAAGACACCAAGAGCTGGAAACAAGGAGAGACAGAGATGTGGAGAGAAAGAGACGAGGAGAGACAGAGACATGGAGAGACAGAGACATGAAGAGACAGAGACATGGAGAGATAGAGACATGGAGGGACAGAGACATGGAAGGACAGAGACAAGGAGGGTCAGAGACTTGGAGAGACAGAGACTTGGAGAGACAGAGACAAGATGAGGAGACACAAGAAGAGATAACTGAAAGGATAGAGAGTATCAAAGAGAGAGAAGGTGGGTAGGGCTAGATGTCTAATTGAAGGCTACTTCACCCCTGCCTTTCCTGGCTCAAGAGAAAAGGCAGGATTCCAATCTCCCAGCACCTCTCAGGACTCAGCCTGGGCCTCATTCCCTCATTACAGAGTCAGACAGCTGCACATGACTAACCTATATCAAATCGCTTGCCTTCACAATGAGGAGGGAAGGGGGGGAGTGAGAGAATTTGGAACTCAAAATCTGAAAAAAGAATATTAAAATTGTCTTTCCGTGTAATTGGACAAAAATAAAATATTAAATTTTTTTAAGAAAAGAAAAGGTCAGACAAAAGACAGTCAATTCTTCTCCCAAAGATGCGTTCAGCTTTTGCTTTCCAATTCACTTACGCTGCCCCAAAAGTTTCTGGTCTTCCTGAAAAGTCTCTTGACAGCCCAGTAACACTCGTCAAATCCTAAGGGGGATATGTCCTGCACACAAGTTAGTAATTAAGAAGTCATGTGAGGACAGAGCAAGTTCTACTATCCAAAGAGAGCAGGAAAGGTCACCCCCAAGAGGTGGCACCTTGCAGGCATGTACAAAGGTCCAGAGAAGAGGGATTGAATGGTAAATTGGGAGAACAGCCAGGACGTCAGATCAGCTGGCATGTCAGATGTGTGAAAGGGAGAGGGGTGTCTTAAGCCTAGAAAGGTGGGCTGGATTTAGACTATGCTGTGATTGAAACTGCCAAGCTAAGGAGTCTGTATTTCATCTTAGGGGCAATGAGAAGCTACTGAAGATTCTTGAACAGGAGAGTGGCTTGGTCAGGCTCCTGTATTCAGGTGATTACACTAACATTTATGGAGAATATGCATTGATTAGGCATTAAGAATTCAAAAACAAAGTAGTTTCAATAGATCAAGGGAGAGGTGATAAGACCTAGAGATAGAGGGGTGGCCATGTGAAGAGAGAGGGGATGTTGTGCAGGTTGAAATATGGAGACTTGACAAGTGATTGACTGTGGAGGGAGAAGGATACTGCAGACTTGCAGATGACTGAAGTCACAAACCTAGGCCTGCAGGTGCCCTCAAGATGAAATACACAAGAGTGGAGGAGAACTGTATTGAGAGGTGAGTTTGGGATGGCCAGAGGCCAGACAGGAGGAAATAGCCGTCAGGCCATTATTGAAGGAGAGCTGAAGCTCAGAAGGGAGACCTGGGCTGGATATAGAGATCTGTCAGTCACCTGCACAGGGAACATAGGGCCCAAGTGCTCACCTTCCTAGGCTGATAGGGAATGGTGAGGGGGGAGGGAAGGAGAAGCCGGAAGCAGAGATTTGGGGGGGAGATTTGGAACAGTTTGGAAAAGGCCATGCTCAAAGTCAAGCTCTTTACCTTTCCCCTAAACCATGCTGCTCATTCATCTAGCCTCATTGGTTTATAATGGAGGATTAGGTGAGAGTCTTTCCTCTTTCTCATCTCTCAGTTACCAATACAGAAGTAATGTCTGTTGGGTCCTAGACCCCATGGGCAGTCTCAGGAAGTCCATGAGCCCCTTCTCAGAATCAAACTTTTAAATGAAAAGAAAATACACAGGATTATAAAGAAAACCAATCATAATGAAATAGTTATCACTTTTTAAGTTCATGGATCAGAGGTTAAGACCCCCTTTCACAGAGGGGGCTATATTTCCAGGCCCAGACTCTCCCTTGGGTTCCAGGGTTATGCCACAATTACTTTTTGGCAATATATTTTAAATGAGATATCTCAGAGCAAGGGTGGGGAACCTGTGGCCTGGAGGCCACTTATGGCCCTCTAGATCTCAAGAATGGCCCTTTGACTGAATTAAAACTTCAGAAAACAAATCCCCTTAATAAAAGGATTTGTTCTGCAAAACTTGGAATCAGGGGGCGGCTAGGTTGTGCAGTGAGTAGAGCGTCAGCCCTGGAGTCAGAAGGACCTGAGTTCGGATCCGACCTCAGACACAACTTACACACAAACAAAAACCTAGCCATGTGACCTTGGGCAAGTTAACCCCAATTAAGCCCTCCAAAAAGCAAAAAAACAAAACAAAACAAAAAAAAACAAACAAAAAAAAAAAACTTGGACTCAGTCAAAAGGACGAACCAAGGACCTAGAAGGCCATGTGTGACAGCTTGAGGCTGTAGATTCCCCACCCCTGTCCCAGAGTCATTTAAAAATCAACATGTGCAAAAGAGAATTATCTTTCATCCCCTCCAACACATCCATCTCCAAACTTTAGTATTTCTCTATTCTTCTAGTCTCCCAGATTGGCAAACTCAATATTATCCTAACACCTCACTCTTCCTCACCCTCTATCTTCAGTCAGTTGCCACATTCTTCCATGTCTACCATCACATCTGTCTCATTTCACCCGTTCTCTCTACTCACACAAGGACCATTTTTTTCAGACCTTTATTACTTCTTACCAAGATTATTACAAGAGTATCCTAGTTGTTTTTCCTATTCCAAGTCTCTCCCCCACTCCAGTTCATCCTCCCAACAATTGTCAAAGTGATTTCCCTTCAATGTAGATCTGACCATGATTTTTTTAGTCATGTCCAACTCTTCATGACCCCATTTTGGGTTTTCTTGGCAAAGATACTAGAATGGTCTCCCACTTCCTCCTCCAGTTTATTTTACTGATAAGGAAACTGAGGCAAACAGGGTGAAGTGACTTGTCCAGGGCCACAGCTATTAAGTGTCTGAGGCCAGAGTTGAATTCATGAAGATGAGTCTTCTTGACTCTAGACCCGGTACTCTAGCCACTGCAGTGCCACCTAGTTTGCCCTCCCTCCCTAACTACTATGGATTTATTATCTCCACTGATAAAATAAGCTACTTAGGAGTAGCTATTACTTATTTATTTTTCTTTGTATCCCCAGTACCTAACACAGTGCTTCACACTTCAAAATTGATAGGTGAATAATTCTTTCCTCATTAAAAAGTCAGCCAAAACTAGTGATATCTCAAAAATCAGTGAGATCACAAAAGTTCTCAAAGTGACATTGTTCTGAAGAGATACATTCTTCCCTAAAATGTTAAAAGGGCATGTCTTCACTGATCATAGATGTTACACTATCACAGACAGCATGACCTTGGACAAGTCATTCTCTGAGCTTCGGTTACCAGATCTTGATCTCTCACATGAAGGGGGCTATCCTATGTAACCTCTAAGGGATCTTCCAACTCTAAATTCCATGACTATGAACTTATGGGTTGCCTTACCTCCTTTACAGGCTTTCAAGGATGAGATGGGCAAGTCACTTAATCTCTCTAGATCTCAGTTTCCTCAATATGTAAAATGAATGATGATCTATAAGGGCCCTTCCAATTTTAATATTCAATCATTCTAATCCAATCCAATACCCATCCATTAAGTGCCTATGTGTTTGGCACCGTGGTAAGAGATCATAGGTATGAAAGTATTTCATAACCATAAAGGACAGATTATTATTGTAGCCAGAAGATAGACATTTTCTCTCCAGGTCAGATATTCAAGAAATCACAAAATGTCCCTACTATTCTCTGATATTGCCCTCCCTACCTCCACATCACCCACCCCCAATACCTTTAAAGACCTAGGTATGAGAGGTGGTAAACGGTGATGATGCCAAAGATTCCAAAATAGAGATATTGTTCTAAACAATGCCTTCAGCCAAGAACTAGCATTTCCCTTTGTGTCGGAAGATAATTTGGTAACCACAGCTGTGCTTCACAACCCGGTTTTACATCTCTGGGCTGTCACTTAACATCTAAGCATCTAACCTCAGGATCTTAGGCAACCTTCCAAAGCAACATTAAGAGCTCTGGATTCTACTCCCTTCTAGACTGTGTATTGGAATTTGGGGAACCTGGGAAAAAGTATGAATTGTGTTTTATTCTCCTACATCAATGTTCTATTCTTGGAGCCACTGGAGCCTCTCACTAGGGACACATAGGTTCTTTCTCTTCTTGCAACCCTCAGCACCTGTGTTTGCTGATCTGTGACTCTAAGGGAGAATACATATAATTTCAACTGCCCTCATTCCATAAAACAGGAATTTGGAGAGGCTGAATTGGAGAACAATTTTAAACTTTTGACCCTTCGCTTTGTAACTTCTGAGAACACAGATGACTTAAAAGGAGGATTAGTGACTTTCAGAAGCATCAATTTCATGTCAAAAGAAACAAAATGTGTGGCCTGAAGGGTGCTTTCAACTGGGCAGGGGCAGACTTAATTCATAAAATTCATGATTCATGAAATACATGAACTGAATTTTGAGTATACAACTGGTATCAATTAGTGATCGACAAATTGGAGTACAACGTTTGAACTGGAACAATGATGCTTTGAACATAAGCCTGAACTAAGAAACATTCTACCACGAGTAAATATTTCAGCTCAGTATTTAAGGTATTACTCCAATGATAAGTAAATGACTGAGACTTTCCCTATTGATACTTTTTTTTGGTGCGGCAACTGGGGTTAAGTAACTTGCCTAGTGTCACACAGCTAGTAAGTGTGTCAAGTATCTAAGGTCACATTTGAACTCAGGTCCTCCTGACTCCAGCTCAAGTGTTCTATCTACTGGGTCACCTAGCTGCCCCTCCCTAGTGATACTTAAACTCTGTTCAGTCCAATTCAGTTCAGTTCAACAGATGCTTATCAAATGCCCATTAAGTGCAGGATACTGGGAACAAAATGATGAAAAGTCTCTGCCCTCAGTGAGCTTACAGTCTCCTGGGGAGGAGGAGTGACACTAGTACAAAGATCATGAAATACAAAATAATTGAGTAAATAAAGATGATCAATAATCTATAATCGTGTAAGTTGATTACAAATCAAAGAAGAGACATTATTTTACCTAGGACTACATTAGCTTGTTTTTCTTAAGTGCTCAGAAATGAGTTAGGGTAGATGGAAATGACAAGGACAACAGCAACAATAATAGCATTTATTAATTTAATAATTAAATTTATTAAATTAATAAATAAAATTTATTAATATTAATTTATTAAATAATAATAAAGCACTTTAAGTTGTACAAAGTGCTTCACATGTTATTTCATTTGCTTCTCCTGTAAAGTAGGTTTATTATCTCCAATTTATAGATGAAACAATTGAAGTACAGATGTTAAATGACTTGCCCAAGTTCACATAGGTAATTAATGTCTGAAACAAAATTCAAACTCCAAGTACTGGGGATCTATTGGCTGTGCCACCTGGCTGCTTAATAACATTGCAAAATTAGGTCCCAGTTTTAATTCTGCCACAACTAGCTGTGACCTTGAGAAGGTCATTTCCCCTTTCTGCGCTTCAGTTTCCTCTTGGTTGCAATGAGACTGGTTTGACAGAAAGGCTCTGAGGTCTCTTCTAGCCCTACAATTATATAAGTTCTACAGGAATCCATGCAATGTCAAGAAAACAGGAAGAATGTCTAAGACACATTATGTGGTTCCTCTGGGGAGAACTACTTTACACCAGAACATGGATAACAGTTACCCAAGATGAGCAGTCATAAATGACTTATGATCTAGACTGGGGAGGGAGTGGGGGTAGGAAACACCTATCTCAGAAAAATCAAATCCCCACGGTATTCTGGACGCTTTAGAGAAGCGTGAATCCTTGGACCATGAGAATCTTGAAAAAAAGATTTAATTTAAATTTTAAATTTTTAAAATTCATCTTATTTTTAGGAAGACTTTTTTTCCCCTTTTTGCAAACTCAGGGTAAGGTGGGCAAAAGAATTCATTTTTGCATTTTTCCCCTTCTTTCCCCTAAGAAATACATATCTGAAGAAAAGTACAGAAGCATA
The DNA here is from genome assembly GCA_011680675.1 of Gymnobelideus leadbeateri. Lineage (NCBI taxonomy): Eukaryota > Metazoa > Chordata > Mammalia > Diprotodontia > Petauridae > Gymnobelideus > Gymnobelideus leadbeateri. The sequence goes on from WOXC01002795.1 coordinate 11,867, forward strand.
TTTTGCCTAAGTAGTAACAGAGACGTAGGTGTGTTCTAAGTTGGAAAATACTGCAATCTGTGTTTTTAGTGCTCCAGAGTTTACAAAGCACTTTCTCCACAGGATCTCCTTTGATCTTCCTGCCAGCCCTCTGAAGTAGGTGGTGAAAGTATTGTCATCCCTGTTTTACAACTGATGAAAAGCAGACTTAGAGCTTTGAAATGACTTGACAGACAGACAGCCCGGCACAGTGAAAAGAAAGCTAGACTTGGCAGCAGAAGCCACTGGGTACATATCTCTCTCTGTCACTTAGCTGTGTGACCCTGGGTGAATTACCTAATATCCCTGGGTCTCAGGGATACATTTGAACATCCAAGGTGCCTTCTAGCTCTAAGATCTATAAAAGTCTTCTCATTTCCTGTTCAATGTCCTTTCTATACACAAACAAAAGATACAGACTTAATCAGAGACAGTAATAACATTCTGAACAAGGAGGGCAGTCAAAGACCAAATCAGAAAAATAATTAATAACTATGTGGAAAACAAGGACAACAATGAGACCACAGAACCAGAATTTCTGAGATGTAGCAAAAGCAGACCCTAGAGGAAAACCTATCTCTTTGAATATAGAGATGAAGAAAATTGAAAAAACATTAATGAACTGAACAGGCCATTTCAAAACTAGACCAAGTCAACGAACACAAAACAAATTCAAAAAGAAGAAATCAGGAAAATGAGAGAAGAAACTGATCTAATTGAAAACAAAAGACAAACAACATGATAAACACAAGCAAAAGTAGGTTTTGGTGAAGTCCAATGAAATCAACAAACCTTTAGCTACCCTCATCCAAGGAACAGAGAGGAAATCATCACTGATTGACCTTGACTGGCCACTGCCAACCCCCAACTAAACTAGAACTACACAAATAAATTTGGGAATTGTCAACTACATTAAAGAGATAATTGCCTCTTTTCCTAGAACTCATCCATATTTCCAAGGGAAAACAATCGGGCATGACTGATAGTATCCACGTGAAACATAGCTTCAGTAAGAATAACAATGACAAAGATAGGCACTGTGCTACAGTGTACAGACAGATGGTCTGAGTCAGAAAGATCTACACTTAAATCCCACCTCTGACACCTACTGACTACATGATCTCAGACAAGTCTCTTCCCTTTCAGTGTTCCAAGCAAGTTTCTGGGACTCGAAGCTGCAGAGCAGGTGTCAATCTGCAATGGCAAAGGATGCTGTTTGTCAAGAACTCCCTACACCAATGAACATATAGGTCTGGTAAAATCGTTATCATCATAGTTGACATTTACACATCACTTTACACATGAAATATATTATTTGAGTCTCACAACACAATAATAGGAGTATTAAAATATGTAAGTCTAAATGCTCTGGAGATATCTCAGAAACAACCTGGCCAAAATAGAGTTCATTTATCTTTCCCCCCAAATCCAAAGGTCTTGCAAATTGTTCTAGTCCTGGTTAAGGCACCACCATTTCCCCAGTCATCCAGGTTCTCAACATCAGTGTTATCCTTAACTGCTCACTCTTCTTCACCCCACATAGTAAAATAAGCAATGGGGGCAGTTAGGTGGTGCAGTGAATAGAGCACTGGCCCTGGAGTCAGGAGGACCTGAGTTCAAATCCATCCTCAGACACTTAACACACACCAAAAAAAAAAAAAAAAAACCCTAGCCATGTGACCTTGGGCAAGTCACTTAACCCCCATTGCCCTCTAAAAAGCAAAAAATTAAAAATAAAAATTATTTTTAAAAAAGCAATGGACTTAGGGACAGGAGAACCTTGGGTTCTAATATTGCCTCTGAGTGACTGTGACCTCCCTGATGCTCAGTTTTCCCATCTGTAAAATAGGGCTAATCCATCATCATATCTCACAGGTGGTTAGGTGACAGAGTAGAGAGAACACTGGCTCTGTCATCAGAAATTCAAGCTCAGACACTAGTTTTGTGAGCCTGGACAAATCATTTAACCTTTGTCTTCAAGAAAAGTATGAAATGACAGTCAACAGCCTGACTTAGGAAAATAACACCTTAAAAAATAGACTAACTCAAATGGCAAAAGAGGCTCAGAAAGGCAATGGGGAGAAGAATGCCTTAAAAAGTCGAATTTGCCAGATGGAAAAAGAATCTCAAAAGTTCACTGAGGAGATTCATTCCTTCAGAGTTAGACTGGAGCAAATGGAAGCTAATGACTTTATGAGAAATCAAGATGCTGTTAAGCAGATCCAAACAAATGAAAGAGTAGAAGGCAATGTGAAATATCTCATGGGAAAAACCACTGACCTGGAAAAATAGATCCAGGAGAGACAATTTAAAAATTATTGGACTACCTGAAAGCCATGATCAAAGAAAGAACCTAGAAATCACCCTTCAAGAAATTCTCAAGGAAAACTGCCCTGATGTTTTAGATCCAGAGGGCAAAATAGAGGTTGAAAGAATCCACAGATCACCTCCTGAAAAAGATCCCAAAAAGAAAACTGCCAGGAATATTATAGCCAGGTTCCAGAATCCCCAGATCAAGGAGAAAATACTACAAGCAGCCAGGAAGAAACAATTTCAATATTGTGGAAACACAATCAGAATAGCCCAGGACCTGGCAGCTTCTACACTGAGGGATCAAAGGGCATGGAATATGATATTCCAGAGGGCAAAAGAACTGGGAATGAACCCAAGGGTCACCTACCCAGCAAAACTGAGTATTTTGTTTCAGGGGGAAATATGGTCATTCAGTGGAATAGAGGACTTTCAAGCATTCTTGAGAAAAAAACCAGAATTGAATAGAAAATGTGACATCCAGACACAAGAAGCAGGAGATGCCTGAGAAGGTAATCAGGGAAAAGAAATCAAAAGGAACTTATCAAAGTTGAACTATTTACATTCTTATATGGAAAAACAATAACTGTGACTGATTAAATCTTTCTCACTATGAAAATAATGGAAGAAGGGTGTGTGGTCATATGAATACATATGTGAATGTGTGTATATATGTTTACAGTTATACATGGAGAGAGGGCATAGGTTGAATTTGTTGGGAAGGGAGGATACTCAAGGGGTGAAATTATGAGGTGAGAGAGGAAAGTGGCAAGAGGAGATGTAGAGAAACAGGGTAGGGCAAACTATCTCATGTAGAAGAAGCAAGGGGAAGTGGCTGCAGGGGAGGGGAATAGGAAGGCAAAAAGGCGAAACCACATTCTCATTGAATTTGGTTCAGGGAGAGAATGACATACATACTAGGTGGGACATCTCAACCTACAGCAGAATGGGGGAAAGGGGGAGGAGAGGAGGGATGATGGATGGGAGGGCATCCTTGGGGGGAGGGGAGGTTGGAGGTACCCACTATGGAAGAGGGACAGGATCAAGTGGGGAATGGACCAGGTGGGGGGTGGGATGAGTGGGAGGGAATTATAAGCAGCCTTGTACAATATATCTACTATGATAATGTTTTGCATAGCTAGACATGTACAACATATACTGAATTACTTATCTCCCCAGAAGGAATGGGTGACAAGGGAGGAAGGAAATGGATCTGAAATTCAAGGTCTTAAGATTAAATGCTTCAGATATATATAAATACTATTATTAATATTCTTTTGCTTGTCATTGGGAGATGAGATGTACAGGCATTGGGACACAAAGATTCACCTTCCTCTAATGGAGAGGTCAAAGGGGGTGTGGGAGAGGATAGGGGAGAGAGCAGATTGGAGGAAGCGATGTCTTGCGGGACTGCTGTTCTGGGAGGGTGGGTAGGGGAAAAACAAGGCGGGGGGGAATGATCGTAACTCAAAATCTGGTGGAAATGAATGAAGTAAAACAGAAGTTAATAAAGCATGTGTTTAAATAAAAAAAAAGAAAGGTTGGTTTTACCTTCAAAACTCTTGTGATTAGTCTGTCAAGCACAGAGAACATGGGACAAATTCACATCAGATGCCCAGAGCAGGGGAGCTGCCTCAGTTAGACCACCTGAGTGCATTTCCAGACCCCTTCTTCCCTCCCAAGAGGTCAGTTCTGTTAAACCCCTTTATCTGCTCCTTAGGCTAATGCAGCTAAAACTTTTGTGTTCATGCATGCGCGCACGCATGTACACACACACACACACACACACACCCATATACATACCCACCCACCCTCATAAATACACACATACACACCCACCCATCCTCATACACATACATTCACATACAAACACCCTTATTCATATCCACCCACCCTCATGTACACACAGCCTTATACACACATACTCACACATATACTCACACACATATACTAACATACCTACCCACCCACCCTCATAAACACACACATACACATTCACCCTTATATACTCACATACCCTCCATATACATATGTACCCTAATACATACATACCCTTATATACAAACATCCTCACATACACATACTGACCTACACATACACTCACATATTCATCCTCATAAACACACACCCTCATACACACATGCCCTTATACACATACCCAGTCTCATATACATACACATACATATCCTCATTCACACTGACATACCCATCCCACTTCATACATAAAGAACCCCACATATTCTCAAACCCACTCACACACACATACTATCCTCTACCCTCATACACAATCACATACTTACTCTCTCTCTCTCTCTCTCTCTCTCTCTCTCTCTCTCTCTCTCTCTCTTTTACACACACACACACACACACACACACACACACACACACACACACAAGCTGACAGCAGGTTTATCCTTCTTCCCAATAATCTAAGCTGACTGGTATGACTTTAAAGTAGAATGGTGAATATTTAATGCACACTCTTTGCAATGTCACAGCTAAGTGAATTCAAGATGTCCATGTTTTCAGTTATAGAAACTGTTGTCTGCAGCTCAATATTTTGTACAACTAGTGCATTTCTTTACTACCACATAAGCCCGCTTAATTGCCTTGCAGAAAGAAGAAAGATTAATCCAGTGCTTAGTACCCAGCCCTGTTAGTACTTTCTTGGATTGTTTATGTATTTGGAATCAGACTATTCTATGCTAACTGATCTCCATCAAAACCTTCTTGCATTCTGCTTCTGCTTAAAACACAGATCACCTGAAGGCTGACATCAGCAACTTGCTATAACTGGATTAAGAAGGAGGGAGGGGTTCTTCTATACCCTGCCCTCTCCAGACTGGAAGCAATGACAGTCAGTTGCAATTAGCCCGTGATGTGTAAGGTCGAGGCCTGGCTCACTTCTTTCATGAAGATGCTAAATGAGCTGACTACTGAAGAAGACACTTGCTCCAGTGACCATGACTTACAGACTCCAGTCAAGGTTCTGAACGCAGCTATGTGGGAGGTGGCTCACTGATCCATTCTATTCAACCATTCATTCACTGAGTCACCTTATTAAATGCCTACTCTACTCAAGGAACTAGGGATAAGATTAAAAGCTAGAACAGAGGGGCAGCTAGGTGGCGCAGTGAGTAGAGTGCCGGCCCTGGAGTCAGAAGGACCTGAGTTCGGATCCAGCCTCAGACACTTAACACACACAAACAAAAAAACCTAGCCGTGTGACCTTGGGCAAGTTACTTAATCCCAATTGCCCTCAAAAAAAAAAAAAAGCTAGAATAGAAACCCAATGTCATCTCCACCAGAGAAGTCACAATGACATAGCTTTTTATTAGATCCCCAGCATCAAAAGCAAAGTAGATGCAGATTTATCCAAATAATTATTTAACCCACACATTACCTGCCCTCAAAGGAGCTTATGCTCTACTGAGGAGAGGGATTTTTTTAATTGCACATAAGCAGAAAAGTCAAAGATAAAAAGGTGGTAAGAACAAAGGAGGGATTCAGATTGCTCTAGGAAAAGTTGAACAGGGAGAAATCACTTTCAGCTATGCAGATCAGGAAAGTCTGCCATGGTGAAAACTGAATCTAAAAGGAAGAGGGCTTCAGAGAGCAGAGATCAATAAGGGAGAATTTTCCAAGGATGAGGTTAGAGAGAACTAGTGGCTGGGTTTGTCTGAAAGCATGAAAGAGAGTAATGGAAAATCAGGCTGGAAATCTATGTCAGAGCTAGGACAGAGGAGGGCCTTGAATGCCAGGCCAAGGAGTTGGTGTTCAGTTCAGTGGTGATGGGGATTTTTAGCAAAAGTGTGTCAGCGTCAGACCCAAGTGTGAGGAAGTTTCTTTGTATGAGAAATAGATGGTTGAAGGGAGGGACTGGAGGCTCTATGTGGAATCCAGCCACATTAATGGTGCTGGCTTTGTCTGGGTCTAAAAGCAATAGGAAGCATCAGCTCTGACGGAATGCTTTGTTATTCAGAGATCTTATGCAAGCAAGATATGAATGCCCTGGAGAGTGGCCTCTGGCTAGCTCAGAGATGCCCTTTCATCATATGGAACGGGAAGTTTTCTGCAAAGGCCCAAGGATGGACCAAGAGCATAGAGAACAGCGAGATGGATTTAAAAAGTGCCATTCAGTTAAGGGTTTGTCTTTTCATCAACTTCAAACAAAATCACTTTTCATGAAGTCTGGAGAAGGATCTGACACTTATACAGTGTGTGTGTTTGTGTGTGTCTGTGTGTGTGCGCGCTCACGCGAGCACATGTAGCAGGGGAACACTAAAGTTCATTTCAGTGAAATACTCCAGAAGATCTGGTTTTTAATTCTGATTGGGCAAGCCTTTCACCCTCTCACTGGGTCTGTTTCCCCATCTATAAAATGAAAGAAGAAGGGGGTTTGAACTCCATCAGGAGTTCTTAATGATTCTTCTGTCATGAACCCCTTTGGCTGCCTATAGACTGTTTCAGAATAATATCTCTAAATGTTATAAAATAAAATACAATTATAAAGAGAAACAATTACATTGAATGACAGTGATTGACATTTTTTAAATAGCTAAGGTCACAGGCACTAGGTTAAGAACCCTTGACAAGATGTTCCCTAAGGCCCCTTCCAGCACTGAATTCTTTGCTCTTCTGACCTTCTTTCCTAAAACCAGGCACCCATAGAAAGGGATGTGGCTATTGTTCTCTTTCAATCTCCACAGTTCTCAAATGGGGGTTCAATAAGAGAACACATTCCCAGTCATCCAATCTAGATCCTTGTTGCCATCACCTACCATCTCCTCTCTGAAGTTCAGTACTGGGCCTAAAGTCTCTCTACACTAATCTGTCCTTATCCTGGGCTACTGCCATGTTCAGGTCGGTCCATGTCTCACTATCTCTACCATGCCCCCTCACAGAGGTCAGGGACTATTTTTGTTTTCACTTTTTTTGTCCTTGTACTTTCAGCATCTAGTACTTGATAAATGCTAACTAAATAAACAAATGAGTCACATCTTAGATGTTACAGTAACTTTGATCTTGTATCCTGAAATTTCCATCCCTGATCTGTGGTCTTATTATTCTTCAAATTAATCTTGACCCTTATCCCATCCTCCAACTTTCTTTGTTCTCAAAGTCCATTCACTCCAGTTTCTGGCCTTACTCATTCATTTGTGGTTTGGCACTAGTTTGCCATTTCAGCAATGGACTGTCCTCTAGCCTTGAATCCCCTCCTTTCCCCCCTCTTCCTTCCTTCTAACACTCAACACCTGCATCACTCCCACCATGTATCCTCTCTAATCTGCCTTGGAACTTCTGACCACTGCTAAAGTCACATACTAGTGCCAACTAAATCCATTATAAATGATCATTATTGGGTCACCCTGACATAGTTGCCACTTTTGTCCTTCCTCTACTGCCCCTCTATCAATCTGCTGGGGATGTTGTTCCATGCTTTCTTCTCTCTCTGTGAGTCACCTGACAGCCCACCAGTGACAGCTCTCAGCAGATGACCTTCCTATGTGACTGAAAATATAGAGAGCACCCGTCTTAAACCCCTCGTTTCTCCTTGAGAGTAGAGAATTGTGGGGCTTTGTCCTAATAATCCTGGCTATAATCAACAATATTCTTCCTAATTCCAGTCAACATAATAGTGAATGAATTCAGTTCTTATACTATCCTTGATATTATGTTTTAGAAAAATCTGACAATAACAAAATCCATGTGGAAAGACCACAGGATTTTCCAGCAGTTCATATCCTAGGGAGCTAATGCTACTTGGCCTCTGCAATCCACTTCAGGCAATGATGAGCTTACCTTCCCATTTGGCCTGTAGATGGAGAGAAGTGGCTCTCTCTCTCTCTCTCTCTCTCTCTCTCTCCCTCTCCCTCTCCCCCTCCCTCCCTCCCTCCCTCCCTCTCTTTCTCTCCCTCCCTCCCTCCATCTCTCTCTCTCTCCCTCCCTCCCTCCATCTCTCTCTCTCTCTCCCTCTCTCTCTCCCTCCCTCCCTCTCTCTCTCCCTCCCTCCCTCCCTCTCTCCCTCCCTCTCTCTCTCTCTCTCTCTCTCTCTCTCTCTCTCTCTCTCTCTCTCTCTCCCTCCCTCTCTCTCTCCCTCCCTCCCTCTCTCTCTCTCCCTCCCTCCCTCTCTCTCTCTCTCTCCCTCTCCCTCTTCCACTGAAAGCACTGAGGGGTGATTCAAGCAAAGGCTATGGCTATAGGCCTCCCTGATAAAAACAAAAGACAGCTGGGACTGGGGGGTGGAAGGGAGGGTTGTACCTGTCATATTAACTGCAACTGCAACATATTCTGGATTCCTATGATGAACCAAACAAAGAGAAGTCCCAGATCTCATCTGAATTGGACTAATGCAGATAGTGAATCACCTGAAGTGGTCTCACATATTCCAATATGCACTATTCAAAGTTAACATCATGAGGAATGTTGTCTTTGGTCCAGGCCCAATGGAAATATCTACAGAGTGAATCTAAATAATTCAGTCACTTCGTGGAATTCATTATTCACATTAATCTGGACCTAGCTATAGTCATTTCAATCAAGCTAGAAGGAGGATGAGTCTACAAAATGTAATAAGGCAAACATTTAGTAAATGCCTACTTTATGCAGACATGCAATGTGTCATAATAAATAAGAGAGTCATTCTTGGAGTCAGAAAGACCTGGTCCTGCCTCTGACACAAACTGGCTGTGTGTACTTAGACAAGTCACTTAATTGCTAAGTGTCCCCAGACAATGTGAATGCTCCAAGTTTCAGGTGGGATGCTGATCTTCATCTGCAGTAGAAATTTTCATACTGGCATTTCCCCACTGATGAAAACACAGAACAAAAAATAAATAAATGGGGCCACTAGTTGGCACAGTGAGTAGAGCATCGGCCCTGGAGTGAGAAGGGCCTGAATTCGGATCCAGCCTCAGACACTTAATGCACACACAAACAAAAACTTAGCCGTGTGACCTTGAGCAAGTTATTTAACCCCAATTGCCCTCCAAAAAGCAAAAAAAAAAAATATAAACAAATAAACAAACAAACAAATAAATAAATAAATTCACAATGCAATGGACCAAGGATGGTTGGGGAAATGCAAAGATGAAAAGGAAGGACAATGGAAGGTGGCCACTATTCTCATGGAACTCCTGGCCTAAGAGAGGAATATGACACTTTGGAGAAGTGAATCCTGGTAAAGAGAAGATTGGAGGATATAGTCTTGTCTTCAAGTATTCAAAATTCCATAATGTGAAAAAAGAACTCAATTTAACTTCATTGGATAATAGATTTAGAGCTAGCAGGTACCTCAAGGGTAATCTAGTTTAATTTTCTCCTTTTACGGATGAGGAAACTGAGGCAGAGAGAAAGGGCATGATTTGTACAAGGTCTCAGCTTCATATTTAACCTTTCTTTCCTTCCTACCCTTGTCTTACACTTCAATATTTTCACATTTACCTTGCTTTAGGTAAATTGAAATTACTTTACCTTAGAAAGCTATATGACCCTGGGTAAGTCACTTAACCTCTCTGTGCCTCAGTTGCAGGGGATAATATTATCTATTTGCTAGGTAGATCGATTGTGTTTTACTTGTTACTACTACTATGCCTATGACTACTACCACTTACTGCCACAGCCATCACAACCACAATAGTGGTTATTGTTATTATGCTGATTTGAGACTTTTGGTGAAGGTAGACTTGTTCAGGGACAATGAGATGATTCATAAAATCACAGGATTTCAGAGGTGGAACACAAGGGAAAACTTAAATGCCACTTCTTTGTGAACACACACCACCCCCAAGAATATGTAAGTTTCTGGAGAGCAAGGGCCATCTTGCTTAAGAATTTGCATCCTCAATGCCTAGCACAAAGTCATAATTAATAAATACCCATTGACTGATTGATAGAAGCCCAGCCTCCTGACTCTTAGGTTAATGCTTTTTCTCCTACTCCAGTTGACCTTTCTACTAATTGCTAAAATCTGTTAACAAACAAGAGACGTGTCACATACTATATAACAAACAAGGGACAAAGCTGGATTCCAGATTGGGTCTGGAGGAGGGTGAGCAGGCTGGCAGGCAGTTGGGAGCTGAGCTCAAAGCAGGCAGCTGCTGTGGCCTCCTCTGCCCCTCTCCTATGGCACAGTGTTGCAATGTTGAGACAAGGGAGGCCTCGGATGCAGAAACCCAGCTGGCACCAGGCCTGGTTTGCTAGTGTCAAAACCTCCCCAGTTTGGACATAGGCAATGGGTAATTCCACTTGTATCTTGATTTTGTGGCTGCTGAGCATCTCTTTAGAATAGCATCCATACTGGGGAATGCAAAATTCAGCTAGTAGCACTCTAGGCTACTCCCAATGTCTGGGCTGCTATCTAACCCTACATATGTATATATGTATACACATTCATATGAATGAGAATATATGTACTGGGTCAGTGTATACATATGTGTATAGGTGCATTATCTTGTGTGATCACATATACACATGCATTGTATATGCATATGCATAATCTTATTCATCAACAAATTATTCAAGTGTTTGTCTCCCTCCATCAGAATTTAAGTTCTTTGAGGGCAAGGGATCTATTTTGCCTTTCTTTGTGTCCCCAGTGCTTAGCACAGTGATTGGCACATAGTAGGCCCTTCAATATTCACTGGCAGACTGGGTAGTATTCACAAAGGGCCAAATTAAGCTTGACATAAGGAAGGGCTTTTTTTTTTTTTTTTTGCTTTTTGGAGGGCAATTAGGGTTGAGTGACTTGCCCTAAGTCACACGGCTAGTTTTTGTGTTAAGTATCTGAGTCCAGATTTGAACTCAGGTCCTCCTGACCCCAGGGCCAATACTGTATTCACTGTGCCACCTAACTGTCCCAAGGAAGAGCTTTCTAACAATGGGAACTGCCCAAAAGTTTCACAGGCTGCCATGAGGATAACCAGATACACACATACATATGTGTATGCACACACAAAGATAAGCACATACATGTGCATGCATCCATGCCTTACTAGAGGATTTCTAGCAAAATGTGGATGACTGCTTGTTGTAATGTTATTAATATTATCGTTAATATTAATAACTTTGTTGTTGTTCAGTCATTTTTCAGACACGTCCAACTCTCTGTGACCCCATTTGGGGTTTTCTTGGCAGAGATACTGGAGTGGTTTGCCATTTTCTTCTCCAGCTCATTTTACAGATGAGGAAACTAAGGCAAACAGGGTGAAATGACTTGCCCAGGGTCACACAGCTAGTAAGTGTCTGTGGTCAAATTTGAACTCGGGTCCTGTTGTGCCACCTAGCTGCACTAATATTAACTAATTAAATATGATTAATAATTATTTGTATTAATATTGAAAATCCATAATATTAAGCGACATGCATCTAGCACTTTGTGCTCTGTAAAGTATTTTATATACATTTTCATTTAAGCTTCAGAACAACCTGTGAGATTGTTAGCACAGGAATTACTGGAGTTTTACAGGCTGGAAAACTGGAGCTCATAGAGATTAAGCAGTTTAGTATGAAAGAATTCTTTGTTCAAAACACGTTAGCACAGTACCTGGTATACAGGAGGCACTATATAATTGCTTATCACTTCTATGCCTCCCCCCGCCCCCCCCCATTTCATTATGGTCATGCTGCTATAAGTATTTGAGGCAAAATTTGAATCTAGATCTTCTTGACCAGGGGTGGTCTCGAGGACATGTATGGCCCTCTAGGCCCTCAATTGTGGCCCACTGACTGAATCCAAAGTTCACAGGGAAACCATAAATCTTCCTTCCTACATAGAAATACTTTCTTCTAGATCAGAAAACGAAATTTCCTTCTTTTTGGCAGAGGTAGGTATGGATTATTGCATACACTGTCAGACTTAGTTGATTTATTTGGTTAGTTCTTCTGAGCTTTTAAAAAAAAAATTGTTATAAGGCCTGGTACTTTGAGGAGAGGGAAAGGGAATATATTGGAAATTAAGGTAATGTTTGGTGTGGAAATCAAACCATCAACCAAAACTAAGCCTAAAAATCAAATAAAAGGTTTCCCTCCCAGACTGAATCTGTAAAATGGGTTATGGTAGGTAGCCTTGGCAACAAGAACTTCCGCTCTCAGAACAAGGCTCCTGCCCCACCCCCACCCCCTTGAACTTCCGGGGCATTGTGACATAGGCAGTGGGCGGAGTTAAAAGAGCCAGTATTTCAGTTGGGCTTCAACGTTGGGCTGGACGTTTGGCTCGACGCTGCGCTCTACTTCTCCTTACATTTGGATCCTAATCCTGCCCAGATACTTTCTCAGTGAGTCCATTTTCCCTCTAAGGTTTATGGGGGGCCATGAGCAGTCTCCAAGAATTCTAAGGGCTGGTGGGTGAGGAAGGATTGCCATTCGCTGTGGGGGAATTGGGGTAAGGTATGGTTAGGCAGGGAGGCCCAGCTTCCATCCATTAGCTTGCATTCCCATATGTCTCCTGTGGGGGCGCTGCTCATTTGAATGCCTAGCGGGGAAAGGAGGAGCTAAAACCAGAAGAGGTTTCTTAACCTTGTGGGGGCTACACAGTTGTGGACTCCCTGTTGTTTGCGAGGTGGGAAGAAGACGCATAGCTAAATCTAGTTTCCTAACCAATTGTAGTTTAGGCTTTATTCTAGATTGTAAAGGGACTATACTATGGGGAGGGTGGGGGAGGGGAAGGGAGTGGCTAAAGTTGGAAGAGATTGACCTAAAAATTCAGAAGAGGGTCCTCAACCAAGTGAAATTGTGGATCCATCCTATATTGAAAGGGGACCATACTTAAGAATGGGTACAGCTAAGTGGCCTGGTGTCAGGAAGATCACAGTGCAAGGCACACTGGAGAAGAAAGTGGCAAACCACTCCAGGATCTTTGCTAAGAAAACCCCACAGGCATTAGTCCATGGGGTGTCTCCTAGAGTTGGTAACAACTAAAAAAAAATACTTAGTAATGCCTAGGTGGGGGCGGGGGCTGGGGCATTACTAGGGAAGGAATAGACAGAACTAAAGCTAAAAAGGATTTCTAACCATATACCAATTACCTGACAGAAGCTGGTAGCCAAGGGCAGACGCCACCATGGCATATGACTATCTATTCAAGTATATCATCATTGGCGATATGGGGGTAGGCAAATCGTGCCTATTGCTGAAGTTTACTGACAAGAGGTTCCAGACTGTGCACGACTTGACCATAGGTGTGGAGTTTGGGTCCCGCCTTGTATCCATTGACGGCAGGTCAATCAAGCTCCAGATCTGGGATACAGCCGGGAAGGAAACCTTCCGCTCCATCACAAGATCCTATTACTGTGGAGCTGCTGGGGCCCTGCTGGTGTATGATATCACCCGGAGAGAAACCTTCAATCACCTGACAACTTGGCTGAAAGATACCCATGAGCATTCCAACCCCAACATGGTCATCATGCTGATAGGCAACAAGAGTGATCTGGAGATCAAACGAGAAATAACAAAGGAAGAAGGAGAAGATTTTGCCCGAGAACATGGACTGATTTTCATGGAAACCTCAGCAAAGACAGCCTCAAATGTAGAAGAAGCCTTCGTCAATACAGCCAAGGGGATTTATGAGAAGATCCAAGAAGGAGTCTTTGACATAAGTAATGAGTCCAGTAACATTAAAATAGGTCCTCAGAGCTCCCTGCCTACTGATTTTCATGTAGGGAACGAGGAAGCCCAAAGGTCTGGGGGAAGATGCTGTTAAGCAGATCTGGACTTAAAGAGAAGCCTGAGTAAGGTCCAGTGTAACTTTAAGAATCGGCTTTATGGCATAAAGACCACGTCATAACGATTCTAGTACAACCTTGAATAAAAGTTAACTTAAAAGAAATTGTATCCATATTGTTTAGTCAACTGATATGATCATTCTAAATATCTCATGCCCTTGACATATATTCAACACTAGAAGTCACCTGAGTTTGATACCAGTCTGATTAGCAAGTTTTCCAAAGCACCTCTGCTAACTTGATGTTTATAAGATGTTGGCTTTAAAATGAGAAGGGACATCAGATGTCATTAGTTTGGGACCATAGTTTCAAAGATGAGATAGATCCAGAGAGGTTTAAGCCCTTTTGCCCCCACCCTCCTTTAAAAAAAATGGGCAGCTAGGTGGCACAGTGAGTAGAACGCTGGCCCTGGAGTTAGAAGGACCTGAGTTCGGATCCGGCCTCAGACACTTAACGCACACACAAACAAAAACTTAGCCATGTGACCTTGGGCAAGTTACTTAACTCCAATTGCCCTCCAAAATGCAAAAAACAAACAAACAAACAAAAAAAAACCAGGTATTAAGTGAAAAGAGCAAAGCTGACAATCCAGACCCCTTTGGTTCTAGACCCAGTGTGTTTCCCATCAAAGCATAGCTTGTATGACTTCTTCAAAAGTATGTTGATTTTAAAGGTTTTGCTATCTCTAGAGATTGTTCCATAAGCTGCTTTATTTTCCCTTTTTTAATTTGACTCATTTGCCTAAATTCTAAACTGTTTAGATCTTGAAGACAACTGTATCCCTCCTAAAGCATTGCTGGGGACTAGGTAGAAATTGAATTAGAAACCTGGCAATCCTGTCTCACATGTTTGTTGTCTTGTCACTGTCTGAGTCCTAACCAACTGCCCCTAGTCTGTGCCTACAAGCTCCATATAGGGATGGTTTTGTTAACAGGCTTTAATGCCATGTGTTTTCTGTTCAAATAGTTTTCATAACACTCCTTGAGAAATGTTTTCATTGTTTGTCTTGATGAATACTCTGTAATGTAAGACCATAGTAAAGGGTGACAAATAATAGCCAAATGACCAGAATTCTTCAAAGGGCACCCAAAGGAATACATTTTCAAAAGGTACATAAAGAGAACTTTGATCTTTTCTTTTTTAAAAAAATACTGTTTTATGAAGTTATTTAACTATAGGATTTTTATGCAGGGTAGTTTTTCAAGCTGGGTGTATAATAAACATATTTTTCTGTGGTAAATCTATAACCAAACCATTTAGAATGTAGGAATTTGGTAGGAACTGGGAATTGAAAGTCAAAACGGGAAGCTCCTGCCACGAAGGAGCTTACATTCTATTGGGGAATAAATACATCATGTATAAAGGTGTGTATGCACACATATACACGTATGGGTGTGTACATGCATATCTATAGGCATGTATAAGTGTATACACTTCCATGCATCTGTATGTATGTGTACATGTGTATATATGCACACATGGAGTTTTTGCTCTGTTAGGCATAGGGAAGATGAGAATAAAAAGAAAACAAGTTTCCTTGGAAAAGCTTGCATTGTGTAAGGGAATACAACATATATAAACACATCCATGTGCACATATACACATGAACATGTATACATGTATGTGTGTTGTGGGTATATAAGCATATATATAGGTGCATTATGTGTACACACATAATTAAATGAGATTTTTGTACCACAGTGCCTGGTGCACAGTAGGTATTTGATAAATGTTTATTCTCTTCCCTTATGCACTCACTTGCGTACACACAAGCATAGAGTAATTTGCGGAGGGAGTAAGGAAGAAGAGGAATAAAGAAAGTCACCCTCGAAATGACATGTAAGCTGGTCCTCAAGGGAAAGCAGAAGCAACGGAGACCAACAACTTGCCCATTCTGGCTAGGGGCATTGCAATTAACCTATCAGATGAAAAATCCTGATAAAAATCACAAAGTGGAAAACTTCTGGTCCTGCCATCTCTTCCCACCCCCAACCCCCACACATACCTTGCCTTAAAATGAAATTGTGGGAATAGGGTGAAACAAAATCCTTTACACAAATCTAAGAGAAAAATACGAATTCCTAGAAATACTAGTAATATCTTCAGGGTAAATGAAAGATATAGTGGGGGAGGAGGCAGTGTGGAGATCTAGACAGTTAAAGGAAGAAAGGAGCAGTAGTTTGTATAAGGGAAGGGATCACCAAGCTCAGCAGGGTCACTGTGATGCTGGTAGGCTGATGCCTTCCATATTCCTTCCCCAAGTAGAGCTCCTCAACAAGTCTGGGAACAGAATGCTAACAGTGATTTATTAGGCAAGGCACTTTCCTTAGCCATAAGGCTGAGCAAAGGTGGGTATGTTGGGGTTACAAAGTTTTTCCTTAGGCCAAAGCTAAACCTGCCTCTTTGAGGCCTGCTGTAGCTCCTAGTTCCTCTCTCTAGAGATAAGCAAAAATAAAACAAAACAAAACCAAAACAACACCTCCACTAAATTTGGAGTCAGAAAGACCTTACTTGCAACTCCAGTGCTCCTATTTACCCCATGTGCAACTCTACTAGGTAATCTCCCTCTGGGCCTCAGTTTCATTATTGGTGAAATGAATGGGTTGACCGGGATGACCTCTGAAATTTATTTGAGCTTTTAATCTATCAATCTATGAAATTACAGAATTGGGGCGGCTAGGTGGTGCAGTGAGTAAGAGAGTCAGCCCTGGAGTTGGGATGACCCAGGATCAAATCCGGCCTCAGAAAATGAGCACCCACACATAAATAATGACTAGCCGTGTAACCTTGAGCAAGTTACTTAACCCCAATTGCCTTAAAAAAAAAAGAAATTACAGAATTGAATGGGCTTTGAGTTTGAGTCTTTCCCTGGCAGAGAATGAAGTAATTTCCCTATGCACTAGATCAGGCCCTAGTCCAGTGTAGCCAAGCAATACATGTTTTGTCACTGTTTCTTTCGTTAAAGAGTGAAGGGGTAGGATTTGGGACAAGAACTAACTGAGGCTATAACAAAAGCCTTAGTTGTTTGACACTTGGGTCAGGCTATCAATGAGCCTTTTTAATGCTCAGACTGACTAGGACAAGTATTCATCTAGGCACCAGAGATACAAATAAAATTAATGTAACAGTCCCTCCTTACAAGGTAACATTTTAAAAGAAAAGACGGGGGCGGAACCAAGATGCCAGAGTAGAAACAGCACTTTCACAGCGCTCCTGCCCACACCACTTCCAATAATATATATATATATATATATATATATATATATATATATATATATATATATATATATATATATATATATATATAAGGGGACTCTGAACAACCTCTGGAGCTACAGCATCCACAAAATGACACAGAGAAGCTAACCTCCCACTGAGGACAGCCCAGCAGCCCAGCAGGGAGTAGCCAGTGCAGTGCTCTGGGAGCTGACCCAGGCCCACTTGAGTCTGAGGTTTTAGCCCCAGGGCAGCCAGACCAGCAGCCTGCTGGAGGGAACCCAGAACACCAGCTGCTGTGGCTTTTCCAGAATTATCAATACATAGATGCCTAGGACAAAGTGAGAGGTTAGCTTCTACTTTGAGGTATAGAAGGGCATGGAATATGATATTCCACAAGGCAAAGGACCTGGGATTAAAACCAACAATCACCTACCCAGCAAAACTGATTATCTTTTTCAGGGGAAAATATGGTCATTCAGGGGAATAGAGGACTTTCAAGCATTCCTGAGGAAAAAAACCAGAGTTGAATAGAAAATTTGACATTCAGACACAAGAAGCAAGGGATACTTGAGAAGGTAAACAGGGAAAAGAAATCCAAAGAAACTTATCAAAGTTGAACTATTTACATTCCTACATGGAAGAACAATAACTGTGACTGATGAAACCTTTTTTAATATGAAAATAATTGAAGAAGGGTATATGGGCATATGAATACATATGTGAATGTGTGTGTATATATATATATATATGTTTACAGGTATACATGGATAGAGGGCACAGGTCAAATTTGGTGGGAAGGGATGATACTTAAGGGGTGAAGTTAAGAGGTGAGAGAGGAATGTGGAGAGACAGCGGTGGGGGGGGGCGGGGAAGGTAAACTATCTCATGTAGAAGAGGCAAGGGGAAGTAGTTGCAGGGAAGGGGAAGAACAGGAAGGCAAAAAGGCAAAACCATATTCTCATTGAATTTGGCTCAGGGAGAGAATGACATACATACTAAATGGGATATCGCACCGTGCAGGAGAGTAGGGGGGAAGGGGATGAGAGGGGGGATGATGGAGGGGAGGGCATGCTGGGGGGAGGGGAGGTTGGAGGCACCCACTTTTGAAGAAGGACAGGATCAAAGTAGGGAATGGACCAGGTGGGGGGTGGGATGGGTGGGAGGGAAATATAAGCAGTCTTTTACAATATATCTACTATGGTAATGTTTTGCATAGCTATTCATGTACAACATATCCTGAATTGCTTATCTTCCCAGCGGGAGTTGATGACAAGGGATGAAGGGTATGGATCTGGAATTCAAAGTTTTAAAATTAAATGTTTCAAATATAAAAAAACAGAAAATAGTGTAGAGGGGGACTAGAGAAGCAATGTCATCAGTGGGGCACTGGTGGTCTCTGAGAGGGAAAATATAGATGGATGCATGAAGAGACAAAGAAGGCCAGGATGAAGACAAGTTCACTATGGAAGAGAAATACCAGTGGTTACAATGGAAAGGGTTGGCAGGGTTAGAGTGAAAAATGGATTGGGATAGGGTAACAGGATAGAGGGATGAAAGAATAGGGGGAAGGGGAATTAATCTTTCTCCTAAGTGGCCTCTGGCTGATGCTTCTCTATCTGTCTAGCTAACCCTGACATCCTAATGAAGATAAAAATAACTCAAGCACAAACAGTCTCATTAATGACAGTGACTAAATACAAATTAATGGGATGCAAAATAATTTTGTCATTCCAGGTAAATGTAAAAGCACAATAAATCTTTGTTTTCCTTTTCCTTTATTATCTTCGATTATACATAAACACTACCTGAATGATTTGGGTGTTACATAATCATAGGCTGCTGCTTGTCAATCTTGAGAACAGTTTACCATTTTCCAGTGTGCAGTGCCAATGAGAGATTTCAAGCACTAAGCTCAAATAAGTGGAGCAACTCAGATCATAAAGTTGACACATGCAGCTGTGGACCTCTGAGAGCCTCCAGTGGCCAAAAGGGTCAAGGCCTTCCTCCTTACAAAAGCTTTTAAGGCCATCCAAAAACTGCCTCCAATCAGCCTTTCAGTCTCCCTACAACTTCCTCTCCTTTACACTCCATAGTCCAATGAAAAGAAAATATTTTGGGGGCGGCTAGGTGGCGCAGTGAGTAGAGCGTCGGCCCTGGTAGAAAGACCTGAGTTCAGATCGGGCCTCAGACACTTAATGCACACACAAACAAAAACCTAGCCGTGTGACCTTGGGCAAGTTACTTAACCCCAATTGCCCTCCAAAAAGCAAAAAAAAAAAAAGAAAATATTTCTCTATTCACTGACCTCATGCCACCCATTCTTGACTCCATTCCACTGACCCAGTCAGTATATGTGGTACTTTGGCTGTTTCAAATTCTTAAAACCAGTCTAGAACCTAACCCTGGCCACCTTCTCTCCAAAAGCATGACATAAATAGTGTACTGAAGGAGAAAGTCACATCATCCTAATCTCTGATATATGTATTATATATACATATCTATATCTATATTTATATCTATATATAGTATATATATATGTTATGTGTGTACCTTTCTATCTATTTCCATATCTTTATCTACATATCTATCCTTCTACATCTGTATTGTATTTAAATTTAGGTCAGACCTTACTGGAATATCACCATTTCATATCTCCCCGACCCTCCCATTCACAATAAGTAAAGCATAAACAGCTCCAATCTCCACCAGTTGAATTTTTTTAACCATGTTTCAAAGTCAGGATCAGAGGCCACTTCCTCCATGAAACATGCTACTTGATCTTCCCAGGTAGCAGTGATCTCCCTCTGCTCCATATTCTCATATCCCTACCTATTTGTCACCTTCCAGTCACATTTGGTGCACAGGCTGTCATGGGCACAAATATTTACAGTACAAAGAAAGAAGGGTAAGTGCATACAGTAGGTGCTTAATATGTGTTAACTAAATATGACAGCCCAGAGGCATAAATGAAGAGCACAGGGCCCTGAAAAAGAACCAGTAATATGTTCTGGCCTAATTGTTATGGGGAGGATTTTACATCATACTTTGCATCATGCAAAGAACCTTTGGAAAATGAATCCAAACCAGTGAATTGTTTCATTTGATTTGCTAGAAAATGCATTGTCTTTTTCTGCTCCCGTGCAGAAAGCTTTCCTCCTGAATCACCACCATGAGCTACGACTGCTGTCCTGTCACAATTTATCACCAAGCACCGCACAGACCGCCTGACACAAGCAGCCCATCAGGGGCTACTGTGGAATAATCCCCTGAGCCATGCAATAATTCTATCGTTCTCACTCCAAAACATGTCTGGTGTACAAAAGAATCATATTTCATATTTATAATTTGGATATTCATGTCCTCCATGGAACGATACATTCATCATTTCAAAACAAGGTGCACTACGGGAGCTGTCAGAGAAGATGCTGTGAATGGCCAGACTGACATTGTGTGATGTGTGGCCCCCTATGACTCGCCAGTGGATTGAATCAACCATTCTATTACCTACCATGGGAAAAGAGATGACCGGGACATGTTGTCCACAGGTGATTTTTCTTCTGAGTGTAATGGAAATGCAAATTTAAAGATCTTCCCTGCCCCTAGCTTAAGTGCACCTGGAGAAAGTGGTGGGAGGCTTGTTTTTCAGGAAAACCCACACCTTGATACTTTGTGATTGGGCAGTGGGTCAAGGAGGTTGTTACAATCTCTGAGCCAGGAGAAGGCTATATAAACTCTGATGAGAGGCTTTGCTTTGGGGCTCACTTTGAGAAGTGTTGTGTGATTTGACCAGATGAGACTCTGGGAAGCCGTTGCTGAGAGCCCCCCGGCTTTGAAAACCCAGATGTTGATGCTTCCCTCTCTGGTAACTGTGATTTGGTATTGATGCATGTAATGGTTGGACAGTTTGGAAGCCTGTCTGTTTGATCTGTAAGTTCTGTAACTCTGAAGTTTGGGGTGCTGACCTTTTTCCCCTGAACTAGGTAATGTGTGTTTGTTTGATTAAAGTGTGCTTGTTAACTGATTCTGAGTTGCTTTCCTTTTGAAAAGCAGATCTAAGAACCTGTGTTGGCAGTCACCCTGGGGATATTGGGGTGCTTGCTGATACACTGAGGCAAAGATTTTTTTTAAATCTTTTAAAGTACAAACATTGTATATGCAGGTGACATTGACTATAGTTCAAAACCCCTCCATCTTGATTTGCACCAGACTGAAAAAGTTTATGCAGAGAAAATCCAGATATCCTGGAAGAAGGCTCTTGAAAGGGAAATTATGGATGGCATCCCATTACCTTTTAGCTATTTAGAATAGGGATATAATATTGTGCCCCTCTGTACCCATCCCCCTTGTCACCTCCACAGCCCAACTTCCAAATGAACAATAGATTTGCTAAAGGGCAAATGTGCTCTGGAGGTCTCTGGACTGGATCTTCCTGCTGACCACAAGTGCTCATACAGTTTTCCACAAATAATACCTTTGAGAATGGGCAACACTTTCAGAAGCACAGCTAGTCTGTTCCTGGACAACTCTAGTTGTATGGAAAATTTTCCTTACATAGAACCACAATCTACCTCTTTCAACTCTCCCCCCTTGCTTCTGGTTCTGATGTCTGGGGCCAAGCAGAAGACTAATCCTTCTTTCATATAATAGTCCTTCAAGTATTGGGAGACTCCTATTTGACATCCCACTGCAGACACTTAATAGCTAGGGGACCTTGGGAAAGTCATTTAATCATTGTGTACCTTAGTTTACCCACCTGTTAAGTAAAGAGGTTGCACCTGATGAGCTCTAAGGTCCCTTTCAGGGGTGGCTGGGTGGCACAATGAATAGAGCACTGGCCCTGGAGTCAGCAGGACCTGAATTCAAATCTAGCCTCAGACACTTAACACTTACTAGTCATGTGACCTTGGGCAAGTCACTTAACCCCAATTACTTCTCCAAAAAAAGTCATCTAAGGCCCCTTTCAGCCCCAGGTATATACTATTGTGATAAATCCAGCCTCACTAAAACGTCTATTCTCTCATCTCTGAATCTTAGATGTCATGACCTCCAGGCTTTTCCCCATTCTCATTGTCTTCCTTGGAATACTTTAGTTTCTTCACTTTTTTCCTAGAGTCTGATGCCCAGAAATGTACAGAAATGATCCTATGGCATACTTTGATCCCTGCAGGATCAGTAATTTCATCAGGGAGATTACTGCTTCTACCAGTACAGATCACATTGAGTATCTATTACTCTCTAGCAAAGTCCCAAAGGTTTTTGGGCTCTAATAGATCATGGGACTTGCCCAAGGTCATAGCTAATAAGTGTCAGAGGAAAGAAGTGAACCTATATCTTTCTAATTCAATGACTTGTACTCAGCTAGGTCCCAATTAATACCAATAAGGAATCCTTGAATGAATTACTTGAATTCACACTGTATATTTCCAATGGACTGGAACAAATTAACACATTTAACATAATTATAACTTTGAATAGTGTGAATTCAAATATATGCAAACACTTCATGGGATTCATTATCTGTATTAGCTGGAACCTAGTTGTAATCAAATTTATTTGTTTGAACTTGATTTGAAATGAAAAATTTTAGAAAAATCATATATTGGGAAATGTGAAAGTGCCATGTTCAACTGTTTGTGACTCCATTTGGGGTTTTCTTAGCAGAGATACTGAACTGGTTTGCCATTTCCTTCTCCAGCTCATTTTACAGATGAGAAAACTGAGGCAAACAGGGTTAAATGACTTGCCCAGGGTCACACAGCCACATTTGAACTCAGGAAGATGAATCTTCCTGACTCCACGACCAGTACTCTATCTACTGCAGTGCTACCCAGCTGCCCCACTAGAAAGCTAAATCAACTTAAAGTAACTGTGACCTCCAAATGAATGCATCTCCTACCAGTTTTCAGGGGCAGCATTTCCCCCTGACCATTTAACCAGTGTTGGGAAATGTTAAACCTACATGCATACAATTTAGAGCACATTAATCACAATACTATTGGAAGGGAATCCCGAGGTCACTGAGTCTAACCTGAACAACAAGTAGCCCAGTTTCTGCCTTTCTCCCTAATCACTTATCCCCAAATCTTCAGTTTCTCTCCCAGGACTTCATCATCCCTATAGAATTCAGTCTAGGTTCCTTCCAGGAGCATAATTTGTCCCCAGATGAATCACCAGAAGTGGATGTTAGGTACTGGAAGTGACAATTGTGTGTGGAACCTATATTCTTGACACTGGAAGAATCATATGCCAATGTCCATTGACCTCAGTGGGTCACTGGAACCTTCCCTTCACCAGCCATTTACTTACTGAGTCAGAGTTTCCCCAGTCCTCCCAGATTACTGAATATTCTCACTGCTAAATGCCATTGCAAAGGGGCGGCTAGGTGGCGCAGTGAGTAGAGCGTTGGCCCTGGAGTCAGAAGGACCTGAGTTCAAATTCGGCCTCAGACACTTAATGCACACACAAACAAAAAAAAAAAACCTAGCCGTGTGACCTTGGGCAAGTTACTCAACCCCAATTGCCCTCCAAAAAGCAAAAAAAACCAAAACAAAACAAAAAAACATAAATGCCATTGCAAAGTACTTTTTTACTAGCCCTTATCACTGCCCTGGAGACTTTCCACTTTCTTTTCAAAAATAAATGGTGTTTCTCATCTTTGTGTACACAAGCTGTTGCTATTAACTGAGGGGCTCAGGACCTGCTCCCTACTGGGCAAAGAGGTCACGTCTATACATTCCATTCCTTTCCTTTCCCCAGAGGGCAATGAAGGACCAGCCCCAACACTAAGAAGGCTGAGGCCTGAGTTCCCTAGCTTTGTTTCCCTCTTTGATGTCCACCATAGCCCAAATTCTCCTTCCCCATCTTCTCTTTTCATTTCAGTCCTTCCATTTTCAATGGCCTCACAAGCTTACAAGTTTTACAATGCTTTTACTTTTCCTTTTTTCTATCCTTGTGTCTGGGGGTTCAAAGCCACTAGTCTGTGAAATCTCCTCTGAAATATGCCCAACAGGGCTTAGGAGAGGCATTGATGTGGAAGTCAATCACATTTTCTCTGCAGAAATGCATGTGTGGTTTTGTTTTTAGGTTTGTAGCTGAAATTCACATTTTCAATGCATCAATGATGTTATTTTCAAAAGTTTTGCATGTTTTATCAAGCAAGAACTTGCACAGATGTCTTACTCTGGTCCCTCATTGTGGCAGAGATTGGTAAAGATTATGCCAGCACAGGACAGTTCTGGTAGGTCCTGCCAAACTGGAAAGGCTCAAAAGTCAATCTTTATTGACAATCAATCTACCAAAGGTCAATGAAGTTCATTGCCAGGTTAGGTATGCTTGGTTTGTTTGGTGACAGCAAGATCTCCAAGGTCCCATCAGGCTCTATAGAGATCATTCAAATTCATATGATGACTGACAAAAACAGAAAGAGATTGGCATGTGTCTCTAGGAAAAAGAATAACCATGCCAAAGAAATCATGCTTCTTTTCAGCTGTCCAACAAGGTGTCATCCTCAAAGTCAGAGTTTTGTAGATTCAGAGCCAGAAAAGACCTCAGATCATGCAGTCCAATCCCCTCATCTACCAGATTAGGAAACTGAGGCCAAGAGGGGCACACAGGAAGAGAGCTAAGATTTGAATTCACGTCCTAAACTCTGCCTCCAAATCTAGCTAATTTTCCAGTAAATACTAATGCTTTCTAGTCCTCATTTAAATACCACTGTCTGGTATTTCTCTGTGTTTATGTGGGTATATCCAAGCGTATATGTGTATTTTTAAAGATTTAGCCAACTAATAATAATAATAGCTATCATTTATACAGTGCTTTGAAGTTTGCAAAGATTATCTCATTTGATTCTTACATACCTATGTGTGGTAAATGCCAATGTTATTGCCATTTACACTTGAGGAAACTGAGTCGAAAAGAGAGGTTACACTGAGAGTGTCTGAAGCAAGATTCCAAGCTACTTTGCCACCTGGCTGTCTCATAGCAACAGCATATTGGCCAAAGGTAAAAAAAAATCCCAGGTAGAACTGGGAGGGGATTTGAGGATTCAGAATCCAAACCCATCTCCCTTCCCTCCTTTCCTCGAATTTTTTACTTGAATAAAAAAGGAAGACGACAGCTACAACTAGCCAAAGGAAGGCCACCAACCCTGAAAGCAGAATACAAATGTTTCTTGCTTCTTAAAACCCAATGTGACCTAACTCAGATTTATAAAGGTGATCAATTAGGAGGCACTATTATGATTAAGAGGGACAGTGTCTGAACTGGAGGAGACCTCAGAAGTTACCTACTCCCACCCCTTCACCCTACAAATGAAGAAGCTAAGGCCTAAGGGTACATTGGTCCTAAGGGTACAGCTCCATGGAATAGTGGATAGGACATGGGACTTGGAATCAGGAAGATATGAGTCCAGACCTCAGACACTTAAAAGTTATGAGCAAGTCACTTAAAAAAAAACCACTATGTGCCTCAGATTCTCCACCTGTAAAATGCAGAGGTTATACTCAATAATCTCTTAAATCCATTCTAGTCCCATATCTACATGGTAGAATGATAAATGGTAAAGCTGAGCCTTGAAGTGACATCTTCTGACATCTTGTCAAGGCTCCTTATCACTGAACCATTTCTTTCTTCTCTGGCAGTTTCTTGCTTTTCTATTTGATACTTTCAAGTATATTATTTAAAAGATTGCTTGTTAGGAATATAGTTGGAGATGTTCAGTGTACATCTCTCAATAAAATGTGATTTGTGCACTGCAGTGGGTAGGGCCACACCCCTCAGAAAGGGAGAGAGTCAGAAGTCACTAGGTTTTAATAATGCCTGCAGGCTATCTTCTTGAAACACTCAAGGTCCTTTGTAGGGGCTGATAATAGTCTGATGCATGATGACTTGGTATAAAGGGTGACTTAGAACAGAGAAGCTGGACCAGAGCTGGAGGGCAGCAAGCCTACTTCTGATTCCAAATATTCACCAAGCAAACTTCTGATCTTAGTTTTGTTTCCCAAGTAAAACTTCTCTACTCTTAAGACCTTTATCTCTCAGACATGGATTTTGGATGTGAGTCAGTCTCCAGTGATTTTTGCAAACTAGTTTTTCCCAGGGGTTGATCAACCTAGGATAAACTGACAATTGAGATTCCAGACACAGAGCAGGGCAACAAAACCTCAGGATACAAACCTCAGATATATAACCTCATATGACCACATAGAAAACTTTTCAAAAACACACCTACTTAACCAAATATTGGTCCTTCAAATCATTGTAGGGATTTTCCTTGAAATACATGGAAGCCTCACAAGCCTCCATCCCACAAGTAAGAAGAGGAAGCTATGACAGAATTACCTTGAATTAATCCTGATACAGCAAATGAGTGAGGAGAATGGAAAGAATGCAGATGAAGATATAAAAATATGATTCTAATGATTCATGAGAAATTGACTAAGCTCTGAATAACCTAGGCTAGGTCTACCCTTGGGAAGCTCAAATCCCTAAATGAGGATAACCAGAGGACCACTTCCCATTAGCACTTGGAGAGATCTTTTGGAATCTAGTGAAGTGCCCTCATATTATAGATGAGAAAACTGAAGCTCAAAGGAGGCAAGTGATTTTTTTCAAGCTCATATTCTTTGTTTAGTCATCTCCCAACTGAGTAGCACCAACTTTGTGTCCGATTTTCTGCTACTATACAAAGTATTGCTATGCAATTTGGAATTATGGTAAGGAAATGATGAATATACCCGTACCCTATGGCTGAGAAATATTGTTGCTAGGCCTATACCCCAAAGGGTCAAACACAGAAAAGTCTTATATATACCAGGATATTTATAACAGTACATTTTTGTTTTTAACAAAAGAATTGAAGGTGCCCGTCAAGTGGAGAATGGCTAAGCAATCAGGAGTACATGAATATAATGGATTATTCTACCCTAAGAAATAAGACACATGAAGAACTCAGAGAAGACATGCTGAACTGATATAAAGTGAAGCCAGCAATACCAGGAAAACAATATATACAATGACTTCAATAATAATAGAAAAGTTAAACAAAACAAAAAAGAAACAGAGCCCTATATAATTATAATGACCAAAAATTATGAAAAGAGCCTAAAATGTCCATATTTTTTGACTCAGAGATCCCACTGCTAGGCATATACTCCAAGGAGACCTAAGTCAGAAAGATCTCATAAACAAGAAGACAGTCATAGCAGTACTTTCCGTGGCAGCAAAGAAATGGAAATAAAGTAGGTGCCCACTGATAGAGGAATTGCTAAACGAGTTCTGGATTATAAATGCATGCAATGGAATATTAGTAGGCTATAAAAGTTTATAAATGTAATGAAGAGAAGCATGAGAAGACTTCCATGAACTAATGCAAAGAAAAGTGAGAACAACCAGAAAAACAATATACACCCAATGTAATTGAAAAGAACAATAACAAAACAATTGAAACTAAATCATACAAAATAATTATGGCCATGTTGAACTTGAAAAAGAAATATCAGAAGACATTTCTCTCTGTTTCTGTCCAGAGAGGTGGGGAGGGGGACTACTGATGTGGCATACTGCAGATAATATAAGACTTTTTACATGCTGGTTAGTTTTGCTAAAATGTTTTAAACTATTTTAAAAAATTCTTTGACAGGAGGAACTGGAGGCACACATTTAGAAAAACTGTTGATATAAAAACTAAAGATATCAATAAGAATTTATTTCCAAAAATATATAATAACTGAGCCTAGACCCTAAAGAAAGATACCTCCTTCCATTCTTTGCAGAGGTGGGGGATTAAGAATGGGGAAAACTGTATACATTGTCCTTAGTTCATTTATTATTTAGCCTTATTTAATGCCTTTTCCCCTTCTTTTTAATTCTTTGTTGCAAAGGAGGACTCTGAAGAGGGAAGGATACATTCAGAAATCAAGGTGATGTAAAAAGACATCAGCAAAAATGTTTTAAGTGATATGTTGTTTTGGGTATATATGGTGCCTTTCTACCTTTGAGATCCCTGCAGTAGATGCCTGGCTTTCGTCATTTTCTCATATCCTCTCTTCTCTACAATTTCTTTTTTGATTCACCTGACTGACAGTTATGGTTACTTCTTGGGCCT
The DNA here is from genome assembly GCA_011680675.1 of Gymnobelideus leadbeateri. NCBI lineage: Eukaryota > Metazoa > Chordata > Mammalia > Diprotodontia > Petauridae > Gymnobelideus > Gymnobelideus leadbeateri. The sequence goes on from WOXC01002795.1 coordinate 40,241, forward strand.
CCATCCATCCACTGTTCTTTGCTTCCTTATTCTTCATGGCAATGTCATGACCCTCTTGGTTTCCTGTTCGCACAAGCTCCAGACATTGCCTGATGTTACACACTGTTCAAGACCTAGAAATACTTAGGTCACCTACTGCCCATAAATTGTGCTGCTTCCTCTAACAATTTCTCTCAAATGCCTGTCCCAAGACATGTATGCCCTTCAATATCAAATTTTGCCTTACTGTTGATAATGGGAACAGTGTTGCAATTCTTCCCCAGGCAAGGATTTTCCAGCTGTTCCAAAGGCATTACCCTCCAAGCAGATCCACTGAGGACCCTGCTAATTACAGATTTTCCTTAACATATCCAGCAGGTTAACCTTCAAATCAGAGAAGCCTTGAAATAGCTAAAAATCTAAGCAGATGAACACTTGGCTAAAGAGGAGAGAAGAGAGGGCCTCAGCTTGCCCAGACCTGTTATTAAGAAGTGAGAAATGCAGAAGCTTTCCATAATTCTCACTCCTCAGAATCTTTCAAGTAGGCCCTTTTCTCAGCTCAATTCCAGAAACTGTTGGGTTTCTGGGATTTTTATCCCTTTTGAGGTAGAGGGAGAAAGCTATCATTTTGCAAAGCTCCATTCTACTCTCAGAAGACTGCCTGGGCAGTATTAGTCAATTTCCAAAGGCAGGTAGTTGAATAAATTCATCATTCCTCACTTTGTGAGAGAGGAAGAAGGATGACCTCCTGTCCCAAGGCAGTTTGGTTTCACAGCCAAACTCCTAAACAAAAGTGATCTAAACTTGTTGTGCCAATGGCTTCTAGCTCCCATCACTCAACAGAAATTTCTCTGAAAGTTTAACAATTATCTCTTTGTTGCTAAATTTAATAGTTGTTAAATTTAATAGTCCCTCCCTTAATAAAGGGACCAGTTATGGTGGTGTGGGAAGAACACTTGACTGGATATCACAGTACCAGGTCTAGTGTCTTTACATGGGAGACTAGCTGGGCAAGTGACTTCATTTCTTCATTTATAAAAAGCAAGTTAGACTAGATAACCTTTCAAGTAGGCAGTGTGGCACAGTGAAAAGAACAATGGCTAAGATGTCAAATGTCATGGGTTCAAATCCTTCCCCTGGTGCTTATTTACACACAAAAGTGTAACCTTGGACAAATGTTTTTCCTCCACCTTGCATCTGCTTCCCTCCTGATTTCAAATAATAATAAATATTTCCCAAGATAAGCTTATCACTTCTAAACTCACCACCACAGATGGGATTGAAACTACCTCCCTCAACCTCATCTCCCCTCTGACTGGAGAGCTCAAGGATGGAGCGTCTAACTCCACCCAATGCCTTCCTTTTATGGCTGGACTCCACTTTGCATCTGCTGTTCTTTCTGCTTCACAGAACAAATTCCTCCCCCCACCCCAGATCTCCCTTGTGCTCTGTCTCCTCACTTTCCTGGATCCTTTTGTCTCCCCTTTTAAATTGTAAGCTCCTTGAGTGAAGGGGTTATCTTTCTTTTTATTAATTATGTCCTCAGCATCCAGCATAGTGCCCTGTACATGGTGGACATTTAATAAATGCTTATTGGATTGGATCTGTAAATAAAGGGATTGGACTAGATGAACACTAAAGTCCCTTCCAATACTATGATCCTATGACCCCAGAACAGTCATTTATTATTATTACTTTTTATTAAATCTAATTGTCTTTTGTCAAACTTCATTTTGATTGACCCCTCTTCATCTTTTGGCACCACCTCCTTCTAGACCAGGGGTTAACTTCTGTGTGTCATGGATTCCCTCTGGCAATCTGGTGAAGCCTTCTCAGAATGATGTTTCTAAAACACATAAGAAAATGCAGAGGACTACAAAAAGAACTAATTATATTGAACTAAAGATAAAAATTTTCCCAACCAAATACACAGATCCCCTGAAATCTATTTGTAGGTCTCTTAGGTTCTATGGTCCCTAGGTTAAGACCTCTTTTTCTAGATAGAACACTAGAACTAGACTCCTCTGAGGGTTCATCATCTATGTACTGTTTTCTGTACAGTAAATAGGATCCTATCCTGGGATCTTGCTTCTCTCAACATTCTCTTTCTTGGTCATGTCACCAACTCCCATGGATTCAACTATCATTTCTATGTAGTTTATTCCCAGATCCAGCCTTCATTTCTTGCCTGAGCTCCAGTTCCAAATCTCCAACTGCCTGCTGAACACTTCCACCTGCACATTCTGTAGACATCTCATGTTTAACATGTCCAAAGTTTTTATCACCCTAAGACCACTCACCACTCTTCCTTTAATCTTCATATTTTCTGTGGAGAGCACCCTATTCTTGTAGCACCCAGGTTTGTAACCTAGGAGTCATTTTCAACATGTCTAAACCTTGACTCATTCTCTTCCCCACTCTGCTCTCCCTTCCTCTCAATTTCCCCATTTCAGTTAAGGGTACCACGACCATTCCAGTCATCCAAGCTCTCAGTTCCAGTGCTATTCTTGATTTTTCTCTCTCCCACTCCTCCACCTCCAAATCCTAGGTGGCTCTCCATTAGCTAGGCATCCAGGACCCTGCCCAAAGTGACTCCCACTTCCCATTCTAGGCCTATTTCATAATTCTCCTCCTTACAAACTCTACGATTCATAGTCAAACTGGATCCTCTATCACAGCTGTAAACAGATTCGTATAGCACATGCTACCTGACCACAGGACTCACATGCTCAGTAATCTTCTGGGTCTCCTTAATGCTTCTGGGATAAAGTACCAAGACTTCTATTTAGCTTTCAAGGCCCTGTACTATCTGGTTCCACCTTTCTATTCAAGACGGAGTTCACATTACTTAATCGATCGACATTTATTAAGTGCCTACTAGTTCCATGTACTAAGTGCTGGGGATACAAAAAGAAGCAAAAGACAGTTGCTGCCCTCAAGAAGCTTACAGTCTAATGGGGGAGATGACATGTAAACAAATATATGTAAACAGATAGGTTCATGCATTCACACACACACACACACACACACATTCCATTACTCCCCCTACATATTCTATATCCCATCCTGATGGGCCTAATGGCTATTCCTTGGACATAATATTTCTAGACTTCTTCATCATCTTAACTCCTTCCTCATCTCCATCTCTTGGAATCCCTAGTGCCCTTCAACACTCTGCTTAATTGCCACCTCCTCTAGGAAGTCTTTCCTAATCCCCCATCCTTAATTTACATTGTATTTATTTTTCTATGTACCTGTCATATACTTCCATTCTATCCCAACACTCAGAGTAGAATAGCTACTCCTTGAGGGCAGGGGTAATATCAATTACTTTTTTCCATCTCCAGTGCCAAGCAGAGGGCCTGAAATGTACTAGACATATACTAAACATTTGGTGAGTTTCACTGTTTTATTCCTCACCTGATATTGATAAACATAAAATTATTGAAAACAATATTCTATGTGGTTGTGTCTATCAAGAAATCTTACCTAATTTTAACACATGCATGGGAAACACCATGTTACGCTCAATGATGCCAAATTATCATTTGATCATTTGAAATAAATAAATAAATTTTGGCATCTCTTGCAAGGAATGACTGATCCTCTCCATATGTTCTAGAGGCTTTGAAAAAAATGCCATATTCACTGGGGTATTTCTTAAACTTCTGATTTTTCTGATTATTCCCCAATTGTCTGAGTAGGCCTGTATGATATTAGAAAAGGGACCCTTCTATGACAAGTCAGTATGTCTCCATACAGCAGGAAAAAAGGACACATCTGGATGAAAAGCAAAGAAATCAATCACTTCTGTGACACTGAACATCTGGACAGCTGGCATTATGTAGACAAAACATCGAGATGACTGACTAAATTTCTCACTTTGCATCTGAATGTTTTGGCATCATGTAAATGTCTCATCCTCTTAAAAAGAGTTGTTTCTTTGGGTTTTGCTGCACAGTTAACCATGAGTAGAAGATCAGATTCCCCCCCCCTTCAAATATGTCAATGGGAGAATTTCCAAGTGGCGTGGGGGGGAGGGGAAGATATCTCCTCACTCTACCCTTGCCTGTGAGCAGTGAGTGACATGTAAGAATGAATGAAGACCCCAGAAAACAACTCTGTGACTGGATAATGGCATTGTTGAATTAAACTGTTCATTTTAGACATGGGAAAAAGAGATTCGGAGAGGTTATAGAAGTGACCCAAGGTCCCAGGGCTTCAAAGCAACTGGTGGTTCTTTGTGTCTTACCTGGCCTACTGTAGTAGCCTCCAAATTGGTTTTCCTGCAACCAGTTTCTCTCCTCACTCATCTCTCCAAATCCCTAGCTCACTTCAAGGTTGCCTTCTCCATTCTTCATTCCCTCCCCATCCCCCAGTTATTAGGGCCTTCCTCCTGAGTCAGATTACCTTGCCTCTAGGGAGTCCTTGCCAATATGTACATACTCTCTCTTCCAGCCACACTACAAATTCCCAGAGGGAGGGAACTGCATCACTTTGCCTTTGTATCCCCCAGCAACTCTGAACCTGTCTCTTACATAAATGCTTAGTGATTGACTGAGCCTTTCCAGTTTATCCAACCTCACAGATTCAAAAGAATCTTCTTAAGTAAGGCAGTGTCTGACCATATTGCTCCCTTACTCAAGAATCTTCAATAGCTCCTCATTGTGTCTGGGATAAAATGCAAATTACTTAGCCTGACATAAAAGACTCTCCATAGTTTCATTCCAACTTCCCTCTATGGAGTCATTTCACATTTATCCACTTCATATGCATTATAGCCTAGCCAAACTGGGCTATGAGCCATTATCTGAACTAGACATGTTATCTCCTGAAAATCAGCTTGGTAAGTGGGACATTGGACCTGGGATCAGGAAGACCAGGGTTTGAATCCTTCCTCAGACACTTGTTACCTGGGCAAATTACTTAAGGAAAGCACTTTGTTAGAACTTAAAGTGTGTATGGAAGTATTAGCTGTTATTAACCTCACTTTTCCTCATCTGAAAATTAAGAGATTAGACTTTATGACCTCTAGGCTTCCCCCAGGCTTGAGACCTAGGATCCTATGATAGAGCTTCCATAAATTTCTTTAGACTGTTCCCCAGGCCAGAGAAAGACTCCTTCATCCACATTCTGCAGTCCATCTCCTCCTTCAAGGCTCAGCAGCCATTTCTTCTCTGTGACCTTCCCTGAACCCCCTAGCTAAAAGGATTTCTACAATATCTGTCTTGCTGGCTCTTTGCTACTATCTCCTTCTTATGTTGTATTACACATATCTGTATGTCCAGCCTATCTGCCCCCAGCCCCTCCCATCTTCCTTTGTATGCCTAGCATCTGGCATAGAGTAAATATTTAATAAAGGCTTTTTGAATGTCACAGAACCAATGTTGGCAGATTTTAAGCTATACCCCAAGGAGGTTATTGACAATACTAAAAAAGTTCCATGTGAACAAAAATGTTAATATTAGCATTATCTCTAATAACAGAAATCTGGAAGTAAAATACGGGCCCAAGATTGGGGAGTGGTTGAATAAACTGTAGTATTTAGATGTAACAGAATACCACTAAACCATGTGTTATTGCTATTGTTCAGTCATTTCAGTCATGTTTGAGTCTTCATGAGCCCATTTGAGATTTTCTAAGCAAAGACACTGGAGTGGTTTGCCATTTCCTTTTCCAGTTCACTTTATAGATGAGGAAACTGAGGCAAACAGGCTGAAGTAATTTGCCCAAAGTCACAGCAAGTAAGTGTCTGAGGCCTGACTTGAACTCATGAAAATGAGTCTTCCTGACTCCAGGCTGGGCCCACTGCAGCACCACCTAGCTGCCCCTCCAGGTCTGGCACTCTATCTACTGCTATCCTGCCATAACATTAGGACCTTTAATATAGAGAACGCAGGCCAATTCTGATTTAGAGTCAGAAAACCGTGCTTCAAATCCAGCTCTGTTATTTACTGTGTGACACTAGGTAAGTTACTTTACTTCTCTGGGAGTCAATTCCTTGTCTCTAAAATGAAGGGATCAGACTCAATGGTCTCTGAGCTCCCTTCCTAGGCAAGATATATGAGAATATTATCCTATGGCCATTTTTAATTTTGTATTGACTATCTAATTATACTTATTAGCCTTCAAATTCTACTTTTTCTCTTAACGAACAACAGACATATACTAAATACAGGTGACCCATCTCATATGATGCAAAGTAATAGACAAAAGCCCAACAAGAGTGAAATCACTCTACAATTCAAAACTGCATTTGAAAGGTGAAAAATAAAATACTTAAGTTCATTTAAATTATGCAAATGAACCCCTCTTCATCAACACAAGAAAGTCCAGGTGTTGGAATTTTTTCCACCCTCACAGATTTGCAACCTGACAAATAGTCTTGGGGAATGCTAATCCAATTAAGCTATTAAAACTTAAAACTGCAATATGGACTGACAGATGAATTGTTTATTTGTTGAATTCAGATTTTGGCTACTAGTTTGAGATGTAATATGTTATATTACTGTTCTGTCTTGGAGTCTCTTTCAATTAAAAAGAAATTAACCTGTTCTCCAAACCACAGTTTACTTTCTCCAGATACTATAAGTCACTCTGAAGCTTATGGTGTCATAATTAAACAACTGATGCAACAACAACTAGCCTAAATTGCAACAAGAAATATCTGCTCTTTCTGAAATTAATGAAATGAGCTAGCCAGCTCCAAAATACTGAAATGACCAGTTTCCAAATGGGAAATTTGAAAGATGGCTTGGGTCACCAGAAAGGTTGTGCAAGAGGAACATTTGTTCCAGTAAACAATAGCAGACATTTGTTTGAACAACAAATACTTGTAGATAGAATCTTTTACAAAAATTAATTAGAGCTAAACAATGCTTACTTGTAGCCAGTTAGGGATAGCTAAATGCTTTGGAAACATTTAAATGGGGTTTCTCTACTGACCAGGTACTCCCTTCAAATTTCAGGAAATTCTTTGGTGGTGTGGGGGGGAGATTTTAACATTTTGTAAACAGGACAGGTAAAGGTTGTAAGGGGAAGCAGTTTTAAGAAGGGATTGTCCAATGTGAGGAAAACTAGGAAACAGAGGGTGGGTGTTGGGGGACCAAACCAGAGAGTATTCAGGTAAAGCTCAAAGAAGTGAGGAACAGAAGTGACTTCTTGAGAAACTCATCACAAGCCTAGTACCCCTAGTACTGAGGAAGGACTGATTATCTAGACATCTGTTGGGGCTCTCTCTCTCTGCCCAAAGCATAGAAACTTATAACTATTGACTTTCACTAACTTGTTAGCATGCCTTGGCGATAATTTCATCCTTCCAAAGGTAGAGGAATCAACAAGGGAAAATTCTATTCTGGCTCGGACTCCCACTAACACAGAAGAGCTGGTTACTAGGGTAGAAATGATGGGAACACTTAGAGGAAGTGACCACTCCACTCTAAAGTGTGTAACAGGAAGGAGAAGAAATCTGGCTACTGCCTGAATGGCAGCCTAACTTTTGGGAAGGCAGATGGCAAAAAGGCAAGAGGCATAGCTAACTCAGTGGATGCAGTCAGAATCCAAAAGGGTCTTATCAGGCCAAAGCATTAAGTTGAATCTAAGAGGATGAAATTCAGCAGGGGGAAATTCAAAGTCTCAAAAAAAAGTCAACTTCAGGGGTGGCTAGGTGGTGCAGTGATAGAACACCAGCCCTGGAGTTAGGAGGACCTGAGTTCAAATCTGGCCTCAGACACTTAACACAAAAACTAGCCCCTGGTGACCTTGGGCAAGTCACTTAACCCCAATTGCCCTCCAAAAAGCAAAAAAAAAAAAAAAAGAGAGACTGGATGGCCATCTGTCTAGCATGTTACAACAGAGGTTCTTTCATGTAGTGGTTGAATTAGATGGTCACTGAGGTTCCAGCCAACTCATAAATTCTGTGATTCTGTAGAATGAAGATAAACATTTTCTTGACCTGTTCCCCATTGTTTCCCCATCCACTTTTACCAATGTGGAAATATGTTTAATCTGAATGTACAAGTAGAGCCTCTTTCAAATTGCATACCGTCCTGGAGGGGGGAGCAAATTTAAAAGTCAAAATCTTACGGAAGTGAATGTTGAAAGCTAAAAAAATAAAAGAAACTAATGAAAAAATTTTAAAAATATTTAAAGAGTCATCTTAGAAAACATGCCTCCTTGTCCCTCTGTATCTTTCTCTGTCTCTTTCACACCCATGTCCCCCTCTCCCCTTCTCTCTCTTCCTTCCTCTCCCCTTCCCCTCCCTCTTTTTTACCTCTCCTCCTCCTCACTCTCTCATTCTGTCTTTCTCACATGTTAAACTAGTTACCCACAGTGAAACTACTTTTCAACTGTTACACTGAAATTCAGTATGATAATGTTACAAAACATTTTTGATCTTTTAAAAAGCAAGTTCAGTCAACAGTGCTTGGCTTGGGCTAAACCTAGCGAGGAAAAGCCTGCCTGTGAACTAAACAGAATCCCAAGGATCCAAGTCACCCAGAATATTTGACAGGAGATACAGAACAAGAGAAAAACTTTGTAAAGTTAAAAGAAGACTCTAAAATTACTTCAGCAGAAGGAGTTTCCTGGAGCTGGCTGCAGTTGAAAGAAAAACAATCGATGACTATTCTGCCTTAATTATCAAGAAAGAGGATTGTTATGTTCTGTACCTGAGCAAGGAATGTGGATCATTTGGACCATCTGCTGCCAAGGAGAAGTCTGACAAAGACACAGCTCTAGAGGTAGGAATGGAGAAGAAAACTGAGGCCTAGTCTGTAATGAAAAGGCAAATTTAAAGATCTTCCCTGCCCCTAGGCGCTTTGGTGGGCTTAAGAGACTCTGAGAACCTTCCTTGATTTCAAAATATACTCTCCCCCCTAATAGGCTGAATGTGGTCACATGGAGCCTATGGCAGGAGGCTTAGTCTTTAGGAATGCCTACACCTTCATGCTGTGTGATTGGGCTGTGGGTCAAGAGGGTTGTGACATTCTCTGAGCCAGGAGAAGGCTGTATAATCCCTGATGTGAGGCTTTGTTTTAGGGCTCAATTTGGGAAGAGTTGTGTGATTTGACCAGATGAGACTCTGGGCCAGCCATTGAGTGCCTCCCGGCTTTGAAAACCCAGATGTTGATGCTTCCCTCTCTGGTAACAGTGATTTGGTATTGATGGAATGGTTGAACAGTTTGGAAGCCTGTCTGCTTGATCAGTTTGTTTCTCTGTTTTGAAACTTCTGTCTGTATACTCTGAAGTTCGGGATGCTGACCTTTTTCCCCTGAACTAGGTAAACAATATATATTTGATTGATTAAAGTAAGCTTGTTAACCCATTTTGAGTTGCTTTCCTTTAGAAAAGCAGATCTAAGAACCTGTGTTGGCAGCCACCCTGGGGATGTTGGGGTGCTTGCTGCTACACAGTCCTAGCTCTATTGTTTACTAACCCTAAGCAAAGGGACCCTGGGCCTCCTTTCCGCCACCCAACACCCACAGTGGCTTCATTGGCAAAATGCAGAAAACAAAAGTTTTTTCATGGGTTGCAACAGGTGGTCTTTGTGAAGATCCCCTGCTGACCCCGTACACATCAAAAGTGCTTTGTACGTAAAACATTAAGCAAAATAACATCTTTTTTTTAAACTTCTATATCTCTGACCAGGGAGAAGAGAAGCAATTTGGGATTGTAAGGGAGAGTGAAGGGGCTGGTTCAGAGTTGGGGAAGCCTAGGCAGAGGACTGATGAATAGTGTATGCAGGGGCACAGTTTACCTTCAAAGGTCATTGTTTCGGCTATTTTAAATATTCCTTAGAGCGAAATCGGTTTCTTCATTCATTCATAGGCAGTCAAAGCACCTGACCTGGAGGTCTGCATTGCTATGCAGCCTTCATTTAAGAGCATGCTTTCTGGAAGACAGCTCTCTGTGAGAATAGCCCCACTAACTTCCAATCATCTTTCCAAGCCTGGAATGGGGAGCCTTTCCTCACTGTGTCAGACCTTCTCTGAATGCTCTCGATTTTCTAAAGAGCTCACTGTTTACACATTTAGAGCTTGACTCTTATACATAAGAAAACTGGAGCCCTTGGAGATCAGGTGACCACAGGTGCACCAGGTCACACAGGGAGAAAGAGGAGGGCCAGAACCTGAACCCTGGTCTTTTGGCTTCAGCTGCAGCCATGTCTCACCCCCACCCCATGCTGTTTCTTCCTTCATAAAGTATGGTGCTCCAAACTTTAGGAGGTCTCAGATATTTACTAGGTGTGTGACCCTGGGCAAGTCACTTAACCTTGCCCAGGTCAAATGCCTCTGATTCTTCAAATGTAAAATGAGAATACTAGTAGCAATCACCTCCCAGGTCACTGTGAGAATCAAATGAGATGCTTATAAAACACTAAACAGTGCCTGGTACAAGCAGGCACTTGATAGATGGTTTTTTCTTTCCTTTCCTTCCCTCCTCTGCTCAGGGTAGGCCCTGCCCCTTAAATGGGCTTCCCAAACAGCAGCCCCCATCTGCTGAAGTGTCTCCCTTCCTTCAAGACCGTAACTTGGCAGGGGCCTCCTCTGGGAAGCCTTCCTTGGCTCTCCAGGTGAAAAGAGACATTCTGTCCCCCAATTCCTATGGCAACCTGCCTCACCTGGGGCCGGCCCGCAGCTCACTCTCTCTGCTATTGTAGGCATTTGTGGAAATGCCTCTCCTTATTTGACTGGAAGCTCTTTCTGTGCAGCATCTGACCTCCCCTTTCTAGGCCCCCTTCCCTCATCTCTGAAATGGGGATGATGATCCCTAACAGCTGTGCACAGGGTCCTTCTGAGGTTAGCACTTTGTAAACCGGAGGTCCTTTCCTCATTTCATAAAAAGGGTCAGTCAACAACCATTTATGAAGTCCTTGGGACTTCTTGGGAAGAGCACATGATGTCTGCTGATTGTCACGGGTACTCAAAAACACAAAGAATCATTAAAGAGTTACAAAATGTATTATTCTGCCCATTTTCCAGATAAGGAAGCAGTCACAGAAGTGAAAAGACTTACTCAAGGTCATGACGCTAGAAAATGCAGGAGGTACACTGAATTGCCCATAGTGACTTATTGATTCATTTGATAAAGGAACAAGTATGTTTGAACTCCATACACCCTGTCTTGTGAGTTTTGCATTTAAAGAAGTCTTGAGAATGTTCTCACCCTGTCATCTGCTAACTCCCTAGCTCAGCAGAGAAGGCAACAGGTTATTACCCAGAGTGCTCGACTTGGCAGGCTTTTGTTTCTAATTCCACCTCTTCTACTACTTGTTCGCTATGTCCTGTCACTTATCATCTCTGACCCTCAGTTTCCTCATCTGTATAATGGAGAATAATGCTAGTAGCCCAGTCTCATAAGGCAGTTATTGTTAGGTTCAGGTGAGAGAACATATGTAAGGTACTTTATAAACCTTACCACATAATATAATTGTTAGTTATATTATTATCATTGTCTAGCCACAGGCACAAATGTTTCTGTCACTTAAGCAAAGCAATAATAAACATTAACATTATAAACTTAATAGCATTCAATCAAGAAGCATTTATTATTATTTATTAAATATCTGTTGTGTGCCAGGCCCCACTGTGGTGGGTATTGGTGATATAACTACAAGTCATCAAACAATCCCTACTCCAATGAGCTAATGAGCAAATAGATACTGTAGATAATATTTTAGAGCAAAAAAAAAGGACTTCAGTGATCATCTGATCCAACCTTGACCCCATTTTACATAAGGGAAAACCAAGCATAAGAAATGTTACATGTTTAGGTACCCATATTCAGCCACCTTTAACAAGGCAGAAAAAACTCATTGACAAACAGCAAACAAGCAAATAAGATGACAAAACAGTAACTTAAGGCAATGTAATTGCATCAAAGACAAAACCCTTACAATAATATCCTTTCTTGGCATATGTAATGGAAATGCAAATTTAAAGATCTTCCCTGCCCCTAGGTTAAGCGCACCTGGAGCCTGTGGTAGGAGGCTTATTTTTCAGGAAAGCCAGAACCTTGATACTTTGTGATCAGGCAGTGGGTCTAGAAGGTTATTACATTCTCTGAGCCAGGAGAAGGCTATATAAACCCTGATGGGAGGCTTTCCTTTGGGGCTCACTTTGAGAAGTGTTGTGTGATTTGACCAGATGAGACTCTGGGCAGCCATTGAGAGCCCCCCCTCTTTGAAAACCCAGATGTTGATGCTTCCCTCTCTGGTAACTGTGATTTGGTATTGATGTATGTAATGGTTGGGCAGTTTGGAAACCTGTCTGCTTGATCTGTTTCTCTGTTTTGAAACTACAGTCTGTATACTCTGAAGTTCGGGGTGCTGACCTTTTTTCCCTGAACTAGGTAAATGATATATGTTTTATTGATTAAAGTAAGCTTGTTAACCCATTTTGAGTTGCTTTCCTTTTGAAAAGCAGATCTAAAGAACCTGTGTTGGCAGCCACCCTGGGGATGTTGGGGTGCTTGCTGCTACAGCATAATAACTCGAGAATAAAGTTTTTAAAAATATTTTTTCATGGGATTTTATGTAACAGTTCCACTTAAAAAACTCATCAATCTTGGTAGAAGAGAACTAGTTATAAAATGCAATTTCCTCAGATCTGTAAAGAAGTGGGGTACTATGGGAACAGAGTGTTACATACACATTTTAGACAAGGTTGCTCTTTGGATGGATTTTGCTCACGTGCTTTGCTCTGTTTACATCAGAGGATTCAGTTTGTATGGGGGTAAGGTAAATTGGGATCTGAACCTCATATAAAATGAAAGATTTTCTGAAATTCTAAAGAAGGGACTAGTAGCAGATTTCCACTACTGCTCTTATATCTATAAAATTAACTGTCACTGTCAGTTATAGCCATAGGACACACTCTGGGAGGAGTTTAAGATCATGTGCCTGTATCTTATCTGAGATGTGGTAAAAGGACACTCTTTTCTTGTGACTTTTCACTTATTACTTAAGGTACAGATTGAAAAAAAAGCTCATCTTGTGTTGAGAGGGAAGTTTAGTTGAAGAGCTTCTCATATATTTCCTTGGGACTCCTATGAGATGAAGAAGTGAAGAAGGGCCCCCAGCTGCCAACATATAGGAGGATAGGGACAAAAGGTGCCTGGGATGGATGTGGGATGGCGGATGGTTATCTGCATCCTTGTGTATAAAATAAGAGGATTAGACTCAATGGCCCCAAAGTCCTTTCAAACTCTCTCTCTCTCTCTCTCTCTCTCTCTCTCTCTCTCTCTCTCTCTCTCTCCCTCTCTCCTCTGTTCCTTGCTCCTTGTGTGACCTTGGGCAAGTCCCTTGGCTTCTCTGAAGCTCAATTTACTTCCCTGTAAGATGAGGGCTTGGACTATATGGCTTCCAGGTTCCCCCTTCTCTAATAAATCTTTTGATTGACTTTTTAAAGTAGGTTCTAGACACAGAAATAATCATTTTTCCAATGGGTATTTGGAAAGTGAAGGTTTTCCAAAAAACAAAAGACCTATGCTTAAAGAAGAAGCAATTTTCTTCCTAACACTCTCTCTAAAGGGCAAGCTAAGTGGTGCTGCAGTGGATAGAGTGGGGGGCTTAGAGTCAGGAAGACTCATTTTCCTGAGTTCAAATCAGGCCTCAGACACTTCCTAGCTATGTGACCCTGGACAGGTCACTTGACCCTGTTTGACTCAGTTTCCTCATCTGCAAAAGGAGCTGGAGAAGAAAATGGCAAACCACTCCAGTATCTCTGCCAAGAAAACGCTAAATGGGGTCATAAAGAGTTGGCCATGGTTGAACAAAAACAACTCTCTCTAAACAAGGTCTGCCATTTTCTCTCTGAGATACAGTGGGAAGTTACAATACAATAGTTTATTCTACTCAAAAGCCATTTGGAAGCTTTCTTGCCGGCTGTCTACCTCTGTCCATGGTGCTGCATCCTTGGCCCACTGTCCTGACACTGGAGGCCAGGGGCTAGGCAAAAGCTTTCATTCTCTGTGCTTAAGATCTCTAGTGATCTTAAGGAGCTGTTTCCCCTCATTACCTTTTAAACCACAGCCTGACTTTCATTGCCCCATTCAGCTGGAGAGACTGTATGCACTGGGACAGAAACCCCAAAACTCCAGATTTTTTCCTCCCCTTGACTCCCCTGACATTGACATCCAGTAAAGGAGACCTTGAAAAGGGACTGGATGTATGGACGAATTCCTGTGCATTCCCTGCTTTTTCTCCTTCCATCACTGGGCTTGACTGGCAGAAGTGCTGGATTGGGACTTAAGGACCTGGGTTCCATCCCTAGTTTGCTTCTTGTGTGACCTATTATTAGTCATGTAATCTCTCTGAGACTCGTTTTCTTCATCTGTAAAGTGAGGGAGTTGGGTTCAATGTCCTCTGAATTGAGTCCAGTCACCAAGTGTTTGCTAAGTGCTTTGACGACCAAACTGGCTCACCACTGACAGCAACTTCTTTATCTGTTTCAGACAAAAACAGGGAATGTTTAGAGCACTAAATGATGTTTTCCCTAGAGAAATCAATGGGAAAGTTCAATATACATTTGAGTAATAAGATGGTCATAATAACTGACATTTATTTCTATAGCACTTTAAGGTTTGTATAACATTTCATAGAGGTGGACACCTTTGATTCTTACACCAAACATATGAGGCATCATTGCCATCTTACAGATGAAGGAACTGATGCTCAGAGAGGTCAAGTGACTTACTTGATGGCATGCAGCTGATGTCAGAGATTCTAGCTACTGCACCATAGTACTTGGCCATGGAATCATAGATTTGGGGCCATAAGGGAGCTTAGACATTATATAGCAGACTAGGTATCATTAAGAGGGTGACCAGGAATGTTTAACCAGGAGAAGAGAAGATTCAAGGGGTGCACCATAGCTAGATTCAAGAGTCCAAAGACCTGACATGAGGATGAGGGCTTAACCTTGTTCTGTTTGGCCCCAGAGGGCAGAACTGGGAACAAGTGGAAATTGGCGAGAGACAGAATCCAACTCAATCGATATTAAGGATTTTAATTCTGTAATATTTTACCGTGTTGATGATATGGGAAAAGGTGCTGTGATAATAAAAGTGTATCTAATGAGGTTTGTATAAGCCAAAACCAAATGTTAGCATTTGTGATATCTTAATATCAGTAGTTTCTCTATACATACCCAGCCAGCAATCAACTGGGTTGGGCCCTAGGGCTGATGCTGGTCATGTTCTGTAACTTAGGGAAACTGAGGCATTGGTTCTTGGCCTAAGGTGGCACAGTTTGAAGAACAAACTAATGACAAAGCTTACGCTCAGTCTTCTAAGGGTTCAAATAGGATAATATGGTGTCCAGAGTCTTCAAATTAAAAAAGGTCTGGAAATGAATCTCCCCTCTAAATAACTGCTAGCTGTGTGCCTATAGGCAAAATGCTTAGCCTCTCTGAGTCTCAGTGTCCTCATTCAATCAATAAGGATTTATCAAGTGTTTATTATTTGTCTGACATTTTGCTAAGTTCTAGAAATAAAAAAAGAAAAACAAAACAGTCCTTGCCCTCAAGGAACTTACTTCTAAAGGTGGAGGGGGCAACATGTAAATATATAAGTATAGCTGGAGTATATATAAACCAGTTACATGATAGTTTAAGTGAAAGAATTAGCATCTTTATTGTTCGGTCATTTTCAGTCATGCCTGACTCACCTTGTCCCCATTTGGGGGTTTTCTTGGCAAAGACACTGGAGTGATTTGCCGTTTCCTTCTCCAGCTCATTTTACAGATGAGGAAACTGAGGCAAATAGGGTGAAGTGACTTGCCCAGGATCACACAGCTAATTCGTGTCTGAGGGTGGATTTGAGCTCAGGAAGATGAGTCTTCCTGATTCCAAGCCCAGTGCTTTATGCACTGTAATACCTGGCTGCTCCTCATTAGCATCTAGGAGATGCTATTTTCCTCTTCCTACATAGAGGAATTAATCTCTCATTTTAAAGTTCAGCTTTTAGCCTGTAGATAGGGAGGAAGGTGTTTCCAGAGAAGATGGGTTCAGTACCTCTCAAATGATGCCCCAGAGGGAGGTATCACCTCTCCTTTCTCCCTAGTGCTATGTATGAAAGGAGAAAAAATGGAATCCGTAGTGAGCTAGGAACCGGAGCTCCTAAAGCAACCATACAGATTTAGAACCATTGATTGGCTGGATGATTGCTTGATCAGGTGAGCCACTGAAAAGCCAGCCTAATGTGGTCGGTTCATTTGAGATCTCCAAGTCTGGGACAGGCAACCATCCAATGAAATGCATCATGACTGTTTTTGTATAACAGTTATAAATAAGACATTTGACCAAGATTTTTTAAAAAAGGAAATATATTCTGCTGCCCAAAATAGCCAGTCTTGCATTTATTATTTTCTGTATCTTCTCATTAATCAATATGGATTTTAGAACTGGGTATCTTTAGATTTATGCATTGCCCTAATTGGACTATTATCCCTTCCTCCCATCATTTGAAACAAACATAAGACAAAAGATTCACCCGATAATCCAGGGGAAAGGATTTTATAGGATAGTTTAAAAAAAACCCTCAACAAAAGAAATTAAAGTGCCTTTTTAAGTCTGGTAGTGCTTATAATAAATTTAATTTCATTCTGGTCCATTCAATTTAATTTCCCAAACATTTATTAAGTGCCTACTGTGTGCAAGGAAGAAGTAGGTGATGTCACCAAAGAATGTATGAATTGGTCATTTGACAAGAGCAAAGCATAAGTGATGGATGGCCCCTATGCTTGGCATGTATCCTCACAATGTCTGATATTATCAGAAAGAATATCCAGAGTGATGAAGATACAAATCCAATGCAATACTGAAGCACTTAGGCCTGGGAATAAACAGCCATAAATGGCAAAAGGTTCCTAGAACATCTCACCCCCAAGCTGCAGTCTGTACTTCACCATTGGGCTCCTGCTGGACACTGCAGACTATATGTTATGAAAGCATCTTCAACTCAACTTCCCCAAAATAGAACTCCTTTCCTTCCTCCCTCCCCCCACAACCACCCCCTCCTTCCAGATGTCCCTATTTTCCTCCAAGGCACCTTTGATCTTCATATCTCAGATTTAACCTCAGTATTTCCTTACATTCCTTATCCTTCCTCACCCCACATATGGAATCAGTCACTGAGGCGTGTTTACACTTCCACAATGTCTCTCCCAACTGACCCCTTCTCTTTGCTCACACAGCTAGCTACCACCTTCATTCAGATCCTCATCTCTCACCTAGATCTCCCCAGTGGCCTCTTCATTGGCCTCCCTACTTCAAGACTCTCTCTTCTCCCCTCTCTGGTCCATCCCTTAAGCATGGATCTGACCACATGGCTCCCAAACTCAATGAATTCCATTGACTTCCAATCACCTCTAGAATAAAATATAAATCCCCCTTTTTTGCAGGGCAATTGGGGTTAAGTGACTTGCCCAAGGTCACACAGCTAATTTTTGTGTTCAGTGTCTGAGGCCGGATTTGAACTCAGGTCCTCCTGACTCCAGGGCTGGTGCTCTATTCACTGCACCATGTAGCCTCCCATAAATCCCTTTCTTTAGCTTTTAAAGGCCTACATAGCTTGGCCCCAACCTATCTTTCCAGCCTCATTGGATATTACCGCTACTCACACGCTCTGAGATCCAGACACTGCTCACCTCTCTTTCTCACATGTAAATTTCCACATTCCTGGAATGCATCCCCTGCTTGCCTCTGCCTCATGGACTCCATCTCTTGCTTTAAGACAGAGCTCAAGCACCATGAGAGCTACAAGACAGTAGAGTGCATAGAATGCTGGGCTTGCAGTTAGGAAGACCTGTGTTCAAATCCAGCCTCAGACACTTGCTAGTCATGTGCCCTGGGCAAGTCATTTAACCCTGTTTGCCTCAGTTTCCTCATCTATAAAATGAGCTGAGAGAAGGAAATGGAAAACCACTCCAGGATCTTTGCCAAGAAAACCCTAAATGGGGTTGCAGAGAGCCAAACATGACTCAAACAACTGAACAACAAGCACTATTTTCTGCATGAAACATCTCCTGATTCCCCCCGAGTGCCCCTCCCTTTCCCATTTCAACAGTTTTGTGTTTATTTCTATTTATTCACTTTATACACTGTATATACTTATATATACAATGTTGTCTCCATCCAGTAGAATGTAAATTCCCTGAGAGTAGAGATTGTTTCATTTTTGTACTTGAATCCCAGCACCTTGCACAGTGCCTGGCACACAGTAGGTGCTTTAATGTTTATTGATTGGCTGATTGATTGACTCTGGCATTCTGATGATTATGCCATTCTTCCTCTAATGGTCAGCCCTTGCCAGGAGGGCACAAGCCCCAGCAGGTCTCACCAAACTGTAATTTGGCAGCCTTCAGTTACTGGGTTAATGGTGGATTATCTGGCTTCTATTCATGGCCTGCAAAGTCCAAAAAGGTTCTTCTCAAGCAGACTAGTATTAGGGTATTACTTTGGGGCCAGGACAGCTCCCATAGACAGTCAATCAAGGCACCAAGGATTATGATCTGACTCATAGGAGGGAGTCCCCACATTGATGAAATCCCAGGTCTCCTGAAGGACTGAAAGATGGAAGTTATCAAAATTGCATGGCAACAGTCTTCTTTCTCATCCAAAGAAATTCAGAAATATCTCATAAAAGAATATAGAGCCCTCAGGGCCCATCTTTGCATTCGAGGCTGTCTGAGCTGTTCTGGTTCAGTCTCTGTGAATTGAAGCCAAGAGAGTTTATCCCAGTGACCCTTCGGTCACCCCCTTTCCTATAAATACACTACAGGAACCCTGAAGGCTCCCTAGAAATTTATCATAAGGGAGAAAGAGAGATGAACTACAAATGACTGAAGCTTATTTTATTGGATTAAAAATGTTTTCTTGGCCCTATGTGACCTAAAAAGAACACAGCCCAGGAGCTAAAACCGGACCTAGACTGTGGAAATCCTGCCTCCTGAAAGACTTGCCAGGAGTCCGCAAGGCGCACCAGCCCATTGGTCCAGTTGCCTCACAACTTGGATAGTTCTGATGAGAGAAGCTTCTCAGAGTACAAAAGTAGCATTTCTCTCAAACTTGGACTTGTGATTGACAATGGCCACTCGAAAGCTAATGTCCCCATATTAGTCAGAGAATCCATGCCTTCTTTGCTCCAAATGATTCCAGGAGAAAAGAGGGAGCTAGGACTCTGTCTGAGAGGCATGATGGCCTAATGGATTAAGCATCAGGAAAACTGATGAAATTAAAAGTCAGGAAAACAGTGGTTAGAGTTCTGCTGCTAATGCAGACTGGCTGTATGACCCTGGAATAGTCACTTATACTTTCAATGCTCCAGCCAACTCTCTAATGCAGAGAGTCTTGAACTAGGATCTATAAACTTGGTTTTTAAAACAATTTTGATGGATGATTTTCGATACAATTGGTTTCTTTTGAAATACCATGTATTTTATTTTATGCATTTACATTATGTTGAGGAAAATCCATAGGCCTCCCCAGATTGCTTAAGGGGTTCATGATACAATATAGGCCAAGAATCCCTGTTCTGAGACCTTATGATGTTAAGTACTTTCCACATTGCCTGTTACCTAGGCTGATGAAATCTCAGGTCTAGATTTTAAAAAATAAAGGAGTTTACCTATTATGTAAATAAGTGTGCATATATGCATACACACATATACATATATTTATATAAGTATATTTCCCTCTTAGGTCTGGATTTTTAAAAATAAAGGAGTATAACTAATTATATATATATGTATACATGTACATATACATATATACATATATAATTAATTATATAAGTATAATTTCTACTTAGCTAACATCTCAAAAAAGTTTCTAAGCTAAGTTCCTCGTTTGTTTGCCCTGCAGTATTACTTTCAATTTTACATTTATCTTGCCTTTGTCTTTATTCCTTCATTCCTTTGTTCCTTCATTTATTTATATAGTCATTCATTCATTTGCTTATTGACTCTTTCATCCTTCCTTTCTCTCTGTCTCTCTTTTTCTTTCTCTTTCCTTCTTTCTTTCCTTTCTTCCCTTTCTTTCTTTCTTTCTTCCTTTCTTCCTTTCTTTTCTTTCTTTCTTTCCTTCTTTCTTTCTTCTTTTATTTCTTTCTTCCTTTCTTCCTTCCTTCCTTCCTTCCTTTCTTTCTTCCTTTCTTTCTTTCCTTCTTTCTTTCTTTCCTTCCTTCCTTCCTTCCTTCCTTCCTTCCTTCCTTCCTTCCTTTCTTTCTTTTTTTTATGAGAGTGCCAGGGAAATGGCTAGTCTTTTATTGGAGGGAAGAAAACATAACACATCTCAAGTAAACCAGTTCAGGGGCTCAGTGGCTAAACTGGTGGGGTACCAGCTTGTAATGGGTTCCACAGTTAGGGCAATGTGTGTCTCGCCTTTGTGAAGCCAGAACCAGATGACTGCACTGTTGTCCTCTTCACAGATACAGCCCACTATTCGCTTGTCAGTGATGGAAGGGACCAGGTTGGGCTCCTCCTTAGTCCCTAGAGCTGCCTTTGGGGCTAGCATATTATATGGATCCAAATCATTTCTTGTGGCCATCATAATCTCTCTCTCCAAGCCAGTAGCCTCATCAGAAGGGATACCTCCTCCGGTCACCATGGACGGAGCGGCCATCCGAGCAGGGCCACAAGCCCTCAAGGCCTGGACAGCCAGTGCCCGGGCGCCCCGCAGTAACCTTGAAGCCATCGAGCCTGAGACAACTACGCTTTCTTTCTTTCTTTTTTTCCCTCCCTTCCAATTCATTTCGGTTCAGCTAGCTTTTATTAAGCACCTACAATGGAATGGGCCTGAGGCTAGGAATACAAAGACACAAGTTAAGCCAGTGCCTAAAGGAGCTTCCAGTCTACTCTCAATTTTTATGTTTTTTCCTCTATTGGTTTTCCTGTTATATTTCTACTCTGACAGAAAGGCGGATGCTTACAAAATTTCAGATTATTTGGAATCTAGGTCCAAATTCAAGTTCTGCCACTGGTTATCAAATGTCCTTGAGCAAGTCATTTAATAACCTCTATTTAATTAATTTGTGAAATGGGATTAATAACCCTGTTATATCTAACTCACAGGATTGTTCTGAGGATCATATGAGATCATAGCATTACAGGTTTATATTTGGAAGTCAGGGTCAGGTCTGGAGTCAGGAAGACTCATCTTCCCAAGTTCAAATCTGGACTCAGACACTTACTAGCTGTGTGACCCTGGGCAAGTCACTTCATCCTGTTTATCTCGGTTTCCTCATCTATAAAAGGAGATGGAAAAGGAAATGACAAACCCCTCCAACCCCAAATAGGGTCACAAAGAGTCAGACATGACTGAAAAATAGCTAAACAAAGGTTCAGATTTGGAAGGAACATAAGAGATACTTAATAAAGGGTTGTTGAATCAAGTTTGAATCGAAATTGAATTGGCAATCCCTCATCAGCCAGGCTTTTCCAAAGAGTTCATCGCCCTAGAGCAAAAGGTTCCAGCCTGACATCACCAAGGCAAGCCAAGTTCTTCCCTTTGAGGCATGTGTGCATGTGCGTGTGTGTGTGCATGCGTGCATGCGTGTGTGTATAAGCAGCAAGCTACAGAAGAGTAAACCAAGGCCCAGAGAGGTGAGATTACTTGGTTTAAGATCACCTGGGTAATAAGTGGCACAGGCAGATTCAGCACCTTGCCCATTATGCCACCTTGCCTCTCATGTAACCCTCAAGTGCTATTGTTCACTTGTGTAATTAAGTTCCAGGTGACCCAGCTTCTGGATGAACCAGCATCTGAAAGAGGATCTTGGCATCTCCCCCACATCTCTAAAGTTAAACCATAGAGATCAGGACTGAGCAGTTCTTTCCTCACATAGACCTGTTTTCATAGCTAGCCTACTTCCTTTTCCCACCAACTTGAGAACCATAAAATGTCAATGATAGACTGAACCTTGGAAGCACCATCTAGTCTATCCCCTTCATTTTAGAGAGAAAGAAACTGAGGCCCAGAGATGGAAATCATACATCTAAGGCCATGAGACATGTTAAGGTCATAGAAAGGCCCAGACTCTAGGTCCCCTTACTAGTAGATAGGCCACTGAACTTTCCCACAGGCCTGTCTAAATTTGATCCCTATGACAGCTCTGTGAGGAGAAAGCAAATCATAGCAGACTTCATTTCATAGAGGAGTATACTGAGCTCAGAAAAGTAAAGTGACTTGCTGAAGCTCACTCAGCATGCAGGATCTGTTTTGACCCGAATTTTCTAAACCCGAGTCTCTCAGAGATTCTGGTCTTTTGTGAAAGTTATAATTTGGCAGTTCCTCTAGCATTTGGACATAGAGTGGGCATTCGATGTTTGGAGTGCCTTAAAATAACAGCAGGGAAAACTATGCTTTCTTTCTTTCTTTTTTCTTCCTTCCTTCCTTCCTTCCTTCCTTCCTTCCTTCCTTCCTCTCTCTCTCTCTCTCTCTCTCTCTCTCTCTCTCTCTCTCTCTCCCTCTCTCCCTCCCTCCCTCCCTCCCTCCCTTCCTTCCTTCCTTCCTTCCTTCCTTCCTTCCTTCCTTTCTTTCTATCTTTCTTTCTTTTTTCTGGTAAGTGAACATGAGCGATGTTAATTATCTGAGATGTATCATTCAGAGGCATAATTTCCGTACCACCAAAAAGAAGTTATTTCTATTGCCCATAAGTTCAGGTTTCCAAGGTCTGAGTTAGGTAGTTTGGCCTGCACTGAGTGGATTTCCAACATGTGGAGTCTTAAAAATTAATCTCATTTTAAAGCATTTCATTAAATGGACTGGCCTGTATTTATTATTTTGGCATAGTCAAGAAATCAACAGCTTTTAATGCCAATTCCCCCCACAGGCATAACAGGATTTATTGTCATGGCTGGCTTCCCAAAGTAGAAAATCTTCAAATGGAAATTTAAAATCTGCTAAGGTAATCCAAGGGAATATTTCAGAATGCCTGAATCAGACCTCTTAGTGCTATGCATTTCTTTTTTTTTTTTGATACTTAGTTAAAATCTTGCTTTTCTCCTCAAAAGCAAATGTTCAAGTACCTTTCCCTAGGAACTCTAGAGTCTTCTAACCCTGTGAGTCCCCACCCCCTTTAAGACTTCCTTGCATTGGCATTCCTGACTCTACCTGGGGCAGGGCTGGGAACTTCATTTTATTCTACCTCGGTGTCACTTTTAAAGACATGAACTGATACATTACAACCAGATGGGTTTAGTCATTAATGTGCACTTTTCCCTTGAAATCTTAAATTGCCAATGGAACTCAACCACTTAGCAAATGGCTAGAGTGAAGCCTGGATGGATGGGTCATTTTTAATGTAAAGCAAGAAACTCACTAGGATTTGCTTAGTATACACATGCCACCTTCCATCTCTGGGAACTATAGCCTTGGAGAAAGCCTGCTGGGAAGACTGGATATATTTTTTCTCTGACTCAGTTCTATCTGAATAGTGAAATATATTGCCCTCAGTCCATTCATCCTGCCAGCCTTTAATTGCCTTCCACACAGGCAGCAAACTCTAGCCCATCCACAGGTCTCAATGGCGTCAATAGCATCTGTCCAGAAGCAGGATGAGAACTGGTCAAAGCTTTCAGCTGCCATCCCTGGGAGCTCCTTTGTGAGTCAAGAAGAGCCTACAACCCAGGAGATGGAACTTTATTGGAAATAACACTGCTGGGATATGAGAACTTGATGAATAGTAAATATTTGATCTCCTTTTGTGAAACTTCCTTCCAAGCTTGCTTCCCTAAGAGCCCTGGATCACTCACTGTTTTAGTTTATTTTTTTTACTCTCCAAGGCTATAAAATGTTGTTCAATTTCCCAAGTCCTATATTGAAAATGATCTTGTTACCTCCATGTTCGTGTTAGAAGTAATTAGCCATCATCCCTAAGGTAACACCATTGCCCAACTGACAACGATGATGAAAACCTCAGAGAATTTCAGACTCACTACCCTAGCCTTCTAATTGATCTTCCCTCTTTATCTGTTCTCCACACAACTGCCAAGGTGATATTCCCCAAGCAGATAAGATTATTCCCCTCATCTCCCAACTCAGAAAACTTCACAGGATTCCTTATTTACACTAATCAGAACCCAGTTGTACTTTCTTGGTTCTATGTTGAATCTATCATGTGAAATGTAAGCTCCTTGAGGGCAGAGACATTTTAATTTTTATCTCTGTATCCCCTGCTTCTAGCACAATACTTCACACATAATAGATCTTTTTTTTTAAAGCAATTGGGGTTAAGTAACTTACTCAAGGTTACACAAGTAGTCATTTTTATGTTTGAGTGCTAATTTTCTGAGGCCGGATCTGGTCTGGGTCATCCCAACTCCGAGGCCGGCGCTCTTACTCACTGCGCCACCTAGCCGCCCCTTTAGGGCAATTGGGGTTAAGTAACTTGCCCAAGGTCACACGGCTAGGTTTTTGTTTGTGTGGATTAAGTGTCGGAGGCCGGCTCCGAACTCAGGTCCTTCTGACTTCAGGGCCGGGCGCTCTATTCACTGCGCCACCTAGCCGCCCCTGCCTTTAGCCTTTCTTGAACAAGAAACACACCAGTTTTGACCTTTGCACTTGTGCTTTCACAGGGAAAGATTCCCCCTATGAACTAACAGCACAGAATCAAGGATTGGTTTATATGGCATGGCCTGAACTCCAAGGAAATCTAAGGCTACTTGCTTTTGCACCCTCTTCTCTTGCACTATAGGGTGTTCCAGTGAAATTCCAAAAGCATTCAGTAAGCACCTATACGATATGTTGTGTGATTTAGGGCCTCTCACCAATGAAATTAGAATGAAGGTTTTCTATGTCAGTTTGGGGAGTTCTAGAATGAGGGAGGCACTTGATCAGTTTCTACTGTTCATTTCATTCCCTATATCTGGTGGCAAAGACCTCTCCAAATGAATGATTTGGTGGTCACTCTGAATCTTCAGGAAAAGGGGGGAAGCCTACTGCCAAGGCATTTATGAAATAGGAGTCTTGACAGCTGCTTAGTATTTATATAGCACCTGAAGATCCAAAAGGGGTTTCCCCATAGGTTAATCTCATTTAATCTTTATAACTATTCTGGGAGGTGGGTACTATTATTGTTGTGGATACAAACAGTGCCCTAAGGGTTAAAAAGAATATTATTATGGGATGCTTTTCCAATACTTTGTGAAACCCCATAGCTTATTCTGTAACTTGAAGTTGCCCTAAAGTCCTTTCCCCCTTATCTTGAACCTGTACCAAAAGAATTACTTTTGTGTGCTTTATCCTGTATTCCCTCTGTCCTTTAATTTTTATTTTTTATTTTTTATTTTTTGCTTTTTTTTTGGAAGGCAATTGGGGTTAAGTAACTTGCCCAAGGTCACACGGCTAGGTTTTTTTGTTTGTTTGTTTGTGTGTGTTAAGTGTGTGAGGCTGGATCTGAACTCAGGTCCTTCTGACTCCAGGGCTGGCGCTCTACTCACTGCGCCACCTAGCTGCCCCTGTCCTTTAATTTTTAACCTGTTTCCTCTTGCCCTGTCCTTAAATCATAAAAAATTCCCATCGTCTCTTTCATTCCATGTCATAAAATCCTTTTTTGTCCTGTCTTTAATCTTTAATCCCCATAAAAATCTCAAAAACTATATAATCAATCTCTACGTAAGCATAACTCCCCCAAATATCAGGGTCTCCCTAGGCTTTCTTGCTAAGGAGACCCATGCTGCTTCACATAATAAAACTCCCAATGGTTACAGAAAAGGTCTAAGTGAATTCTTTCACACCTGAGCCACTCTCCCAAAATCTAACCTCAACAATTATTATCCCCATTTTACAGATGAAGAAACTAAGGTTGAGAGATGTTACACAACCTACCCAGTCACCAAGCTAGTAAAGGTTGGAATCACGATTTGAACACAGGTCTTCCTGAATTTAAGTCTAGTACTCTATCCATTGCACCACCCAACTGCCTTAGATAATGAGCTTTGAGGAGAGTGCTGTGGGCCTCCAAATCATGGTGTGGCAGCTCCTTCAATATGGCTCCCCAGATTTCCTTTTTGTATAGGAAAAGAACCATTTTTGATACATGATCTATGCTTTGAGATCTTTTAGCACAATACTGGTTGGGATGAGAATATAGTGTTGGAACTTTTGCCAATTTACTCAAGGCTAACAAGGGGACTGTGGAAGGTCTTATTTGTGATCCCAGGAGCTGTGAGACTGTCTGGTTCCAGATGGACACTTATATCTGAATTTATAATTAGGGAAAAAAAGAAAAACACTGCATTTGGTTTCTGAAGAGAAAACAAAAGAAAACAACAAACAACTGAAGATAGATAAGCACAGGGTGGAGTAACCACTTAGAAGTGCCCTCCATCCAGCACCACCAGGATAGCCTTGAGCTGGCCTCTCCAGTGAGGACCAAAGGTCTGGGGGAGAGGCTTATGGCTTTTCCTCTTGGGAGTCTACATAGGAACATTACCTCAGATGCTATACAGGAGGGGGAAAGAAATTTCTAATACACAAAGATGCTAAGGGGAAGGCAAAGGCCTCAATTCATATAGCTATGTGTGTGTATGCATATGTGGGTATATATATATGTATATGTGTATATACACATATATGTATATGTATATGTGGGTGAGTGGGCATGTGTATATGTATGTATATATGTGTATATGTATGTAGTGTGTATATATATATGTATTATGTACATATATGCATCAATCTCTTTCCTAGCAAGCAATACAATTCATAACATACTCCAGAGGAAGGATGGTGCTTGAATTTACAAAATTCTAACAGTAAACATATCCTTATATAAATAAGACAGGTCAGAGAAACTACAAACCAGATGCTATGTAAAGACACATGGCTGTCATAGTTTGAAGGGCCCTACAACATTGTGCCCCATTCTGTGAACACAAATAAAGGAACTTAGAGGCTATTGGCTAGATATAGCATATATACAGAAATATAAATCAAAAGTATAGATAGAGTAACTTGGAGGAGCACTAATACATAGAAAAATTAAATTAAGGCTTCATGTAATTACCCCACCTTTAAAAATATGTTCTATTAATCCTTTTTCCTGTAACATCTTGGTCCCTTGTTATTCTTCTGCACTGGACTCTTCTCCAGCCAATCACCCAACCATACCAGCCGACTTGTTCTCACACACACACACACACACACACACACACACACACACACACACACACACACACTATCTCCTATCTCTCTTTGCATTAGCTATCCCCCATTCCTGGAATGCTCTGCCCCCCTTACCTCTACCTCTTAGAATCTCTTGCTTCCTTTAAGTCAGCTCCAAATTACATTTTTGCAGACCTTCTTTGAACACCCCCCCCCCAGGGGCTTAACACAGTGTTTGACACATAGTTAGGATTTAACAAATGCTTACTGAATCATAATAATTGTTTTTATTTACTGCTTTCTACCCCACCCTTACATGGTATCTCTCCAGGGCTCAGCACAGGTCTCTACATTCACTTATTCAGTGAGCAGGAATTCATGTTTTGAATCGAATTCTCCCTTATTTATTTTTTTAAAAAGACAGTAAAGCCCGAGTGAGCGAGTCTGAAAGTAAAAGTAACATTGTGCCTGAGTAACCAGAATTTCTACCTATGTGCAGAGAAAAGGGAGGTATGCTTCCTTATCTGCTCTCTTAAACCACTGTAAGTTTTTCAATTATTCAGAATTGGGCATCCTTTTAATGATCATTTCATTTCTATTTTTATAGCCATTGTACATGCTGTTCTTTGGTCCTACTTATTTCATTCTGTATCAGCTCATATAAATACATTTCTATCTTATTGCCCTACTAGACTGTATGTTGCTTGAGGCCGGGGAATGGGTCTTTAGAATGAATAAACAAGATAAATCACCAATTACTTACTCGAAGCCAGGCATTGTGCTAAGTGCTGGGGATACCCACACAAGCAAGACAGTCTCTGTCCCCAAAGGGTTTATGTCCTAATGGGGAAAGATAACACATAAAAAGAAGCTATAAAAAGAGGGGTAGTGCTGAAAGGTAAAAAGTGAAAGTTCATGTATCAGAGGCCAAGATCCCAAAGGCAGAGTTCAAGGTTCTGGTGGGTGGGGGATGAGAAAAAGGAGATAGATGGCCAGAGTACAGGCAGAAATACCATAGAAACAAAGTTCTGGGACAGATACAGTGAAAACTCAGCTATCAGGGTGAGTGGCAGAGTCTTTTTCCCTTAGAAGGGGTTAAGTAGAAAGGGGTTATTGTAGGCCACTCCATGTCTCTCCAAGGCCCAACACAGGTCCTTGAATTAATTTATT
>WOXC01002797.1:0-42166 GCA_011680675.1 Gymnobelideus leadbeateri
GAAAATATACTCTGCCCCCTAATAGGCTGAATGTGGTCACATGGAGCCTGTGGTTTTTCAGGAATGACCACACCTTGATGCTGTGTGATTGGGCAGTGGGTCAAGAGGGTGGTTACATTCTCTGACCCAGGAGAAGACTATATAAACCCTGATGGGAGGCTTTTCTTTGGGGCTCACCTTGAGAAGTGTTGTGTGATTTGACCAGATGAGATTCTGGGCAGCCCTTGAGAACCCCCCAGCTTTGAAAACCCAGATGTTGATGCTTCCCTCTCTGGTAACTGTGATTTGGTATTGATGTAATGGTTGGACAATTTGAAAGCCTGTCTGTTTGATCTGTCTGTATACTCTGAAGTTTGGGGTGCTGACCTTTTCCCCCTGAGCTAGGTAATATATGTTTGTTTGATTAAAGTAAGCTTGTTAACCCATTTTGAGTTGCTTTCGTTTTGAAAAGCAGATCTAAGAACCTGTGTTGGCAGCCACCCCCTGGGGATATTGGGGTGCTTGCTGCTACATCCCTTCATTTCTTTCTTTTTAAAACATTTGAAGTTTTTATTGATATTTTATTTTTTATATCACCATAAATCCCATGGGTAACTCCTTCTATCCCTCCTCAAGAACCATCCAGTAGGATAGTATTTCTTTAGAGATGAAGAAAATAAGTTAGCTCAGCTGATGCATACATCGAATAAGTCTGAAAATATGTGCAATGCTTAATACCTGTGGACCTTCTACATTCATGAAGGACTCGGTTGGGAGTGTCTTCTCATATCTTGTCATTTAAATCCCACTTGACCTATATAATTATGTTGCTTTTTACTTTTGATTTTTTGTCATTGTTCTTCTACTTACATTATTATAGTTACTGTGTATATTGTTTTCTTGACTCTATTTATTTCATTCTGTATCAGTTCATATATATCTTTCCATGCTTCTCTATATTCATCACACATCAGTTCTTGTTGTATAGTAGTATTCCATTTTATCCACATATCACAGTTTATTTATTCAATCTGCAAATGATGGTCATCTACTTTGTTTCCAATTCTCAGTTATCACAAAAAGCACTGCTATAATTATTTTGAAGTCTATGACTTCCTTGGGGTATAGATCCAGTAATGGAGTCTTTGGTTCAAAGGGAATTGTATTCACTTATTTGCACACTATAGATTGCTTTCTAAAATGGTTATATCAGTTTAGACCTTTACCAACAGTGTATTAAATTCACCTATCTTCTCACAATCTATCCAACATTGACTATTGACATTTTACGTCATTTTGTTATTTTTTGCCACTTTTCAGAATGTGAAGTGAAATCTCAGGCATATTTTTCTTATTATTAGCGATTTAGAGCATTTTTTTTCACATGACTGTGAATACCGATCAGTTCTTTTGAGAACTATTTGTTGATATCCTTTGGCCATTTACATGTTGGTGAATGGCATATATATTCAACGGCACATAGGTATGTTTATTACGTAATATATACATTATATATGTACAAATAGGTGTGTGTGTGTGTATACTTATATCATACTTGATACCAAGCTTTCATCAAGGAAATTTGATACAAAGGGGGTTTTTGGTTTGTTATTTTCTCATTTGCTGACTTCTCTTCTAATCCTGCATACATTAATGGTGTCTATGGAAAAGCTTTTCCATTTCAAGTAATTAAAGTTATCTATTTTATCTTTTGTAATTGATTCTAACTTTTTTGTTTGTTTGCCTTTTTGGATAGGGGAAGCCTGCACAATGGGGGTTAAGTGACTTGCCCAAGGTCACACAGCTTTATATAGATGTGCTATTGATTTTTGAGAGTTTATTTTGTATCCTGCAACTTTGCTTAAGTAATTGTCTCAATTAGTATCTTTATTGGATTCCCTGGGGTTTTCCATGTAACCCATCATATCATCAGCAAACAGGCATAGTTTTATCTCTTTTTTTAAACTTATATATTTTCCCTTGTCTTATTACTATTGATAGTATATCTAAAATTATGTGAAATAATAGTGTGCAGTGTAGACATAATAGTTTTACTCTCATATTTTGTTTCAGGTCCTTCTAGCGTACCTCCCCTGCACATGGCTCTTTCTTCTGGTTTTAGATAAATACTTTTTACAATGGTAAAAAAATTTCCCTTTATGCTTATACTCTGTAGGTATTTTAGCATGAAAGAGTATTGTACTTTGTCAAAATCCTTTTCTATATCTGCTGAATTGATCATGTAGTTTTGGACATTTTGATTTGTTATATTTTTAATTATGTTGATCATTTCCACAATATTAAGGTATCCTTGCAGGGTGTTGTTAGGCTCTTTCCATAATACCTCCACTCCACTGCCTAATTGTTGCCTCATGAAGATTTCCAATTTTGTCATTGTTTCCTTGCATGCCTTCAGAAAGAAGTCTCTTACTAGTCTGTTTGCACTCTGTTACTGTCTGCATTTATTCATTCCTCCTGAAATTTTATTGTTTGGGATGTTTTTCTTTCTAAAAATGTTTACATCTCTTCTTTATTCTTGAATGTCCATCTTTTGTCATTTATGTCATTTAGATGTCTACGATAGGTCCTGTGGGGCTGTATCCTCAGCTACACTTTTGTTTGGAACACATCATTCCATTTCCTCCTCATTTTTCTAATGGATGTGGAATAATCTTTCCTTATTTATATGTTCTTTACTTTTTATCTGATGGTCTTTCTCCTGATGACTTGAAGAACTTATTAAATAATTGAATTATTACATTTAACAGCTGTGTGTCTTGAAGTTTGCAGTCTTGGTTTTGTTTTGTTTTATTTTCCTGGAAGTGAACTGTGGATTCTTTCAGCTGGGATTTCGTTTTTTACATTCAGAACTATTGGCCAATTTTTTTTCTATTACTTCTTTCATTATGGTATTAAGGTTGTTTTGGTCCTATAATGTTCTTCAGAGATACCGATGATCCTTAGGTTGTGTCTGTTCATCCTGTTTTCAATATCAGTATGTTTTGCTTGCATAGTGAACATATTTTCTCTTAATTTTTTCCCCTTCTCTTCCTATAGGTTATCCTTCATGAGTAGGTATTTCCATTCCCAATCTATTCCATATTCTGTTTCTTTGGTGAATGTTGACATTACAGATTTAAGTTTTTCTATTCTGCTCATTAAATTTTGTTTTCACAATTCTCATTTCTATTTTAAGCCATGCAGAAATAACATGTTGCTGTTCCATGTTCTCAAACTCCACCAAACCCTCTGTCTCATCAGGCATGTGATAATTTTCCTTCATTTTGCAGTATTTATTCATAAATTCTTGAACTTGTTGACTAGATCTAGAGGCCATATTTCCTTTGTTGATTTTCCTATTCATTTATCTCTCAAGGTCATAAACTTTTCTTCTCCCTGAAAACTTTGCTACTTTTAATCTCCTCTCTCTCCCCAGTGCCTTCCTCTTTCCCTTTTCTGACTCTCTCTTCTCTCATTATGGTGTCCTTGAAGAATGGATCTCAAATTGCTCATTCTGGGCAATTCATACTTGCCCATCTCAGGTGTCTGCTCCAGTTGACTTTTGGGTGGTCAGAAATGGTCACAGCTGAAAGCTGTACTCTTTCCTTTAGGCTAGATAGAAAGAATGAGGCATATCCTAGTGACCTGCCCTACTCCTTCTCATCCTTGTTTTCCTGTTTTAGCACCAGTAGTTGAGAGCTTGCTTTGTCTGGCACTGGCAGATGAGTTTTGCAACACCAATGCTGATTGCATCTCCTGGTAGACCTGTGCTCCTGAAGGGCTGTGGCCAAGCTGTTTATTGAGGCCTGAACAAATTTCCACGGCCTGAAGTCAGAGTTTCTACGGCACTGGAAAGATAGAGTAGGAACAGGGCATAGAGCTGGGCTTGATGAAAGCCTTTGTTGTGTCGTTGGGTCTGCTAGGACAGCTTTGGTACTATGTGAGAGGTTGTGTAGGGGTGCTGAGTGAGCTCAGGGTTAGTAAGCATCAGTTTCTGGGCATTTTTAAAAATTTCTTTTGGATTCTAGATGTCCTAGACCATGGAAATAGTTTGTGTTGCTTTATCTTTGGTATATAATTTCTGTTTTGAAACTGTTTGAGAGTTCATAGGGATCAGAGAAATATCTTGTTCACTCATTTGATGCTTATATGACTCAGAAGTACCATTTAAAAATTAGAATATTAAATTTTAACTTTTTATTGGTTTGTTTTGAAAAGTAAGAATATATAATTACAATTTTAAAAAATAAATCTGCTTTGGTCAGATCATTAAAAATTTTAGTTAAATAATAATTTTAAAAATTAAATGTGTACTTTATCACAATAAAATTATACTCCACATTACCAAATTTTTTTAATCATTTTTTTGTTTGTTTTTTGGGGTTTTTTTTTTTTTGGAGGGCAATTGGGGTTAAGTAACTTGCCCAAGGTCACACGGCTAGGTTTTTGTTTGTGTGTGTGTTCGTGTCTGAGGCCAGATCCGAACTCAGGTCCTTCTGACTCCAGGGCCAGCACTCTACTCACTGTGCCACCTAGCCGCCCCAACATTACCAAATTTAAACATCTGTAAAAATATGTTACACTTAAAAAAATGTTTCAAGAAATTTGCGACTGTGTATATTAAGATATGTTTTTTAGTCATTTTTTATTCATATCTGTCTTTTTGTGACCTCATTTGGGGTTTTCTTGGTAGAGACACTCTAGTAGTTTGTCATTTCCTTCAGCTCAGTTACATATGGGGAAACTGAGGCAAACCGAGTTAAGTGACTTGCCCTGGGTCACTCAGTGTCTCAAACCAGCTCTGAACTCAGGATGATGAGTCTTTGGGATTCCAGGCCCTGTTCTTTATACATTGCGCCATACTGCTAGAGTGTCTAAGCACAGAAGGGAACATAGAATTAGAAATAGTCATTATTTAGAATTGTGTGTGCACTGAAAATGAAAATGCATACACATACACAAAGACACATATACAAATATTTTAACGTGTAATTAGTTGTATTTTGAAGATAGAATTTGAATATTGTTCAAAACTGATAGGATGTTTCACATTACCATTTTCTTTGAAACTCATTTTTTCATTGTATTTCATAATACAATTGCCATATGGTGCTATTATCAAGGAATACAAAAACATATGAAAAATGATGTTTATTCTTATCATTTTATAGTTCTATAATTTCACATTTGTTTCCTTCATAGCCGAGTTTTGCTGAATTTTTGGTATGACTAGCTAATTTTTTTCTGAATAACACACCACGCTTTGTCCAATTTTATAGTATTACACACATTTATTCATATTCTTTTTAAAGGATGGAGGAGTACTTAGGATTGATTCATCATTTTGGAAATTCTTTTGACAAGCCTAACATACAGAATTAGAGAAATTATGGAGAATTTACTGGGGTCACTACGAGATTCAATTGTATATTATATATGTGTATATATATATATATATATATATATATATATATATGTGTGTGTGTGTGTGTGTGTGTGTGTGTGTGTGTGTGTGTGTGTGTATGCACATACAAAAATATATAAAATCTATTAAACACATATGATTTGTATATGGTAACACAGCTAAAGTATGTCAGAGGCAGGACCTTAACCCAGGCCTTCTTGATTCCCAATGATCACCCTCACAAGTCATATACCCAGAATGATGCCATTAGAGCTGAAAATTTGGGATCATTTACTTTACCCCATTACTTTACAACTGTTAGGATGAGACCAAAGAAGTTGTGCTGTTTGCCCCATGACTTGTAGTCAGACAGGACAAGGACTCCTACTTTATAATCCTCCCCAAATGCCAGGCTCCTGCTGACATTCAGAAAGTCATTTCATACAATCCATCCAAAGTACTATAGTACAAAAGAACTGAGGTAGTGTCTCAGTAGATCTGATACTGGCCTTGGAATCAGGAAGACTTGGGTTTTAATCCTCCTTCAAACACCTATTAGCATGTAGCTCTGGGCAAGTCACTTAACTCTCTTGTGCCTCAGTTCCCTTATTTGTAAAATGAGTGGTTTAACCTCCAATGTCTCTTCTAACTTTAGATCCCTGACAACATGTAAAACTCAGAGCTGGAAAGCAGTGTGAATTCATCTAATTCATCCCTTTGCCTGAAACATATAGATATAAAAACTAGACAGATGTTTATCCTTTCTCTTGTTAAAGACCTCTTAACAACCATCATTGGTGTTACACTTCTGAATCAAACTGCTATTCTAATCTACATGTTCTTTCTCAGGTTAAAGTATTTTTATTCTTCTCCAATCTTCCCATTCTCTGTGGAGCTTGAACACTGTCAAGCAATCTCCTTTAAAACAGGTCTTAGAAATAATAATTCCACTGAGAACACTCAGTCTTCTCTCTTCCAGGCTAAGTTCCTTTAATCTCATATAGAGTCAATTTCCTTCCTTTTAGTAATTTGCATTGCTCTAAGCTGCATCCTCTCTAATTTCTCTCCATCTCCCTTCAGATGTAGAAACTGAAATAAGACAATATTTAAGGCTCTCACTTAAAGGAAAACTGCAATACAGTCCTTTATTATTCTTTTAACCACATTTTTGTATCCCTCTGTGTGAAAAGAGTAGCTGTTACCACTACTGATATCCAGCTTAGAAATAAATGCAGCCCTCCATGGAACAGAAATCCTTTTAAAGAAAAGTTTAATGGAAATGCATTATAGGAGTCTCTATCTTAATTTAATGGCAATTTTTTCCCTCTCTACTTTAAGTACAATCTATAGCTCACTAAGGATTTCATTTGTATAAAGGTAGTAATTATGCCTGAAGAAGTGTTTAAAAAGTATTAGTCAACTCTGGGACTTGCTCCTTGCACCTATAGTATTCTTAACACTGCCCTGCATTTCTGAAAATTGCTTTTCCGATATTGTTCATTTCTTTGTTTACTTTTAAGTTGTTGTTTGTAATTTTGTGTTACAGCCTCAGCTGGTTCTCTTTATATTTCAAGTTTTCTTTTTTTTTTAAGTTCTTCCCAATTTGTAAGAAGGTAATTTTAATGGGCATTTACTTCATTTGATTTTCTATCAAAAAGATAATTCTCCACATCCTCCACTAATCATTTTCTTTTCTATCATATATCTAGATACTCTTTTTTATTCTCACTAATTTCCTTTTTCCCCATTATTCTAATAAGCTGATCCAAGAAGCCCTCAACTACCTTCTCTTCCTGACTTGGATGCTTTTGCCTCATAATATTCATCATAGTCCTGTGTGAATGCATCTGGGCATGGTTCCTTGATGGATTTCTCTAGCTTCTCTCTATAAATAAGGTAGCATTCCCCTCATCCCCTTTTTTGTCTTACTCTCTCATTTCCTTTTTCAATTTATCCCTTATAATTTTGACTTCTGGGAAAAATATTGTGCTAATATATGTTGAACTCAAAAAAAAAAAAAAACCCAATATATGTTTTTCCTTACAGATTCAGTCATTTGTTTCCAAAACAGATTTTGCTCTTCCAGCCAGAACACAGCATTGGCCCATAATTCAAGATACATGCTTTGTCTAGTGTTTACAAAGCATTCATATTCTATTCAAGGTCATCACAGAGAGTTTGTATTGCAGTGTAGATACCTGAAAAATTGGGGAAACTTACTGTGTCCTTTAACTTTCTAAGAAACACGAGTTTTGCATTCTTACTTAAAGATGAAATGTGAGCTTGTAACAAAACATTTAAATTACACCATTGTAAAACAATGTCACAATGGGCAAATAAAATGCTTTCCTTTCCCCTCCATTTCCTCCTTGTAAATCCCATATCTTGTTTTTGACATGAACATCATTTCATACTGGCTCCAGCTTGTTAGCAGGAAGGTGCTATATAAGTATAGGAATCTTCAATCCGCAGCCTTTTGCCCTTTCATTAGCCTATAGCCTCTGACGCCCTTTTTTCTCTCTGCTTTTGGCCAAGAGAGCAGAAGGATAATTATAGTGTTCAAAAGAGGAATTAAAGAAAGAATTCAGGACCAACTGGGCCATTGAAGTCTACTGTTAGTGGCAGGCTGTGGGAAAATGGTCAAATAGGGGGGTCTTCAATGGCCTTATTTGCCTCCTAGTGACCGTGCTTTCTGGATTAAAAGCTGTTTTCTTTTATTGAAATCGAAGAGTACCAAACATTGAACCCGCTTTGTAAGACATTCATCAAGAGAGAAAATGTTTCACCACAATGACATGACCTGACATTTTCAAGCAGATAACAAATAACATCTTGTCAATGGCACCAATTTATTATTCCCTCTCTTGTATCATGGTGCCACAGCAGGATACACATTCCTTTTAATCATGAGACTGTGTTAAACAATTTTTTTTCCTACCAGCAGACACTGTAAAATGCCCCTAGTTGTTTCCCAGTTCCCTGACCCCTTTGCAGTCCCCACTGTAACATATAAAGACAAAGACCGTGTTAAATTTTTCATCATTTTATTCAATTTCTGATCCAATTATGGGAGGCATTCCATCACTCGTGTGGGTGTATGTACTATAATGTCAGCTGCTGCCCATTAATCAGGTTCTTTTTATCCAGCAGACACTGGTACTAAATCACATTACTCCAAAAAATGGGACCAAAGTAGATGCAAATGAATAAGGAAGGGGTTCCCTCTTGAAACATTGTAATGGGAAATGATTAGTGTGGGTGGCCTTCTGGTCAAGGCCAAGATCTCTCATGCAGTTGTGTGTAATTCATGTTCCCCTCTGATCACCTCCTCAAAAAGGATTCTCTTATTGCTTTCACTTTAATGTTCCTCTGTCAGTCATCACAGAATCGGCTTCTCCAAATACTGCCTGTGGCAATGGTTTTCTCTTTAAACTATTGTCACTAATAGGCCAATAAGTTTAGAGGGAAAATAAAAAGCCTAGCTTGGCACTTTAGTTTGCTCTCTCTCTCTCTCTCTCTCTCTCTCTCTCTCTCTCTCTCTCTCCTGCTTTACCAGTGGAACCCAGAAATATACAGAATGCTGTTTACTTCTTCTGAAATCAATTATGCATACTGGGGAAGTGGTGTTCAGGAGTGACTACTCTCATAGATATCTTAGACTATAGGTTTGTAGATTTAGATTCTAAAAGTAAATTTATTTTATTTTTTTTTAAAGCAATTGGGGTTAAGTAACTTGCTCAAGGTTACACGGCTAGTCATTATTTGTGTGTGGGTGCTCATTTTCTGAGGCCGGATCTGATCTCGGGTCATCCAAACTCCGAGGCCAGCGCTCTTACTCACTGCGCCACCTAGCCACCCCTTTAGGGCAATTGGGGTTAAGTAACTTGCCCAAGGTTACACGGCTAGGTTTTTGTTTGTGTGGATTAAGTGTCTGAGGCCGGATCCGAACTCAGGTCCTTCTGATTCCAGGGCCGGCGCTCTATTCAATGCGCCACCTAGCCGCCCCTTCTAAAAGTGACTTTAGAAGTCAATTAGTCCACCTGTTTCATATAACAGATGAGGAAACCAAGACTCAGATGTCAAGTGACCTGCCGCAACTCACCCAATATCATACAGATGATAAGAGGCAGACTTGCCCCTCTACTATACTGTCTGTCAAATTGCTTATGATTTCATGCTCTGTTTAAGAGTAATATGTTCAAAATAAATTTCTCTTCATATGTGAGTGGAAAAAAAAAGTTGACAGGGAAGAAGAGATACATGCTGTCTTCCATGGTGGGGAGAGAGGGGACTATTTTGCTAGGACATTTGAAATGCTACAGGAAGTAGGTAGCCCGTTCCACTTGAGCAGGAAATAATAAAGTCGGAAGTTATTTTAGGTAAATGTCATCCTTTGCTATAGGAGAGGAAAAAAATGCCTTCCACATGAACTGAACCATAAAATATCAGTTGCCAAAAAGTAATCCTATATACCCACTGTCATGATAAATTCCTCCACTAAAAATATCTAGGCTACTGAGCCATGAGGCACTTTTTTTCAAGGATAAGGGGATATTCCTGCACCCATTTCTTCTAAGAAATATATATGTAATATAAATGACCCCCCGGTCATCAAACAAATATGTCCAACTGACCTCCAGAGTTGTAAGATGCTTCACTACATTGGTCGGAAAGCCAGTGTATTTCATTCAGGGTTCGTTGGATGGATCTGAAAATATCAGACTCTCTTTTGACATTCCCAAATCAGGAGTCTTTATCTGGTGAATTTATCTTTTATATGTTGCAACAATTAGCAAGATGGCTTAGTATTGTAGAATAATGAATTTGAAATTTGAAATCAGCACTGTACTTTGAACAAAAGGAAGGTCAGGTTAGAAAGACGTTGACTTTTTCTCTTCCTTGCCAACAAAGAGAGGAATCAATCAATCAGCAATAATTTAGTAAGTGCCTACTATGTCACGATCATGCTTTCTTCTGCTTGTGGATTTTCATATGTAATATCCTTCTGACAGCTATTAAATTATCTTTGAAGTAGATTCTAAAAAAACAAAGTATCTGTGGCTTCCATAGCCTCAAATATCTTTTTTGTAACAGGGGTATTCCTGATACCTCTGAAATAATACTAGCCCTATTCATGAGCTTAGTCTCGAAGATCCAGCTCTTTTGAAGAGAATAGGTTCTAGCTAAGGATCCTGGGATTTGTAGTTTTGCCTATGCAAGGAACCACTGGACAATAATTAGAATGCTGAACTAATGGATAGTTAAGTGGGAAATTGTCAAATCTTTTAGAAACATAACAGAAGATGAAGAGATAAGTGAAATGGAGAACACATGAGAGCAAGCAGGGGTAGGCATTGTGTCCCTACAGAAGTTTTGTTACACAGATATGGAGACTGTTGGAATAAGTATCTCATGTCTGCCTCAGAGCCAGTGTAGACATTTTGATATGAAGAATTCACTTTGCCATTTAGGTTTCTGCTGCTTTAAGAAATAAAGCTTCTCATACCAAAATGAAATGCAGATTGTGAGGAGAGCGGTACAGTCCTGAGACCCAAACCCATGCAAGGCTAGAGGCTCTTTAAACTTGGCCAAATGCAGCATCTCATTGCTGAGACAAAAACAAACAAAAACAAACAGTACCTGGGGTTTCACAGTCATGAAAATAGCTCTTACCAAAAATAAATAAAAATAAAGAACTTAAGTGTAAAA
This sequence comes from Gymnobelideus leadbeateri, assembly GCA_011680675.1. Taxonomy (NCBI): domain Eukaryota; kingdom Metazoa; phylum Chordata; class Mammalia; order Diprotodontia; family Petauridae; genus Gymnobelideus; species Gymnobelideus leadbeateri. The sequence goes on from WOXC01002797.1 coordinate 11,093, forward strand.
AAAAGAAAAAAGAAAGCTTCTCTGAAAGGTTCTCTCTTGATGTTTTCCTGTGCTAACTGATACAATGTATATGTGTTCTTTTCATTCCTTTAAACTATTGCTTTATCCAGACCCACCTCTTAATAGAAATTTATGGTGGAACATGAATATCACATTGTCTATACAGGTATCCTAAAAGTTTTAGTGTAGTTTTTATAGTTTAAAACTACACGAAGATTTTGGGGACACAGTGTATATTTCTTGCATGCGAGGGAAATTTTGGAAGTCAGCAGTTAGCTAAAATACACACACATACACATATAACACATATACACATATACACACATACACAATTCAAGACTGAATTATGTACTTTTTGATTATGTGGTTATGTACTTTTAACATTAGAGCTCACAAGACCCCACCAGAGGGCTTCCCTTTAATAATTAGCCTATTGATTCAATTAGTTTTAGAAAAGCATTTTTAAAGATGGGGCAGTAGGTAAAACTACTAAGGGGAGTAGGTAAAACATTTCCACCTATAGACCTAGGGTCCATTCCCCATGAATGCACACATCCATGGACATATTTAGCATTCACATATGGGAAAGGTAATCCGCATCTCCTGTGCTAGAGAACCTGCAAGTCCTTCTCTTCATAAAGATCTCATGCAGCTTTCCTTAGGTATAGGACATCTGCTGGGTTGATTACCCAGCTGGGCTCCCAGGATCCAGAGTCCTACTTTTTTCTCTGTTTCTAGGGTTTATACTTCTTAAAGATGCTTTCTCCCCATAGAAGAGGGGTGAAAGTCTAAAAAAATGAACTTAAATTAGCTGTGACAACAAAAAAAGAAGAAATGTGGAAGCTGAACAAACAGGATGGTCAAACCTCTTGGAGGCTTTAAATATACAAGCTGTAGAGAAACAAATTGTAAATGTTCAAATTTAAGAGCTGTATGTATTTTGGAAAAATTAGTATGTCTATACAAGAGGGTAACAAAAGGGGGAGGGAATTTTCTCTCATTCTCCCCTGTTTTCTACTGTCATAGTTACAGAAGAATTCTCACCTGATAGATATTTAAAGTTATTTTACCACTTCATAACCACTTTATGATTACACCCCAGGCTTTTTGTAACTACATCAACTTATATGTGAATTGTCTGTGTGTATGTGTATGTGCTTGTGTGTGTGTAAGGACAATATCTTCCACCTATTACATGTTTTCTTTTTTTTATTAGTAACAACTAATTTTTAAAACTTCTTGAAAGACAGAGTTTAAATTAGATTTAAGGGATGTCATTTGTCTTAGACTAAATGAGTTCATTCTTGTTCCAAGTGTGGTTGATGAGAGCACCACTGGAAAGATCTTCACCCTTCATCATGAGAAAGGAAGGAGGGAGAATGCCAATTTAGCTCAGTGACCAAAAGGGAAAGGTATGCCCAAAGTCATCCCATAGGAGGACATGGGCAAATTCTGGGAGGCACAAGTTCCTCATCTTTAAAGAAAAAAGGAAAATCTTATAGACAAGTTTTGCCCTCCACAGTGATAACTACAGGTTACTTATTGATCAAGGAAATTCATAAGGATTTTGTTAGTCATGTAGAATTATTTCTTTAAGTGTGTAGATTACCCAATTATGTAATTTTTGATAGAATAGAAATATATTGGATATCCTTTAATTCATTACAAAATATTGATGTGTGAGATTTCAATGGGAAAAATCATTGTAGCTTTATTTTTAGTATATAAGCTGTTGTTTAAGGACAGGCTGGATTTTGTAGTGGAGCTAAGATTACCAAAATGGAATACTCAGAAGAAAATGAAAAAAAAAATGAGTGAAAACAGGAACACAGAGCTTACAGTTGACTTTCCAGTTAAGTAGATGATGCTATTGCCTTATGATAACTCATACCAAAAGGCATCTAGGGGGCACAAAGTTCAAATCTGGCCACAGACATTTGCTAGCTGTATGACACTGGGCAAGCCACTTATCCCTGTTTGCCTCAGTTCCTCATATATAAAATGACCTGGAGAAGGACATGGCAAATCTTAAACAAGTATCTTAGCCAAGAAAATCCCAAATGGCATCATGAAGAGTCAGTTACAATCAAAAAGACTAAACAACAACAAAAACTTGTAGCAAAACCAAAAGTGAAACAAATGAAGATCTTTCTCCCCAACTAGTTTGCAATACAGTTGGTTTTCAAATCAAATCAAGTCAACATCCATTTGTTAAATGCTTCCTTACTTCCAGGCACTATAATAAGTGCTGTGAATACATATAGAAACAAAAAGAAACAAGGTCTCTGTCCTCAAAAAGCTTGCATTTTACTGGGAGAAGGCAAAACATAAAAGGGAGATGGAAAACTTGGAAGGGGGTACATACATAGGAACATAGTAGATAGATGTCTAGAGAATGAAGAGTCCAGATAGGAATGCAGAAGTAAACATGACTGACTGGAAACTTTACTTTAAATGAATGTTCTGGAAGAAATTGACCAATAGAAGCAAGGAACCACAGAGGTAGAGTGGAGAAAGAAGCCTGGAGAGTCAGACTGAAAAAAACAAATAATTACAAATTAACTTTCAGTTTAATAATCCTGTATAACTTTAAAAACTACTCAATAAATCCCACCCTCAAAATTCTAGAAATATTCAATTATACACAAAGGTTACCAAACTTATTTGGCTTACCATCCCTCTTACCAAAAAAAAATAGTATCTCCCTGCAAATCTACCTTCTTTAACCCTTTAACAATTTTTTTATTTGAAATTTGCATTATTTCAAAAACAATATTTTTTTCAATCATGCATCTTAAATTTAATAATTTATTGTAAATTTGTGGGGGGGTTTCCTGCACTGAAATTTTGATGATGGAACATTGCATCATGTTACTGTATGCAATGTATGTACTGTATGCATGTTGTAAACAAGTTATTACATGCACATATTCCTGCCCACACATGCTGACCTTCCCGACAATGCATGACATGCTTGCCTGCCAGCACTTGCTTGTAAGACCTATCAGCTGACTCGACCATCGAACAGTTATAACTAGAATTTTGTGTGTATATTTGGAAAATAATGTAATTGCTATGTCTTTAACTCTGTTGCATACCAAATACATAGGAATGTTTTTTTCAGAATCTCTTCTTTCCTGATGGTTCTGCTGCCCCCTTATTTTTATTCAACACTCCCCCAATTATACCTGAGGCTACTATGACCCCCCCTATCATTCCAGGGACGCCCAAGGGGCAGTGTGGTCCACTTTGGGAACATACATGGGAGCTCCATAGGAACAAAATGCTAACAAACAAAAATAGCATACAGGTAATTCCATGAGTGATGGAAGAAAAGTTTTAATAGGGCCCCTGTCAAAACACTTCCTACTCCAACATCCCTATTTCTGTTAAAGTCATTCCTACCTTTAATTTTCTTTGGATCATTATTCATTTTAAATGATCCAAAGTGATTAAAGATTTTAAACCCTTCTTGAAATATAATCATTCCAAAATCATACTGCTTCTTATTTCCGGCCTCTTCTGTTTTTCCCTTTCCTTACAACAACGATCATCTAAACCTTTTATTTCCTCATTGCTTAATTTGATAAAAGCTTCTAATTTGGACTCCCTGACTCTGAAATTTAGCTACCTCCTACCCATTTCAAATAGTATTATCATGTGAATTTCATTGTCCTCAATATTTATTAGACTTCATCAAACTTTTTTGAATGCATACTTCTCTGAGTAAATATACATAAGATATGTATATTTACTTATCTATAACATATATAAATGTCATTTTAAAGATTATATAAAATAGAAATAAGAAGGTTAATTAATATTTTAAACATATTTATCTTATGCTTGCTATGAAATATTATTAATAATGTTAATTTCACTGAGAAAAGGGGCTATCACACACTTTGGAGACTTCTGTTCTAGACTGTAAGTTCCTTGAAGGCAAGGCCTTTGTACCCTAAATTTATATGTTCCCCACTGCCTAGTTTATTCTCTATATACTCTAAAGCAGGGCCTCTAGGCCACATGTGGCACTCTAGGTCCTCAATTGCTACCCATGGATTCCGTCAAAGGACCATACTTGTACTTGAGGACCTAGAGGGCCACACGTGGACTTGAGGCCCCCACTCCTGCTCTAGATTTTGCTGTTGCTAGTGTGTGTAAGCCTCTGACTATTATGCTAATCCATTTTGCATCTGCTATAAATAAGATGCCCCTTCCAGAATAAGCTCATCATTTCTAAACTCACCACCATGCTGCTAACTCAAGCCCTAATTCATGCCACTTCTCTCTGCCTTTTCTCCCCTCTGATTAAAGGACAGAAGGGCAAAGTGCCAAACTTTTTCCAGGGCTTTCATTCGTAGAGGGAAGAAATTGGTTATCAGCTCACTTTGTCTACTTTGCCTCAGCTGTCCTGCCTAGTTTCAGCTCTGCAGAACAAGATGCCCTTGTGCTGGGTCCCCACTGGTAGCCCATCCCAGCTTCCTTTCCCTCCTTTGATGTTGTCTTCTCCCATTAGATTGTAAGCTCCTTGAGGACAAGAACTTCCTTTTTTATCAATTATATCTCCAGCACTTTGGCACATTGTAGGCACTTAATAAATATAATTGGATTGGATTGGATTGGATTGGAAGATGTGCTCTAAACTGGGGATACAAAGAGATATGACACAAGATTCTTGTCCTCAAGGGTCTTACACTCTTGATAGCATCTGATACCTTCTAGAGTTATTTTCCAAGTTGGGGAGGATACAGGACACGTGAGTGGAACAGACAGAGAAAACTGTGGTCTATAATAAACAGGAATAATTTCGTAGAAGAGGAAAGACTTAAGATGAACCTAGAAGAATTTGGAGAGTAAACATTCTAGTCTGAGGAGATATTGGGAGTAAAGGTATAGGAAGACAAATGACTAGATGTGTTTGATCGGTGGTGATTAGGCCAGAGGGTCATAAAGGATGCCCTTATGGAAGGTAAAAAATAAAGTAGGAAAGACGTTTGGTGCTAGATTTGGAAGACCTCAAGTGCTAAATTAAGAAATTCCCAAGGAAAAAAGTATCTTTCTGGGAGGCAAAACTCAACTTGGACAGTTCATGTCATTTCCCTCCATTTGTTGTCTCTAAAATGAGGTCTGTACAACCTAGGGAATGCATAAGATGATCTATTAGCATATGGGGGGGGAGAGTTCAAATCTTTAATTAAGGTTTTATCTGAAGAATAAGAAATAAATTAAGCTTTATTAACATTTAATATATGAATTGTCACTAGAGTCCTCTCTAGTTTTGTGTATTAGTCCAGAGATGTCCAACATTCAACCTGTTAGCTACATGTGACTAACAATACTGAACCAGATTAAACTATAATTGGGAAATAGTTTAAAAAATAAATTAAAATGCAACAAAATATAGATAATGTTGCATTTGAAAACTGTTGGTATGCAGCCCTCAGGGATCCTTATCATGGATTAATGACCCATCTTTTGATTTGTGTTTGAATATTGGACCATCATGTATTACACACAGTACCATGTCGCACATCCTACAGGCAGGATGGGTTGACAGTGGCCACCCTATTTGTTGGTTCACTTTCACTGCATTGTGATGAATTAGAGTCTATGTGTCTCATAAATGGAATTACAGGTCATATTATCAAATTTTAACTCATAAATCTCAAAAAAAAGACAAGAGGCTTTAAAAGGTTCTGATAAAGAAATCACAAATCTAAGATAAGGCTAAGATTGTGAGCACAAGTGAGTGAACTGACAGTGGTAGTGTGGTCATTTCTACAATGACTAAGTTTTCCAGTCACATTTTGAGATAAAAATAATGATGACTGAATGGGATCTGACAAGAAGCTGGCCAAAAGCATTCAGAACTGAACAGGGGATAGTTTGAGATATGGATCCATGATCATTATCAGTCAATAATAGTATGAGGCCATGATGATTAAGAGCAAGTTGTTTAAAAATTAAGCATACAGAACAAGAAGACAAACTGACATAATTTTTTCAATGGTGGAATTAATAAAAAGAAAATCATAAAGTACTTACTATGTACTGAACACTTTGTTAAGTGCTGGGGTATGAATGGGACATGAGAGAAAAATATATATTTAGAGAAAGGAGGGCTGGAGGGGGGACAGAGAGAGACAGATGGAGGTAGAGAGACAGGGATAGACAGTAAGGGAGGGAAGGAAAGAGAGGGATAGATAGATAGAAACACACAGAAGCAGACAAAAGGAGAGAGGGAAGGAAGGAGGAGGGAGAGAGAGGGGGGAAGGTGGAGAGAGAGAAACAGAGACAGGGAGACAGAGACAGACAGAGTGGAAGGGGGAGGGAGGGGAAGAGATATAGAAAAGGAGGGGGAGGAAAGGGAGAGAAGGCGGAGGGAGGGAGAGAGAGAAAGAGACACAGAAAGAGACAGAGAGCACTTTCTCTTAAGATGCTTCCACTCTAACCAGAGTTTAGCTGGAGGGTAGATGGAAGCACCCAGGTGTGCTCAATTATCAAAGCCCTGCTATATTTAGTATAGTAAATATTTAATAATTTTCACTAAACTTAATGATAAGCTTTTAGAAACACCTTTGGAGCTTTCTTAGTGAAGAAATACAGAAAGTCACAAACATTTGTGGAAACACTGGTTCTTCCTGCTGTAACAAAAAATGTGGTCTAAGACCAATGCATTCCTTTCTCAGAAGATTCAAAGAAAATGTTGATTTGAAGAAACAATCATTAGGGCAGATTAAGCTTTCTGCAAGTTTCTGAAACAGATGAAAGTGTTTCTTACTCTTCTCAGCTTTTGCTACTTGCTAAAGTATGTTTCCATAATGAAATATGAAAATAAACTCCATTTTTATGAGATAATAAAGGGCAAAAAAGTACCACAGAAGATAGATATATTTTCAATAATAATGACTTTAAAAATAGCAATGTTTTATGGAAGAAATGTTTCAGTGTCTTCACTGATAGAGTGACATCTTTGTCTGGAATAAAACAAGGATTCCAGTGTAAGTTTGCAGAGGAAACACTCCACAGTCCATTAATTCACTGTATCATTTATAGGTAAACCATTTCTACAAAGGATTCTGTGCCAGAAGTGAACAGAATGCCTTAGTGTGTCCTCAGTGTGACTAAATTTATAACAAGACCCTTAAATGGTAGAATCTTTGCTAGGCAATGAAATGAGGAGAATCCTGAAAATCTTTTATATAACATGGAGGTTTGCTGCTCATCTCCTGGCAAAATATTTAAAAGAGTTGAACTTCAAGATGAATTACACGTTTTTCTTTTAACCAAAAGCGGTGTTCCAAATTTACTGACCTTTTCTTTGATGACAAGTGGCTGCTGGTAGTATGTTGCCTAGCATATATTTTTGAAAAAAGACACACACTCTGTCCCTTAAAGGTAAAGGTGACATTTTAAAAGTGAGTGAGAAAGTTATTGCTTTTTGAAAGAAATTCAGACTCTGGAGAGAGCATCTTGGAAAATGGATGCTTGCAAATGTTTTCATTGTTATGTGATTCTTGCTGAAAATGATTTAAATGTATTTAAACCTTTTAAAAAACTTCAACTATACACACTTTTAAACAAGTATAAAAATCTTCCAAATGACAAGTTCAATTGATTCTGGACCTGTAGTAGGTATAGACAAGTGATAAATCAGTTTTTCCACATAGCCCTTTTGATAAAATTACCAGACATAAGGAGCAGATAACAAAACTGATGAGATGCTGAGGTCTGAAAGGAAGTACCAAGAAGGGTTTTCACTTTATTACCCCTTTATAAATCGTTAAAGAAGTTATTCACTCAAATGTGGTGGAATTATAAAATGGCTAGCCAATGGTTGGCTGGGGAAAAAGGAAAGAGGTTAAAAAGTAAGACTTTTAAGTCTTTAAGTCTTTACTTTAAGTCTTTTAAGGCTTCTAAGAGTTTAAAGGTAAAGGTAAAGGCAGGAGACATCTAGAGAGCATGTGAGATTCAACTATAGAAGACAAACTCAGCTCTTGAGAGAGAATTACTCATGGCCTATGGAAAAGAGATCATTCTGCTTCCCTTTTAGGAGGTTGTTGGGTGGCACAGTGGATAGAGTCAGGACAGAACAGAATTCAAATCTAGCCAGGTCTTAACTGAGTTGAAATCTATCCTGACTTCCTAGATATGTTACCCCGGACAAGTCATTTAATTTCTGTCTTAAGTTTCTTTATGTATGTTGTTATTGTTCAATTGTTTTTGTCCTACCCAACTCTTTGTGACCCCACTTTGGTTTTTTGTTTGTTTTTTTGGTGTTTTGGGGGAGGGCAAAGATACTGGAGAGGTTTGCCATTTCCTTTACAACTCATTTTAGAGTTGCGGAACTGAAGCAGAGTTAAGTGACTTGCCCAGGGTCACACAGATAGTAAGTGTCTGAGGTTAGATTTGAACTCAGGGAGATGAATCTTCCTGACTTACGGACCAACCCTCTATTCATTGTAACACCTAGCTGCCCTCTCAATTGTATAATGGAGATTATTATCCCTATTATAGTGCCTTCCTCACAGAACTTTTGTGAGGATAAAATGAGATATTATTTGTAAAGTATAGCTAATAAATGCTTATTTCCTTCTTCCTATCAGTCATAATATCATGCAGGGGAGACACTAAATAAATCAATGAAAAAGTTTTTATTAAATCTTATTATGTGTCAAGCACTATGATAATCATTTCAGATACACCTACCAAAAAAAAAAAAAAAACAAAAACTAGACAGTCCCTGCCCCTGAAGAGTTTGGATTCTAAAGACAATATCCAAAGGAAAGTGGTGGCTAGGGACTCCAGGCATGAGCTTTAATATTGGGGAATGGAGATATAGCCTGGAGCACAGGAAGAGGGAATGAAGGGAACTAGGAACCAGCGAACAGCCCAGGAAGCTCAGTGTAGTGTTATGCCTAGAAGAGAAGGGAGCAACATGAAGATACCACAAGAAAAGAAAGGAAGCCAGGATCTTGCAGTCATGGAAGTGAGTCTCCTTGGCCATGTGTGCTTGCTAATTATGTGCATCCCTACTCGTCCACTCTATATATGTGACCACTCTTTCCAATGATTCCCTGAACCTGTGGGAGAATGTGCTCCAAATTTATGGGAAAAATGTCTTCGAGATGATGTTCTTTTGGTACCATCTTAGCAAATGTTTTCACTTTGAGCTAATTGTGTCCTCTAGCTGACTATTAGAGGTAAATGCAGGGGTCCAAAGGCTTCTGAGATCTATTTTTAGGAGTGTGGATGCACAAAGTACCTTGAAACTGGGCTAGCCAACTCCCTGGGAATCCAGTCTATAGGTACAAGTTGATGTTGTACTAATTCTGGAATACTAAAAGGTGGGAGAGAGCTCCTGCCCTAAAAGGGAACAAAACTACCATAGAAACCAAGGCCTTTCCACAGGTTGATATGTCTTCAGAGGGGAGGACTTCTCCCCTTCCCCATTTTTTTTTCACTACATGATGAGAGTGAAGGAGTCACAGAATGAGGCAAAAAAAAATGATTTGCATAGTTTGGGAGAGAAAAGGATCTGTGTGATAGATACAGGTTAGAGGACTCATATGTCTGTTAACATAGTGGAGTAGTCTCACTTCTGTAGGAACAGTTCCTCATAAAAAGCGAGAGAAAGATCTTTTATCTATTAAAAACCACAAAAACGTTATGGCAAAGAATCATGGTTTCAAGTGCACCAGAGACCTTCCCCTTTGTTGGAGATTCCGGAAGTCAGACATGCTGGATGTCTCTTCTCATTTGTCCATACAAGTTTTATGATTGAAAAAGGTAAAACTAAGAACATATATGTGAGTGTGTTATATATATACATATATATATATACACATATATATATGCATATAATACACACACATGAAGTCAACAACTGTTGATTTTTTTCTTTTGCAAAAATGAATGATTTTTATTTTTAAAAAAAATTACAATGCAGGGATTACTGCATTAGTAGGAGAAGGAAAATGTTTGGAAATGAATGTGATGTGAAAAGAAAAAAACACTAACAATAAAAGCAAAATTAAAAGGACCCTTCCAAGTCTTTGAATTTTAGAGTTGTTTGTTTAAATGCATATCCCAAAATGCATGTGATATCTTCCAGTGCCCCCCACATTATCACCCAGAAAGTTTATTACAGTGAGAACATCACTATAATACTATGAAGATGTCTGTGGAGGTCACAGTGTCATATTTGAGAGTGTTACACCTCTCACTAGAGTATATTAGAAATCTCCCCCCTTTCTCTGGGTTTGGCTTCCTCATTCCAACTTGTTTTTACAGGAGCAGATCAGAGTTCGAAGCGCTAGAATGCCAACACGCAATTACAATTAAACTTTCTCAGGGTGCTAGGGGTTTTCCTGGTGTAGGGGAAATAAACTTCCCCTACTCACTATGCTGACTTTTGCATCCCCATCGAAGTTTTTTCTACTTCTATATCCAGCCACTCATAAAATAATGTATCCACACAGTATGTGATATTTATATAATCAGTCATTAACTATAGGTTAACTTTTGGACCTTAAAGACACCTATCAACTTAACAATAAAGTACAAGAAAGAATGATATAGTTCATGTAGAAAAGAAAATATACAAATATAAAAGATATCACAATACATATATAAACTTGTATCACAGTCTTTGATTAATGCACACTCCATAGCAATGGTGAAGAATGAACACACACATGAGAAACAGAGGAAAAACAAAGCAAAAACAAAAGAAAACATGATGGAGGAAAACTCATGTACTTGGGAAAATGCAAGATTTCAGGCTTCAATGTTATTGGTTCATTCAGGAATGTCTGTATCTGCTTGACTATTGATTCTCACTACCTTTCAGAGAGGGGCACATCTTCCCTTCTTTTTTCTTTCCTCCAGCATAGCCTTTACAAGATCTCTTAATTAATATCCCCCTTGAAAGGACGTTTAGAAAGTGTTAGCAATTAATTTGAATAATAATTTAAGCCAGACACCTGCCAAGCTTATTCAGACCAGCTATCTTGGGGGACACAAGCCAGACCAGTCAATTATTCACTCAATCAGAAGCTATGCTGTCCAATCAGAATCCCACAGCAATATAATTTAGTTTCTTTCTTCAGGGTACCATCACCACAAAATTCCCTCTGCTTTTATTTCTCAAACCAAAGGTGGCAGCAGAGAGCAAGCAGCCCTAAGAACAAGCTTTACTTTTCCTTCAATTCTTTGTTTTGCTGAAGAGCTGTTATGCCCTTTTATAGATGGGCAGCTAGGTAGTGCAGTGGAGAGAGTGCTGTGGCTAGACTCAGAAAGACCCATGTTTGTGAGTTCAAATCTAGCCTCAGACATTTACCCTGGACAAGTCACTTTACCATTTTGACTCACTTTCCTCATGTGTAACATGAGCTAGAAAAGCAAATGACAAACCACTCCCATATATTTGCCAAGAAAACCCCAAATTGGGGTAATGAAGAATCAGACACAGCTGAACTACAACAATGTCACCTTCATTGGAGATTTTAACCAATCTGGAATCATACTCAACCAGCCTTTGCTCAGCTGCCTGCTCCTAATTGCAAGAGCTCCATGACCCCCTTTCCAGACCCAATTGTATTCCTCTCCCACTTCTGTTTTGCAAGATGTTTCCCTGTTCAGTGGCTTCTATGAGTATTTTACTTTTCACTTAAACAGTCACAACTCCCCAAATTTCCCATATCAAATTGATTTTAAATAATAAAATTAAATTTATGAAATTTATAAAATTCATTTAAAAATTAAATAACATAAAAGTGCTTTTAAATAATACCTCAATCTCCAAATGTTTATATGCTTTCTTGTTTTCTTAATTTTACCTTTTTCAATATAAAGCTTGTACAGACAAATGAGGAGAAACATCCACCATGCATTAGTTCCGAAATCTCCAAAAAAGTGGAAGGTGTCTGGTGCACTTGCACATGATTCTTTTCCATTACATTTTTGTGGTTTTTGATAGATAAAAGATTTTTCTCTCACTTTTTATGATGAGCTGTTCCTACAGAAGTGAGACTACTCCACCATGTTAATAGACATATGAGGCCTCTAATCTGTATCTATACCACAGACCCTTTTCTCTCCCAAACTATGCAAATATTTTTTTTTTTTTGCCTCATTCTGTGATTCCTTCTCTCATCACGTAGTGAGAAAAAAATGGCCTCTGAAGACAGATCAACCTGGGGAAGGGCCTTGGTTTCTATGATAGTTTGGTTTCCTTTGAGGTTAGGAGGTCTCTCCCACATCTTACCATTCCAGTCAGTACAACTCAATGCCCCCAGGGAATAAGGTGTCACCTTTTAGACCCCATCCAGTGATAGCTGAGACAAGGATTCCTGTATCAGAGATGACATCTTTGTATGTCAACATCTGTAGAAAATGAGCTAAATTATCAGACTACTCTCACCAGAAAATAATATGGCATATGAGAAGTCATTTCACTGAGGTGTTGAGGGAAAAGTTTTTATATCTGTTCTCGGTATATCTTTGAAATAAATATCCTGAAACAAACCCCTACAAATCCCATCTGAAAGCTCTGTTTCTTCGTGCATATAGTTTAGTAGTATATATTAAAATACTTTTTCTATTTATATTAGGTATCAAAATGTTTATCCCAGGTGCCTCAACAGTTAGTATAAAGTTCTTCCTCTATACAAAACACTTTTTTCTGTTCTTTTCATAATTGACTGTTCCTTATGAAAATGGTCTCAAAGTGACATCATACCTAACACTTAAGTGGGTTTATATTTTGTCAGAGGCTTTTATTGCATCTATTTATATATTATTATAGCATATATTGTTCCTATTGTACATATGATTAATTATGTTAGTCATTTTCCTAATGCAGTACCATCCTTATATCCTTGATGTAAATTCAACTTAGACATAATTAATCCCATTTTAAATATGTGCATATGATTTGTTGTGGTTTAGTTGCTAATAATCAGAGGAATACAAATTAAACAACACTGAACTATCCCTTCACATCCCTCAAGTTAGCAAAGATGGGAAAATTCATTGTTGGAGGAGCTGTGAGAAAACAGGGATAGTAATTCATTGCTGGTGTAGCTCTGAATTGGCTCAATTTTTATGGAAAACAATTTGCAATCATACAAGAAAAGTTAATAAATTGTTCATGCCTTTTTACTTAGAGATTTCCCTAAAGGAAGTATATCCCTAGGAGACTTGATAGCATGAAAAGACCCAAATGTACCCAAAGGTTCACAGCATCATTATTAGTGATAGAAAACAAAACAAAACAAAAAAACCTAGAAACCCAATATGTGCCCAGTAATCAGGGAATAGTTGAAAGAATTAAAGTATTTTGATGCTATAGAAAATTATTTCACCATTAAGAATTCAAAGAATGTGAAATCTCATATAAAGTGATGCAATATAATATGGATATGTGTGCATATGAGCATATAGAAATATATTACATATATGTATCATAGCTATATACAGACATGTGTCTATGTATGCGTATATATGCATATATGGATGTGTGTATAGATCTGTACACACACACACACACACACACACACATTTAGCCTTAATAGCTTAAGATTGCTCTAAGAATTTTGGAATATGCTATATAATGATTAAAACATTTTGCATTTCCCTATAGCAATAAAATTACAGGTCTGAACTTAATTTTTAACATAACTACAAAGGTATACATTATACACATGTGTGTGTACACACATATAAATGCATATGTACACATCTACATACGTGTAGATGTGTGTTGTATGTATGCATATCTGCGTGTGCCTATATATACATACACATATATCTGTCTATATATCTATAGTCATAAAAGTTTCTTTCAGAAAAACAAACAGAAAACCCTTAATTTTTTTTCCTATACCTTTATTTTCTTTTTTGGTTGTTGTTGTTATTGATAACCTTTGAATTAATGATCCCTTTAAGTGGAGATATTTCCTAAAGCATCAGCAGTCTTTTAATATCAGCAGACTCAAAGTTGTCCCTAAGGTGTGATGCACTGGAGGTTTCATTCTCAGTCTTGCACTTCGGGGGCCCATTCCACGGTGGTAATAGCCAAGAGCAGCATAGGATGGGCAGAAGGAGGTCACATCAACAGCTAGGGCTGAAGAAAACAAAACCAAACAAAAGATGAGAAATCATCCTAAGGTGGTTGTGTGTGTAGAGGGTGTGCCCATCTCCACTTGGGACCAGGATGGCAGTTTGGCGAGAGACCTTTCTCTTTTTGACTTCTACATGTGTCTCTATCATTTCAGGGAACTTTCCTTATGGCTCTTACCTTAGTTTTTTTTTTTCCCTGGAAGCCTGTCACAGATGGTTATTTGAACCATATTTCCCCTGGAGGAAAAAATGGAAATATATGTTTCTCTGACTCTATAATTTGGCCCAGGCCCTGTATCCCATGAAGGAGTTCCAAGATGCAGTTATAGGTAGTGGCAATCTTCTGGATTAATACCCTTGTGTTTCAGGGGTTTATAATAACAACTGAAATGTACTGGCATCAGAAGCTAAGCGTACATTTGGAAATCTCATGATTTGATAATCTCACAATATAATTTTAACAAATGAATTTTTAGAATTTCATTAAAAATTCTCTCTCTGTCTCTGCCTTCACCCTCCATTTTCAGATAAACTTTTTTTTTTGAAGAGGGGAAGGCAAGGCAATTGGGGTTAAATGACTTGCCCAAGGTCACACAGCTGACACACACAGTGTGTCAAGTGTCTGAGGCCAGATTTAAACTCAGGTCCTCCTGACTCCAGGGCCAGTGCTCTATTCACTGTGCCACCTAGCTGTCCTTCCCCATTTTCAGATAAACTTTGACCTTTTGCTATATACTGGTAATGTTTAATTTGGTTATGCTTTACATTTTATTTTTGTCAATATGGTAATTGAACTGACTGTGCAAAATCAGCTGAATTCAGGGCAGTTAAGTGACCCAATGGGTATAGTGCTGCTTCTGGAGTCAGGAGGACCTGAGTTCAAATTTGGCCTTGATACTTGACACTTAATAGCTGTATGACACTGGGCAAGTCACTTAACCCTGAATGCCTACCCCCCAAAACATCAGCTGAATTATAACCATGATTTCTCTCAGACTTCATATATGTTATTTTAATTAAAAGTTAATGTCTTATAAACTTCATAGTAACTGCTGTGATGATGTTGAACTTTGTTCAGTGACATGATTTTTAAAAGGCAATATGAGAGAGCATTTGTATTCTGGATAAATACTATGCACTTTTTAAAAATAAAAGAATAAGTATTTCTACAATATATATGTATTTCAGCTTTCCATTAGTATGTTGTGCTTTTTAAATCATTCATTTAAGTAACTAAGCAAGACTTATAATATTTGACATATGCTGAAATAATGTTAAAATACTACCTGTGGCTGGTTCTTAATAGTAGTATGTTTGTTGGTGGTATAATCAATATAAGGCATTTTCCAAGGTCTTTTGAAAATTGACTCTGGAGTATGCTTTTAAAATCGTGTGTGTTTCAATTTATTTTCAGCATTAAAGGAATAGGGTGGTTTTGAAGGTACTAGGCTGCAATTCTAAAAACATACCAAAGTTTATAATGGCTAGGAGAAAGCTTAATGTGATAGAAGAAAGGCCCCAAGCTAATGTGAATAAGATTATGATTTCAAAATTTTTGTCAGTTATGAAATTTAATAAAAATAAGTTTTAGATATATGATGTGTATCTCTGTAAGATATATATATATACATGCATAGTTACATATGTACATTAATGCATGTATACATATGTGTATATATATATGTATATCTATACATGCATGCATGCATAACCACATGGCTTGTTTAAATGTCCAAACTTAGCTTCTAGGTGCCATGGAGAATTCCTTTATCTCTGGATTCTGGCTTGTCTCTGAAAAGAATAGAGAAAGAGGACATTATTGTACTTGTGAAATATTAGCTGGAGAAGGGGAAGGCAGGCAGGACCCAGGAACATCAAGAGACCACATACTCTTTTCTCCATTCTCCTAAATGTATATTGGATAAAATTATTGTAGGATAGGTTCAGAATAATTGTTGCTGCCTTTATCACTCTTAAGAGGGAGGGCTAATTTTTAGCTATTTTTTGTCAACTCATCTCCTTGCAACCAAATGCTGGTTAAACAAAATATCATTACAAATATGAAACAAGAATAAATCCACGGATCCAAATAAACATCAAATAGAAATTGGATAAGACACACAGATTAGAATATACAAGAGAGGATTAACTTTTTAGATAAGAGCAAGATGTGATTTTGGCTGCACAGAAGAGAGAGAATCTTATTTTCCTTAAAGAAATATGGTCTCTCTGAAGTCACTGGAGGGCAAGCTGGTCGTCAGAGCTACATTGAGGAGGTGACTGCAGCTTCTCTGTCAGAGACTTCCCCAAATCTCTAGAACTACCTGTTTCTCTCTTTGAAGTGGCTCTGGTACTAATTCTCTCCCTTATTTAGACCCTTCTCATCGCTAGCATTCTCTCTGTCAATATGGGATCATGTCTCCTTCCATATACCAGCCACACAGGAAATACCCCAGGCTTGTTTGGAAGCCTGGTGATACAAACTTACTGGATTCCTAATTGAAATTTATTATATGTTTTTCTTTTTCTTTCCAAGAGTCTGCTCAGGTACCAGAGTCAATAAGTCATACATTGGCTTAGTACCATCTTGCTGAAAACTGCTTATTTAAATCCAGCCATTAATATTCTCTTAGATCACATATGTGCAAGAAAGGAGAATTTTAATTTAACGAAAAAATATACTTGATCCGACCTCCAAGGTCAGGAGTGGCCGGGTCTTACCTTCTTCTGGCCTTCAGTGTACACCTAGTCGTAGTCCAGCTATGTTCCCCAAGAATGGAGTTCCAAGCCAGGAGAGTCAAAGAGTAACAAGACTTTATTCAGCATCTTCTAACGCAATTACATCCTAACTTCTACATGATCAGCCAAGAGTTCAGAGTATATAGTGTATAATTGCATAACCATCACAAACAACTATCTTTGGGAGTACAACATTGTCCTTGTTCCCATACACCTCTTACGTCACAGCCAAGTACTCTGTATCAGGTTCTGAGTACTGGGCAGGATGTTCCAAACCTCCCTAAACCTCCCCAAACCTCCCTGGAGTCTCAAGGCTTCCCTTCCCTTGAAGACCCTATCGGTTGGTAACAAGTCAGAAGGTAACAGAGCTCCCTTCCTGGAACAGAGCTGTCTCACAGAATGTCTGATTTACCTCTACAGTGTTACTGTAGAGTTAGCATGCTCTGGGTCTCATGCCTCTAGGGGAACTGCATGTATACCCCCAACATATAATAACTCTAGATCTAGATGAAATGAATCACTTTGGTGTAGAAATTGTCCATCACTTTTACAGGACAATGATTCTTTCATGATCAGAAGTTTCAACTATTCTATATAGAAACCTTGTCCCTATTAAAGGAGCTGAGTTTTTCCAAGGGTCTGGAAGAATAAAATCTCCCTAATAGTCCCCAAATCAGGTGACAGTAATAGTGATGATATTTCTTGGTTTCACATAATGGTGTCTACACTGAAATTCCAAATTTAATCCCAGTAAGAGAGAGGGGGATCTACAAGCCCTGTCCCCCCATCCCTGGTTATATAGAGTATAGCAGATCTGTTTTTCTTTGCCCTGATTCTTCTTCCTCTTTTACCTTTTTGTTTTCCTGTGTTCATTTTAGATACCCTTGCCAATTTGTACTCAGCCATTCAAGACTATGGAATGGTAGGAGTTTCTGGGATGAGCTCTTTGGAAAGGATCAGTAGCAACTTCTGATGATGAGGAGGAACACTGTCCTGTAGACAAGTTCTATAGCAAACCAATCCATTTCTTCTAAATTGAGATTTGTTTTATTTTCTTTCCTATCTAAATGAATTTTTTTCATTTCGTACAAATATGTGTTCTAGATGAATATTAATAACTGGCTATTAATGGGAGTAGCTTTCAGTGAAATGTGACTGAGCCAATGTAGAATGCATTGACTCTAGTGCCTAGATGTATGTGTCTCTGAAGTGTCTTTTGAAATATTCACAACACTTTGGTGAAGTTGATTAAGTAGATTAGCTAGAAGGCCACCAAGGAGTTCAATGACATTTAGGTCCCTATCAATCTTGGTTTCCATTTTCCTAATTGCCAAATGTTTTCCACCGAAAATGGCTAAGTCTATCTAATGTTAAACACAAATTTGTTAGATATGGAGATTTCCCAACACTCTGATACTCTAATGGAACTGTGATCCATTATGCTCACTGATGTGGTTATTCCTTTCCAACAATGCATATTGCAATGCATTGATTCCTGCCCAACCTCATGTCTTCCCATAAGTCTCTTACCATAGATCAACTCAACAAGCTGAGAGCCTTCACCAAGATCTCAATACACAGTTAAGATAGCAATTTAGCATCATGGAACCTAGATGGCACAGTGGATAGACTCCTGGACCTAGAGGCAGGAAGACCTGAATTCAAATTTGACCCCAGACATATACCAGCTGTGTGACCCTGGGCAAGTCACTTGACTTATTTCTGCTTTAGTTTCCTCAACTAAAATGGGGATAATAATAGCATCTGCCCCATGGGATGGTTGTGAGTATAGAAGGAGATAGCATTTTAAAGTGTTTTCCAAACCTTATAATGCTATTAAATGCCACCATCATCATCACAATAATTATTATGTTATCAGTCCATCTTTCAAAAGATACATACTTGTGTTTAGTGGCATCCTTTATATCACTGCTTCATAATTGCTCCTTTTTAAGCATCTCAGCCAGCACCTACTTCTCCATAGCACTCTGACTGATCCTCAGTTTCATTTCTTTGGAGAATATAGAGTTTCACAACATGCAACATAAAACATCATTGAAAAGATTTTGACATTAAAAAATGGATGTTCCTTTCAAGGAGAAGCATGGGGGTCATTACAATAACCTTGCCATTTCCCAAAGGCAATCCAGCCCACTCTCCTCTTCTAGTTCACTTGTGTGCCTAACTCACTGCTTATTCACCATGTCTTTCCACAATCAATATACTGATAACACAGAGCATGCACATTCCTTTTTTATACTTCATTTGACATTAATGCAAAGAGAATAAGGTTATCTCTATTACTATATCTCTTGGGCAGTTTTATGTAATTGTGGCACATACACGAATGACACCTTGTTGGATGAGAGCCTTTAGCTTATCATTTCCCACCACTAAATCAAATTCTTTTCAAAATTAAAAAGGCAACAAGTGATAAGCACAGAAAAATCTTGAATTTTCTATGTCTTTCAGTCAATTGTGTGACAGTGAAGATCAGACCTAAAAGGAAATGTCTTTTTCGCTATCAACACCCTCTTCAAGGATATATAGATTATTCTCATTAAAGTTTACATATAAATTTTAAAATACCAATTAGGTGAGGAACTCAGATTCTCATTCACCTTTAGAGAACAATAGAAAGGCACCCATGGCAGCTGACTCCCTTGCTAGGAGAATTGATATCTTAAATGCCTGCCAATGATTGGAGATCTGGTGGGGCGGGGTGGGGGATCATCATCTTTTCCTGGGATTGACATAGAAATACATCCTATTCAATATGTTTTCTGTTTCTCAGAGAAATAAATGAGGTTTTGTTTTTTGGTAATGTTTCATATTAGGCAAATTTGGGTGTTTTTTGTTTTGTTTTGTTTGTTTGTTTTATCTTGGGCACCTACTATACGTCTACCATTCTTTATAAACCTAATTCAAAGTTCTCCCTCTCCTTCTCTCTCTCTCTCTCTCTCTCTCTCTCTCTCTGTCTCTCTGTCTCTCTCTCTGTCTCTCTGTCTCTCTCTGTCTCTCTCTCTCTGTCTCTCTCTCTCTCT
The DNA here is from genome assembly GCA_011680675.1 of Gymnobelideus leadbeateri. NCBI lineage: Eukaryota > Metazoa > Chordata > Mammalia > Diprotodontia > Petauridae > Gymnobelideus > Gymnobelideus leadbeateri. Next base: position 31,003 of record WOXC01002797.1, read on the forward strand.
GTCTCTCTCTCTTTTCCCTTCCCCCCTCTTTTTCCCTCTTTCTCATCATTCTTGACCTCTACATCCTTTGAAACTGTCAATCTGCCTATTGTCCTTGATATTCTCATCTCTCTACATTTGTAGAATGCTGCTCCTGGTTTTCCTCCTAACTCTCTGACCATTCCTCAGTCTTTTTTTTTTACTCTTCTTCTAGGAAACACATGACCACTATGTGTATTATAAAAGCCTCTGTCCTTGATCCACTTCTCTCCACTTTCTATACAATTTAATTTGTAATTTTATCATCTCTAGTTGATCCAATGAGCAAATCTCTGCTGATGATGATTAGATTTGTAGTAATCTCTCTCACCACTAATCTCTCTGCTGACCTCCTCTCTACCATCTTTTAGATATTTTAAACTCAACATGTCTAAAAGTGAAGGTGTTTTCTTTCCCCAAATCCCCTTTCCCCTCTTCCAAACTTCTCTGTTACAGTAGAGGGGACTGCTATTCTCTCACACTTGCAAGATAGTTGTCACCCTTGACTGCTCAATTTCCCCTGCCCCAAAGTCCAAATTGTCGCAATGACCTGTTGATTTGACTCTAGCAACATTTCTTGCACATGCAACTCTTCTCTTCTCTGAAACTACCACTGTACTGGTCATGTTACCTCACACTTGGACTATTGCAGTAGTCTGCTGGTTGATCTGCCTGCCACAAGTCTGTCCTCATTCCAGTTCATTCTCTATTCAGCTGTCAAAGTGACCTTCCTAAAGTGCAACCTTCTCCTGCCCCCATAAACTCCAGTGATTCCCTATTACTTCTGGATAAAATAGAAAAATCTCTATAGAGCATTCTAAACCCTTCATAACTATTACTTCTGCCTCTCCAATCTTCTTCCACTGTCTGCCCCACAAGGTGCTCTTAGACCCAGTTACACTAACCTCCTTGCCTTTCTTCACACAAGGTACTGCATCTTCCACCTCTGAATGCTTGCCCTGCCCTTTCTCCATAGCCAAAATTCTCTTCTTCCTCATCTTCACCTCCTAATTTTCCCAGCTTTGTGTACGTCCCAGCTAACATCTCATCTTTCACAGGGAGACTTTCCTGACTCTTCTGAATTCTAGCACCTTTACTCTGTTGATTATTTTTTATTGATCATGCATATAGCTTTAAATTATGAAACATAACTGTTTCCCTGTGATAGTAAGCTCCTTGAGAGCAGGGATTCTCTATTGATCTTCCTTATATCTCCAGGATTAGTATAGTGAATGGCACATAGTAGGTGTGTAATAAATGTCTATGTATACACACACTCTCACCAGCACCCTGAATTTATTTCTTGTTTACACCTAGTGGCTGTTACTATAACTCTCCTTCACCCAGGTCAGGCAGAGCCCCATGTTAGCATAGTGCCATGTTCCATTTAAACTTTCCTGCCCAGTGTCCCATTTTTTCAGGATCATACTTTTAATTTGGTGAGCCGTGTGATAGTGGGCCACAATTGTGCCAGTAATTTTGATTAATTAGGGTGATACAAAAAAAATTTAAAGTTGGAAAAACTAGATTTGAATTCCAGTTCTGCCACTATTTATTTGACAATGAAAGCGATGATAAGAAGTGATTACAATTATGGAAATTTTAGACATTATAATAGGCTGTTGGGCAGAAGGATTTCTTTCTTTCTTTTTTTTTTTTTAAAGCAACTGGGATTAAGTAACTTGCTCAAGGTTACATGGCTAGTCATTATTTATGTGTGGGTTCTCATTTTCTGAGGTCGGTTTTGATCTCGCGTCATCCCAACCCTGAGGCTGGTGCTCTTACTCACTGTGCCACCTAGCCACCCCCAGAAGGATTTCTTAATGCTAAAATGGCAGCCCACAGGTAGCTCTCTATCTTCTTCTCATTTGGCTTGCTCTAAATGACAGGAATCAGTCATATAATAGAGCAGGTTGGCTAAAAGTTGAAGAATAAACCACACTTGAGACTTATGGTACTTAGAACTGGCAGGAAGAATTCTTAGAGATCATCTGGTCTAACTCCCTCCCTTACAAAGGAGGATAATGAGGAACAAAAATATGAAGTGTTTTGGAAAGGTCAGTAATTAACATGAGAATCAATTCTTGAACCTGGATATTCTGGCTTCAGACTGAGTGTCCAAAGCCTTTTGGTCTGACCAATCCTTTCAATTTCAGAGTACCTGGTACTGCCTTCATCAGGAGGAACAGACTTATTAACTCAGCAAAAGGGCATATTGACTTTATGTGGAGCTGGGCTCATATCTTTGAATTTGGGTGGACCTAAATCTGGAGTATAGCAAAGTGGATGTTGCCTTGTGTCATCTCATTTCATGTTTTTGCTTCCATGTGAGCTGATGCAATTTATGTCTTTTTAAAGGAAAGAATGTTCTATATTTAAGCACATAGAAGATTTTCATAACGCAATTTATCACCTGAGCATCTTTCTGTCACGGTACAGTCTCCAATTATGTCCTCTGCATAATGCAAAAACCAAACCATCACAGAATACACAGCATTTTAAATGTAGAGTTCATATGGATTTCAATCATTTTTGGCATTTAGTAGTACTCAAGGTATTTCAGATTTATTTAGCTCAGTGTAAATGAAGGCACACAACAGACTCAGACTCAATTGTGTGCATTTTAAGATCATTTACAGTAAAAATGTGGAAAATATACATAAACAAAAATGTATTATTAGGATCCCAGGCCTTGAATCCACTCTTTGACTGGGATCAGTTACTAAGGAAACCTAAAGAACAGTAATGTTCTATTATTGTTCAGTATCTCTGAATTTGTTATTTTCAAGTTGGTTGTCATTTCCCCTTTGGCAGGTAGATGGCACAGTGGATAGAGCCCTGGGCTTGGAATCAGACTCATCTTCCCGAGTTCAAATGTGGTCTCAGACACTTGCTAGCTGTGTGACCCTGGGCAAGTAACTCACCCTGTTTGCCTCAGTTTGCTCATCTGTAAAATGAGCTAGAGAAGGAAATGGAAAACCACTCCAGTATATTTCCCAAGAAAACCCCAAATGGGGTCATGGAGCGTCATACAAGACAACCAACAGAGAGTAGCAGCACTTCCCCTTAGATAAGTCCCTTCCTGGTGACACTATTATACCATCATTATGACTGCCACACACATATGAATATCTTCACATGTATGGGACTCTGTTGAGTTTAGTGGATTTAAATTCAAGGAACATTTGTCTATTTAGAATAATGCAAAGGGAAATGGTCTCCATTGCCTGTACCTTCATTGGGTTATCTCTTGTTACACCATTCTATATATAATACTTATCCCTTTTGGTTTTCTGTGATTTTCTGGGCTCCTCTCCTATGTGCCCTATAAGAAAAACTGTTTAAAATCATTAGAATTTTAGTTTCCTATATTCCGAGGTGTGTTGGTAGTATTTTTTTTCTTTGGGTTTTTTTTTTCAATAAACCACATAGAGGATTTATACTAAAATATGGAAAAAAATAAACCAGAATGAGAAAACTATGGGGGTAGGGAGTTTAGAAACTGATAACACATAAATTATTAAAATTGTTTTTCTCCCTCTCCAGCCTTCCCACTCATACAGGAGTAACCAGGCTTCAGCTGTCTGATGGGGAGGGAGAGAACAAGAATGAAGTAGAGATAAAGAAAGGGGTCAGGTATTATGGGGATTTCATAGTCAAAAAGGTGCAGGTGGAATTCTGAAGAGAGAACCAGCTTTCCAAGTGAGAGACTGTCCTGGAGGCCATTCCCCTTTCTCCACAGGTGACATGCCAGCCATATGAGAATTAGCTAGAGGATTCTGCCAACTGTAAGATACTAGTTGGAAAAGCACCAGCCTAAGAACCTGGCAAGACCCAAATAGAGCCCAATGGCCAGAATCAAAACTGTACAAGAATGAGTGGTTATTTCTAGAGTATCATTGGATGCATAGGAAAAGTTTGCCTTTATTGGAGAGGTTTAATTGACTCCTGTGTTAGGGAATGGTATAGTGTGGGTACCCCTGAGCTTGGATACCTCAAATCAATACTAAAACTCTTCTCTGGAATAGCCAGTGGAGCCAAGGCAAATATAACTGTCTTAAAACTCTTGAATTTGGAGATTCGAATCAATGGCTAAGAGAGCTGAACCCTCTCCCTTGCAGGGAAGTTGCCAAATAGCATGTATGATTCCAACAGTTGGCTGGAATGTAACAACAAACAGCAGGGATTCAGTGGAGATACAGAAAACTCTGAGAAGCATTTTATGCACAAAATGAACATAACTATGATAAGAAGGGGAAAGGTTGCCTAGGGGGGAAATATTTTTTTTCTGTTACATGTCTCTAATGAGGATTTGATGTCCATAATATATAGACATGTCTGTATGAGTGTGTACAAGCCCAAAATTCTTAGTTATATTTTAAGACTTAGTTTAAAACTGGGGGCAGCTAGATGATACAGTGCATTGAGTGCTGGACCTGGAGTTAGGAAGACTCCTCTTTGTGAGTTCAAATGTGGCCTCAGACACTTGTTAGTTGTGTGACCCTGGGCAAGTCACTTAACCCTGTTTGCCTCAGTTTCCTCATCTGTAAAATGAGCTGCAGAAGGAAATGGAAAACCACTCTAGTATCTTTGCCAAGAAAATCCAAAATGGTGCCATGAAGGGTTGGAATTTGGGGATATGATGTGATACTTAAAAAAACAAATATATATGTACATGTAGATATACATATACACACATAAACATAATACTATATGTATATATGTATGGAGGTATATATACATATACATACATGTGTGTATATGTGAAGGTACCTTGCTACTTACAGGCTTACACAAATATACATATGTGAACATATGCACGTATACATGTGCATATATGTTTACATGGTCACATATTCATATGTGCATGTGTATGTGTGTTTGTGTGTGTGTGTGTGTATATATATATATATGATGGTACTTTGACCTGTTTCTTTGCAGAGGTGGGACTATGGTTGCAGAATGTTGTGTATAATGTCAGACTTACTTGATAATGTCAGTTTGTTTTGCTGAACTTTTTGGTTCCCTGATTTTGTTGTTCATTAAAAGGCGTACTGTCTGGGAAATGAGGGAATGGATAGATTGGGTGATGTACTTAATTAAAAACAAAATATATCAACAAAATTATTATTTAAAAATGTCCTTCAGGGGTAATTTGGTGGCAGTGGATAGAGCACTGGCCAGGAGTACCTGAGTTCAAATTCAGTCTCAGACACTTAACCTTGATTACTTACCCCCTTCCCCCAATGTGGTTCAGTGAAGATGCCCAGCAGAGGTCAGTAGCAGCAGGATTGGCAATATCAAAAGCAGAGAAATCAGATAATTAGAAGACTTTAGGTCAGCAGACAGCCTTTCATTGGGCACCTTGCAGTGGGCATAGTGTCTAGAGACATGTATGTTCTATAGACACATGCCCTTCATGTGAATTCCTTAGCCATATATATTTCCAAGACAAATGTTGTCTATGGGTGTCACTTCCTGACTGTTTCACGGAAGCAGATGCTCTTTGGCCACACATGTTGCCTGTCTGTGTGTCCTCTACTGGCATTTTGATGGGGCAGATAGGTGGCACAGTGACTGGAGTATTGTAGTACCTGGAGTTGACTTGATTTCAATCCAACCATAGATGTATCTAGGCTGTGTGACCCTGGGCAAGTCACTTAAACTTTATTTGCTTCAGTTTTTTCATCTGTAATATGAAGGTAATAATGGCACCTACCTCTCAAGTGAGTCATAGGGATCAAATGACATCATAATTATAAATCTCTTAGCATAGTGCCTGATACATAGTAAGCACTATGTAAATATTATTCTTGTTATTGTTGTAACCACTGAGAAAATACACCCCTGTGTGAGTGGGGGTTGGTGGGAGCAGTATCCTCAGTCCCTGCTTTGTGCTATACAGAGCAGTTACTCCTTAAACGGTCCTGAAATTGTCCTTAAGATTTATTTGGATCACCAACATTTTATATAAAAATGAATGTTAAAAATTGTCAAAAAATAAAGAAGAGAGAGAAAAAGAGAAAAAGCCAAAAAAAAAAAAATCGGAACAGGGGCCAATGGCTCGAATCTTGACATAGCTTTGCATTCATCTGAGTTCAAAAATAGTCAGGACATGAGAAACTGGAGCTTCTCCCTCAGGTTTCTGACCGAGCAAGAAAAACAATACTTGCTTGAATGAATGCTACATCTGAACTTCGTTTTGTTAACTGTTAGACATTTTCTAGTCTGAAGTAGCCCAGGTAACTTGTAGGCATCCATGACTGACCTACAACAGGCAGGGGTGGAGTGGAGGAGATCTTTCTAGTCATTTACTTTATTAAACTATTGATTATATAATGATAAAAACACAGGGTTTTGCCCATAGTAAGTACTCGATATTTTTTTTTTCAGTCATTCATTTGCTTTTAATTTTGTTCTGTCTAATTGGCACCTAAATTAAACATAAGGAAACATCTCAGTGGGGACTTTGTGAGATGTGATTTCAAGTGAATTCCAGCCTATAAGGTGCCATGAAACCGGTATAGTACTTATGAAGCTCATTTATAAATGGCACAGGTAGGGAAGCAGGTACTATTTTTTATAAGGTCTAGTCAAATCTCTATTATTCTGGATATTCTAGAATCATAGGATTCCACTGAACATTTTCTTTTTGTATTGTCTTCCCCCCCTAGATAGCAAGATTTTCTGGTGTGATTTTTACAAGCCAGAAGAGTTCTTTTAAATGACTATTGTATCATTGTGTATGAAGGTGACATTGTGGTAATTTTTTATTGCTATTGTAATTGAATGTTGAACTAAAAAAATTACCATGGCAATCCAGTTATTAGAAAATTATCATAAAATAGTGAAATTGGACCTTTTTCAAGTACCATTAGTTTTGGGGTGGCTTGCTGACTATTAGATTGAAAAGATTATTTAGATTTCACATAGTGCTGTGAATAATTTGGGAGGCTTGTCAAACTCCATCTAAGGCATATAAAGACAAAGCATGGACTATATGATATTCACTGTCTAAAGAAAATGGTGGTAAGTTCTAGAACTCCTAAGAAGATAAAAGTTGATAAACATCTGGCATGTGGGTGCTAACTATTTTTTTCTCCTCTTTGATGTCTTCACCTGCTCCGCACGAAACCCACTCACATAGTGATAAAATTATGAGAAGTTTAAAATAGTAACAAAGAGAAAAGGGCATCCTGAAATCAAAGTCAGAAATGGAAGAAAGTGAGGCACCTGCCATTAGTAGCATTGGTTGGGGTTGGAAAACCAGTTATAAGCCTTTAATTGTAAGAAAAAGGGTCTCAAGTGAAAATAGACAGACAGAAGGTGGATGGATGGATGGATGGATGGATGGATGAATGGATGTGTATATGTATATATATATATATATATATATATATCCATCTATATATGAATGAAATATCTCCATTCATCCAATGAAAAACCCACTGAGTTCCAGCTATGAAATAGTGCTATAATAACACAGAAATGTCATGAAATAGTAATAAGAAGCCCTGGCATGTATATATTATTTTAAAGTCTAAAGAGTGCCTTGCACATGATCTCATTTGAATTCTCATTGAGGGAACTGATGAAGACAAATCAAGGAGAAGACCCTAGTCAACTTGGTTGGGATATTAGAAGTCCCTGAATATGAAAAGTCTTCTGGTCGGCATGCTAGAATGCTTGATGAGGGTGGACAGGCAATTTGATGGCGTGGAAAAGTGAACATGAAGATCTGATTCAGTTCCTCTATACTGAGGTAAACACTAAACACCCACCCCCAGCTGCTAGTAATTTTCATCTCAGATTGCCTTCCATTTACACTGTATGTATCTTGTGTATATCTAGTTATTTGCATTTTGTCTCTCCTTAATTAGAATGTGAGTTCTGCCCAACATTGTACTAGGAATGACAACTATAACAATAAGACAAGAAAAAGAAATTGAAGGAATAAGCAAAGGCAAAGAGGAAACAGAATTATCTTTTTTTTAATGATATGGCAATTTACTTAGAGAACCTCAAAGTGTCAAATAAAAAAAAGCTAATTGAAAAAATCAATAACTTTAGCAAAGTTGAGAGGTATAAAATAAATCCATACAAATCATCAGCATTTCTATATGTTACCAACATCCACAGGCAGAGATAGGAGAAATTTCACTCAAGGCAACTTGAGATCATATAAAATACTTGGGAGTCTGCCTGCCAAGACATACTCAGGAATGATATAAATGCAATTATAAAATGCTCTTTACACAAATAAAAACACATTCAAATAATTGGAAGAAATAGTAATTGCTCATGAATAGGCTAAGACAGTATAATAAAATGATAATACTTCTTCAATTAATTGACTTATTCAGAGACATACTGTAGCAGCAAGCACCCCAACATCCCCAGGGTGACTGCCAACACAGGTTCTTAGATCTGCTTTTCAAAAGGAAAGCAACTCAAAATGGGTTAACAAGCTTACTTTAATCAAACAAACATACATTACCTAGTTCAGGGGAAAAAGGTCAGCACCCCGAACTTCAGAGTTACAGAACTTACAGATCAGACAGGCTTCCAAACTGTCCCAACATTACATGCATCAATACCAAATCACAGTTACCAGAGAGGGAAGCATCAACATCTGGGTTTTCAAAGCCGGGGGGCTCTCAACAACGGCTTCCCAGAGTCTCATCTGGTCAAATCACACACTTCTCAAAGTGAGCCCCAATGCAAAGCCTTTCATCAGAGTTTATATAGCCTTCTCCTGGCTCAAAGATTGTAACAACCTTCTTGACCCACTGCCCAATCACAAAGTATCGAGGTGTGGGCTTTCCTGAAAAACAAGTCTCCCACCACAGGCTCCAGGTGCACTTAAGCTAGGGGCAGGGAAGATCTTTAAATTTGCATTTCCATTACATTCGGCCCCAAGATCTTTCATGCCCATAGCATATACAATTTACATTTGAATTAGCACTAAACATCTCTTAGGTCACATTTTCCAGGTACATAATAAAATCACAATATAATCTCAAAATACAATAGTTCAGGTCTTCCACTCATGGGGCAAATGTTAACTCAGTCACTTATCAGTAAAATCAAAAAATAGTCACTCTTAAGTTAACTCAATCAGTTACATCAGTTTTCAAAGTACAAGTCTTCCACTCATGGGGCAAAGTCTTGATTAACTCAATTAGTCTCTTATCTGTAACAATATCTCAAAGTACAACCAGTACCTTATTCAGTAAAGTCTTACTAAGTATGCCCATAGCATAGACAATTTACATTTCAATTATCACTAACCATCCCTTAAGTCATATTTTCAAGGTACATCTAAAGTTACCAAAGTGGCCACTGGGTCTTAAACAAAGTACAAAGCATTATCACATAAAGTTCTCTTGGGAGGAGGGGGGTGTCCTTCCCACAACACTGCTCCAGCCCCTGCTTCCAAGTCCAGAGAGGAATCTGGGCAACAAAACCAAAGTGGGGTCCTTGGGGTCCATGGCACTTCACCCCACCCACCAGTCACAAGTCCATCCTCCCCCTGGGTCCCAAACTGTGGGATGCAACAAGGAAACACATTCAGTGCCCCTGCTTTGCCACACAGTCCTTATCTTGTCCTGTGGCTGAACTCCAAACTCCTGGGTTCCTTCTCCTCCAGCAGAAGGCAGCAGCTCCAGGCTTCTCCACAGGTCTCCATGCAGGCAGCTCACCATTCCTGCTCTCAGCTCAGTGAAGTCAGCATGCAGGGTGTTCTTCTTTCCTGCTCCATGGCTCCACAGAATCACAGCTACCACAAATGGGAAACAAACAATTATCCCAGCCCCCATACTTTCCTTTTACTCAGCAGATCCCATCCTCGTCGCCATTTTGTAGCAGCAAGCATCCCAATATCCCCAGGGTGACTGCCAACACAGGTTCTTAGATCTGCTTTTCAAAAGGAAAGCAACTCAAAATGGGTTAACAAGCTTACTTTAATAAAACAAACATATACCATTTACCTAGTTCAGGGGAAAAAGGTCAGCACCCCGAACTTCAGAGTTACAGCACTTACAGATCAAACAGACAGGCTTCCAAACTGTCCAACCATTATATCAATACCAAATCACAGTTACCAGAGAGGGAAGCATCAACATCTGGGTTTTCAAAGCCGGGGGGCTCTCAACAACGGCTTCCCAGAGTCTCATCTGGTCAAATCACACAACACTTCTCAAAGTGAGCCCCAAAGCAAAGCCTCTCATCAGAGTTTATATAGCCTTCTCCTAGCTCAAAGATTGTAACAACCTCCTTGACCCACTGCCCAATCACAAAAGTATCAAGGTTGGGCTTCCCTGAAAAACAAGCCTCCCACCACAGGCTCCAGGTGCACTTAAGCTAGGGGCAGGGAAGATCTTTAAATTTGCATTTCCATTACACATACCAATAAAAATAAAAAGTATTGCTTTACAGAGTTAGAAAAAATAATAACGTTTATCTGGAGGAAGAAAAAGTCAAAAATAACATGGGAATTAATGGGGAAGAAAGTAGAAAGTGGACTTAAAAGTACAGATTTATTAATATAGATCATAAAATGATAATGCAAAGCCATAATCCTTAAAATAATTTGGTACTGAGTAAGAAATGGAGAGGTTGATCAGTGGAAGAGATTAAGTATATAATATACAAAAGCAAAGAAAAATATTAGCCTAGAGTTTCCGAGGATCCTGGTTTTGGGGGCAAGAATTCCTTATTTGACAAAAACTTGTGAAAATTGGAAATCAATCTAGCAGAAACTAGGCAGAGACCAATATTATATATTTTGTACTAAGGCAAGCTCCAGATAAATACATAATATAGACATAAATTAGAGTAAAATAGAAGAAATTACCTGCCAGTTCTATGGTAGGGGAAGAATTCATAACCAAAAAGAGACAAAGAAGTTCACAGGAAATAAAATGGACAATTTTGATTAGATAAAATTTTAAAGTTTTTGTAAAAATTTGTAAAAAAAAATTGTAAAAAAACATACCCCAGGTAAAATTAAAAGAGAAGCAAGAAATTAGCAAACAATTTTGTAATAAGTTTCTCTGATAAAGGTCTTTTGATCCATAGGAGGCAAATTTATAAAAATGTATGCCATTCCCCAATTGATAAATAGTCAAGGATATGAATGGACAAT
>WOXC01002798.1:0-164372 GCA_011680675.1 Gymnobelideus leadbeateri
ATGGAAACAGAATGGAGGACTCAAAGGCCGCATGAAATATCTCATGGGAAAAACCACTCACCTGGAAAATAGATCCAGGAGAGATAATTTAAAAATTATTGGACTACCTGAAAGTCATGATCAAAGAAAGAACCTAGAAATCATCCTTCAAGAAATTCTCAAGGAAAATTGCCCTGATGTTTTAGACCCAGAAGGGGAAATAGAGGTTGAAAGAATCCACAGATCACCTCCTGAAAAGGATCCCAAAAAGAAAATTCCTAGGAATATTATAGCCAGGTTCCAGAACTCCCAGATCAAGGAGAAAATACTCCAAGCAGCCAGGAAGAAACAATTTCAATATTGTGGAAACACAAGCAGAATAGCACAGGACCTGGCAGCTTCTACACTGAGGGATCAAAGGGCATGGAATATGATATTCCAGAGGGCAAAAGAACTGGGATTGAAGCCAAGGGTCACCTACCCAGCAAAACTGAGTATCTTGTTTCAGGGGAAAATATGGTCATTCAGTGGAATAGAGGACTTTCAAGTATTCTTGAGGAAAAAACCAGAGTTGAATAGAAAATTTGACATTCAGACACAAGAAGCAAGAGATGCTTGAGAAGGTAATCAGGGAAAAGAGATCAAAAGGAACTTATCAAAGTTGAACTATTTACATTCCTACATGGAAAAACAATAACTGTGTCTGATGAAACCTTTCTCTTTATGAAAATAATTGAATAAGGGTATATGGACATATGAATACATATGTGAATGTGTGTATATATATTTACAGGTATACATGGATAGAGGGCACAGGTTGAATTTGGTGGGAAGGGATGATACTTAAGGGGTGAAGTTAAGAGGTGAGAGAGGAAAGTGACAAGAGGAGATGGGGAGAGACAGGGTAGGGTAAACTATCTCATGTAGAAGAGGCAAGGGGAAGTAGTTGCAGGGGAGGGGAAGAACAGGAAGGCAAAAAGGCAAAACCCTATTCTCATTGAATTTGGCTCAGGGAGAGAATGACATACATACTAAATGGGATATCTCACCCTGCAGGAGAGTAGGGGTAAGGGGGATGAGAGGGGGGATGATGGAGGGGAGGGCATTTTAGGGGGAGGGGAGGTTGGAAGTACCCACTTTCAAAGAGGGACAGGATCAAAGTAGGGAATGGACCAGGTGGGGGGTGGGATGGGTGGGAGGGAAATATAAGCAGTCTTTTACAATATATCTACTATGGTAATGTTTTGCATAGCTATACGTGTACAACACATACTGAATTGCTTATCTTCCCAGAGGGAGTGGGTGACAAAGGAGGAAGGGAATGGATCTGAAATTCGAAGTCTTAAAATTAAATGTTTCAAATGTATATAAATACTATTATTAATACTATTTTTCATGTAATTGGGAGATAAGATGATTAGGCATTGGGGCTCAGAGATTCACCTTGCCCTAATGGCAAAGTCGAAGGGGGTATGGGAGAAGATATGGGAGAGAGCAGATTGGATGAGGGGATATCTAATGGGACTGCTATTCTGGGGTGGTGGGTAGGGAAAAAATGGGGAAAAATTGTAACTCAAAATCTGGTGGAAATGAATGATGTAAACCAGAAGTTTATAATAAAAAAAATTTAAGTAAAAAAAATAAATAAATTTGTACCTTTTGCTTATAGATTCTGGATGTCAGACTGAAACATCAAATGTCTCAGTAACAAAGTTTTTTTTTCTAGCCTGTTTATTTTGGCAGTTTTTTTGAACAAAATCTTTTAAAAATTCTTATATGTTCAAATCTATGTCTTTTGCTTTTTAATAATTTATTCTGCTTTATCAGTAACCTTTCTCTTCTTCACAATGGCACACCTGATTTTCTATATGCATTTTGTCATGGTTTTATTTAATTATATAAAGGAATCCAGTGATATTTTGATCATATTGCATCCTGGAACACATAGAAGATTCCAGGTATAGATGATTTCAGAAAAGGGAGGGGAAATACAGGTAGGAAATGGGGCTATGTCCAGAGCAAGAACACCCTGTTTCAAGAAAAACCAGGCTCCAAAACCCAGAATCTTTTTGTATTGCCTAAGCTTTTATATTTGAGGTATTGTGCTGTGTGATAGGTATGCAAAAGTAAAATTAAAAGCAGTCCCTGCCCATAAGTAAATTGATATTTTCTTGTGTCTTCCCTGATGGCACAGGCAGGAAGGTACCGTGGAAGATGGAAATTTCTAGCATGGTCCTAATTATCAATGATTCTAGAAAAGGAAAAAGGTCCTAGGAAGGACTACAGAATGTAGATAAATTATTTTGATATATTATTTGATATATGAATAATGAATTCCCTGAAATGGTCACATGTATTCTGATTTATAGTACTTGAAGTTGTAATTATGGTAAATATGTAAATATTTTGTGTCATACTGTACCAAGTTGTAATTATGGTAAATATGTAAATATTTTATGCCATATTATAAATATGTTAACTGGTTCCAGCCCAATGGAAGTGTGCTGTGCAAATCTGAATACATTACAACTATTTCAGAAAATTCATTATTCTTACTACTCTGGCTTAGCTTGGCCCTAGCTATATTTATACATAAAACATTTACATATATAAGTACAAGAAAATTTGAAGGAGGAAAAAGGATGGAGAATTCAGTAGATCAGAGGTTTCCTATAAGATGTGACACCAAAACTGAGCCTAGAAAGCATTAAAGATTCTAAGAGGTGAGGAGAGAGTGTGTAAAGATTGTGCAAAGATAACAATGGATTGCAGAGCTCAGGAAAAACCAAATAAGTCAATTTAGCTAGAAGACAGAGTGTGAAAGGGCATGGAATGAGATGAGTCTGGAAATGTATATCAGAGCCAGACTATGAAGAATTTTACATGTTAAACTGAGGAGCTTGTATTTTATCCTCAAGACAATAGGGAACCACTAAAAATAATTAAGTAGGAGAGTGATATAATCAGACCTGTATTTTAGGAAGATGATTTTATCAGCTGGGGGAAGAGGGACTAGAGAGATGAGGGATTGGACCAATTAGAAAGTTATTGCAACAGTTGAGATGAAAAATGTTGATAGCTTGATCTAGGGTCATGGTGGTACTAGCCAGGAGAAGGGGACAGATGTGAAGGATGTTGTGGAAGTACTGGGAAATCAAAAAGAGTTGACATCTGATTGGATATGTGTGGGGTGAGAGAGAGTGAACAGGTCAGAATGGCTCTAAGTGTGTGAATCTGATTGCCTGGTGTTTGTCCTTCGTTTTCTAAGAGTATTATAACCTCAGGAAGCTGATACACTTGCAAGTGAGTTGGATTTAAGTGAGGAAAGACTATGTGAAATCATCAGCCTTGCTTTCTTCTCCAGAACTAGAAGATTTATGATGTCCTTAATAGAAAAAGAATGTTAAGGAGAATGGCTTGGTTTTGAAAAAAGAAAGATATGATATAATTTAGATATATTGAGCTTGATATATCTCTGGAATATCAAGGTGAAAATATATGGCAGGCAATTGATGATGTGAGAGAAGAGCTCAGGAGAGAGTTGAGGTATGGATATGTTGATTTGGGAGACATTTATCCAGAGATGATCATTGAACCTGTGTGTTTGGCTCACAGTAGACAATAAATGCTTGTCTCCTCTCTCCATACTCTCCCCACTTCCCATTAGTGTGCAAATTAACTGGGACAAAGTAACCTTAGAACCTCTACATCTTAAGAAAACCCAAATTTTAATTTGCAACGTGTTCTTTTGTTGTAATCACTTATTGTGTGTAACTTGGCATTGTGCTCACAAAATTTTGTCACATTCTTTAATTTGTCAGGAGACTACATTTAAAAAAATCACATTGGATATTAAGCATGCCTTAATACATGGTCATACAGTCAATTTTCCCAAGTCTAGCCCATAGCTTTTTTTTTTTTTTAAAGCAATTGGGGTTAAGTAACTTGCTCAAGGTTACACGGCTAGTCATTTGATTTATGCGTGGGTGCTCATTTTCTGAGGCGGATCTGATCTCGGGTCATCCAAACTCGAGGCCGGTGCTCTTACTCACTGCGCCACCTAGCCGCCCCTTTAGGGCAATTGGGGTTAAGTAACTTGCCCAAGGTTACACGGCTAGGTTTTTTGTTTGTGCGGATTAAGTGTTGGAGGCCGGCTCCGAACTCAGGTCCTTCTGATTCCAGGGCCGGCGCTCTATTCACTGCGCCACCTAGCCGCCCCTAGCCCATAGCTTTTAAAACCCATAGTTTGTTGTAGCCCATAACTTTTCAGTGGCAATTAAATCAGAAGTGTTACTGGGCCATCAAAGCATTAAAGTCCTGGATAAATTTCTTAACCTTTTGTGATATGTAGTAAGTTTATGGTATAGAAGTATTCAATTTTTATTTGAGAATTTCTGTAATTCTGGAACAATGATAATTCCCATTATATTAACATATTTATCAAAGATTATAGTTCTTTCAATGGAGAAGACTTCTAGGCCCCATGAATATTAAAAAGAAATCTCCCATTTTTTTGGATGGATGTTTTACAGTCTGACGAAGTTGCTGACTTATACTCTGCTCTAGATTTCTTCTTTTGGTATAGTTTTGAATAAAAAGTGTCTTATTTGTAGAAATTAACTTTTTTATAATCTTTAGTATGTCTATTTTTGTATAGGAAAGCTAGGTGGTACAGTGGATACAATGCCAGGCCTAGATCCAGGAAGACTCATCTTCCTGAGTTCAAATCTTGCCTCAGGCATTTACTGGCTATATAACCCTGGGCAAGTCATTTTATCCTGTTCACTTTAGTTCTTCATCTGTAAAATGGAGAAGGAAATGGCAAACCACTCTAATATTTTTTGCCAAGAAAACCCCAAATGGGGTCACAAAGAGTCAGACATGACTAAAAGTAATTGAACAACCAAAAAAATCTTTATATTGTTTTGCCATGGACAAGCATTTTTTTTTCAGAAAAATATTAGTTTTATTTAGTTTATTTCCTCAGAGCAATATATATTCTTAAAAACCATAGAATTAAAAACACAACCAAAGAGAGCAACTGAAATGACATTATGGCATGAAATCTTTCAACTGACAAAGAACTAACTGATGGTGTGGAAACCAGTTCAATCTGCTTTTATCTGGTCAAGGTCAGACATTCTATGTCAATATAGGTTAGTAAAAGCCCATAGCTTAGGGGCAGCTAGATGGCACAGTGAATAGAGCACTGGCCCTGGAGTCAGAAGGACCTGAGTTCAAATCCAGCCTCAGACATTTAACACTTACTAGCTGTGTGACCTTGGGCAAATCAACCCCAATTTCCCTGCCTTCTCCCCTCCAAAAAGCAAAAAAAAAAAAAAAATCCCATAGCTTAGCCATTGCTGCCATTAAAAAGAAACCACATCATAATTATTGTTGGTCCCAAGTGATTCATATACCACTGAAAGTCATAGGAGTTGAGAAAATTGAGGCCAGAGTTTTTGATTAGACATCAAGGAGTATATTGAAGTCAGCCAATTTATTAGTAAATAAATAAAAAGTCAACTTATTAGTAAATAAACATTTATTAAGTACCTATTATATACTAGGCACTGTGCTCAGCACTGGAGATCCAAAGAAAGGCAAAAGACAATATCTGCCTTGCAATCTTACAATCTAATAGGTGAGACAACATATAAAAAAAGAGGTAAAAATGGATGGAGGGGACCTGGTATGGGGGCATGATCAGAAATGAAAAGATAGTTAGCCTGGGCACCCTTCTTAAGAGGGTGTAGGAGGAACTCTCTGATCTTCATCCTTTACCCTTTCTAATCAGAGGGATGGAAGGCCCCAGGGGTGGGGTTGGGGGGACTGATGAGGTATGAATTCCAGGGTTGATGCCATTTTGCAGAATGATGAAGTTTCTGGGTGACACAGTGAAACTCAAGTGGGAAATGAAGAGAGCAGGTATTGGAAGTGAAAGGAAAACTGGGGGCCAGGTACTAATTTGAAAGTGAGAAGAAAAAAAAAGAAAGGTAATCATCTGAAGTAATGATGTAAGGTAGGTGATTGCAAACAGGATCTGGATAAAGTGATACATTTAACCACTAGGTGACCATACTAACCACTAACTTCCTGATCCTATTCAACAGGAAGCATCAGTAGCTGGGCTAATCCCATAATCAGCCAGGAGACTATGCCTCACCCTGCTGAGGGTTTCAAGATCCTTATGATTCTCAGAAACCTGAAAATTCTTTCTCTCAGCTTTACCTTTCTCTGGTTGACTGAGCCAATTTGTCCTTCTAGTGGGTGTGAGTAGTATGACTTTGCTCAATTAGGCTATCCTATTGGCAAAACCTCACCTCTTATTCGATATTTCACTAACTCCTAGGGGTGTAACCTTGGCATAATGCAAGTGACTCCATGGGAACAGAAAAGGCTTGCTTGCATACTGTGTACAGTATTTTACTTTTGGCATAGAGGCAATCATGTGTAGTCTGTAAAAGGAAAAATAAAAGACATGCTTTGAAAAGGGTACCACTTATATTCAACTGAAGTAAAGCAGTGGAAGGGAATCAGGATCACCACTTACTGTTTCTTTTTTCTCCAGCACTCTACCTATCTGAGCAAATGCCTATGAAGAAATACAATCTTGTTCCTTGCTATTTCAACTCTCTAGTGTCCCCGGAGGTGTGGATTTGGGAAGACTTATGGTGCCACCCCAGTTATCTCTGACAGATGTTTTATGTCAGAGGAAACCCTGCTTCCTTTTTCCTCTTGTGTCTCCTTTTTCTGGGCTTTTCTGTCAGTCTTCCCCCCATTCCCTCCCCTCCTAACTCTTACCACCATCCTCAAACTAGACAACATTTTCTTGACTCGGGAGGTGAACAGAAAGAATTCCAAATCTCAGAAGTCCATGTAGATTCAAGACATTCTTATAGAGGTGGCATTATAAATACATCATAGATTATCTATTACATGGCTTTGGGCTAGCATTCCTCCTAAATCCAGGCAGCCCTTATAGTTTACACAGGTTTCTCTGAACCCAGGGGTTTTAGGAAAGATATAGTTCCATTCACTTAGCCCCACTTAACCTTTCCTCAAGAAATCAGGCAAAGCAGTGGAGACAATATGACATATTCTTGTAACTGATAAGTAACACCAATGGTATTCCTGGGAAAGATGGAATTATGGGACTATCGAGCTGAGTGGGTGATGGGGGGTGGTGCCTTTCTCTCTTCCTTAGTCTCTCTTTCCCCCTTCCCACTAGCTGCTGCTCCTGCTTCCTTTTCTTACCTGGGTGTCTGCCTTTCTTGGCCTTGTTGTCTTCTTTCTTCTGCTTTTCCGTGTGTGTCAAGCCTTTCAACCTCTGTTTTATTCTCTTTGCCCTAGATTTCTTCCCCCTGCTCCCCTACCTAGCTATAAAAGTATACTTAATTTTTTTGGTGCATTTATTGAATAAAATTTTGTGTTTCCTGTTCTTAGCTAAAGAGAACCAAATCTTTATTCTTTAAAATTCAACAATTATTAAACACCAACTATATACAGGGTATCATGGGGATACATGGATGAAAAAGGACATAGTCTCAATTACTTATACTCTTTACACTAAAACATTGATTTTTTGCTTGTCTGTGGTCCTTATTTTTTTCCTTTTACTTGATGACCCTCAATAGGAAAAAAAATTCCCAGGAAATAGAAAAAAAAAAAGCTTCTGCTTTAGTTGAAAGGAGTGAATTATTGCAGTGAAATTTTAGGTACTCTTCGAGGTTGGTGAATCCGTTTTGGAGGGAAGGGCCCATCTCCATTTACTCTCTCCTTATTGATAATCATTACCCCCAAACTATATTTCAGAGTAAAAGGACACATTTGAATCTAGTTAATAAAGAATTCCTGGTATTTTTTCCTTAGCTAGGAGAACTACAGATTTTTTTTTAAAGAAACAAACTTAAAAATAGCTTGTCTTAATGCTGGGTTTTGGTCAGTGCCCTCCCACTCCGGTGGGAGGGAGGATGGGGCTGGTCTCATCAGTATGAGTTTAACCACCCCGGAGGCAAACCCTGGAAGAGTGAACTGCCTTTCCCCAGGGTGCCTTTTACCACAACTCCAAAGGAAGTTCTGTAGCTGTTTTGTTTTCCATGGGAGAGGACTGAAGGTAGGGAACAAAGTTTTCCATGCTCTGAATTCCATCTCCTAGGGAGAGGCGGGAGCTTCTCTTTCTGTTTGGATAGAAAATTCTGAGTGCAATGGGAACTCTGAATTTTCCGGGGGAATGGAATGGGGTTGAGGATGGGGGTGGGAAATCTTCTTAGTACAAAGGATTTAGTCCAAATATATAGGAATTTGAAAACGAAAGCCTGGAGACTGAACTGGAGACACTTTGCACGTCATTCTGGTCCTCCAGTTTTGTTTTGTTTTGTTTTTTTTTCCATTTATACTGAGGAGAGGGGGTTGGAGATGGGAAGTATGCTGGTCATAAGTAGCCCATCCTATTTATGTTTTAGAGGACTCTGAAACTCCCAAAATTCTGCTGGAGTATGTGGACAAACTACCTTAAGAATTTTGCTTAGGAGAAGGGGAGAAGGGAGAGATTTGTTAATATCCCAAAATTAGAGCAGGATTGTTTCACATTGACTTCATCTGGTTAAACATTAGCGGCCATGCAATGCCCTGCATAGCTCAGCAATCCGCACAGGCCTCCTGTGTCTCATATTTCACTGCCTAGACTCTGCTTGCAGATGGTTTGATTTCTGTCTTCTAAAGTTTAGGCATTTCTTCCCTTTTTCAGTTATTCTTGCCTTTCCGTTTTCTCTGGGCTATTCATAAGGTAATTCAAGAGTGTCTTTATTAGAGTCACTGGGGATCAACCATGCTGGGGGCAAGGAACGCTGTGTTAGTCTCCTGCTTGACCTCCTCTAGGAATGATAGCATTTGGGAATGATTGCATTTTTAAAAAGCAAAGATGATTTTTCATTATTATGTTATGGTTAGTGTTTTTAGGGCTATTTGTATGCCTACTTAAAATGAAAATGAAATTTCTCCCTCTTCAAATTAATTATAGCACTTTTCCTAGAACCCTCTCCTTTGCACTTTCCTAACTTTCCTATATTTCTTAGCAGTTTTTTAGCTCATCTTTAACTATTTTTAACCCATTAATTAGTTTTTAATTTAATTATTTTTCCCAATTAAAAGATACCTATTTTCTCTCCCTCCCACTTCCCTAAACATCATTACAAATATGCACAATCAAACAAAACAAATTCCTGCATTGACCATGTCCATATAAGTCTCATTCTCCATTTTGAGTCCATCATCTATCTGGCAGGAGATGGGTGCTGAACTTCATTTTGGGGTCCTCTGAAATCATGGTTTGTCATAGCATTAATCGGAGTTCTATTTTTTCAAAACTGTTTTTCTTTTTAATGTTGTTGTCATTGTATGCATTATTCTCCTAATTTTATTTACTTCACTCTTTATCAGCTCATAGAAGTTATCTTAGTCTCTTCTGAATTGCCCATTTCATTATTTATTACAGTGAAATAACGTTCCATTTCATTCATTTGGTGTAATTTGTTTAGCCACTCCCCAATAGTCGAATACTCCCTTAGTTTCCAGGTTTTTTTTTCCTCAAAAAAAAAAAAAAGAACTATCATGAATATTTTTGTATGTTTGGATCTTTCCCTTCCCCTCCCCCTTTAAAAATTTTCTTTGGCCTAGGATCAAAGGCTATGCAGTTCAATGATTTTTTTTTTGGCTGTAGTTTTCAATTGCTTTCCACAATGGATGGATCATTTCACAGCTCTACCAAGAGTGCTTTAGTGTAACGATTTTCCCACAATCCCTTCAACATTTATCATTTTACTTTTTTGTCACTTTTGCCAAATATGATGGGTGTTTGGTGGAACCCTAGGATTGTTTTAATTTGCATAACTATTAGTAGTTTAGAGTATTTTTATGTGATTGTTGATCACTTAGATTTCTTTCTTTGAAAATTACTTGCTCATATTTACTTGGTCATTAATCTAATCATCCACAATGTTGTAAGCTCTTTAGGAGCAGGGCCTGCACTGCATCTGTTTTTGTAATCTCAGGATCTAGGACAGTCATTTGTGCAAAAAGTCCCACCTATTATATTTATTGTCTGTGTGACTCTGGAGAAGTAACTCAATTTGTTGTTGACTCATTTTTCAGTTAAGTCTGCCTCTTTGTGACACCATTTGGGGTATTCCTGGCAAAGCTAGAGGAGTGGCTTGTCATTCCTTCTCCATCTCATTTTACAGATGAGGAAACTGAGGCAAACAGGATTAAATGACTTTCCCAGGGTCATGGGGCTAGTAAATGTCTGAGGCTGGACTTGAACGCAGGAAGCTGAGTCTTCCTGACTTCAGGCCTGGCACTCTACCTACTGTACCATATACTTGCCCCAGTCACTCAATACCCCAGGCAACTTTTAAAGTTGCAGAACAGTTGATGATCTGTTTTGGTGGATGGAGTTTCTTCACAAGAGAATGTACAGGTCAATGAAATCACAGCTTTGCCTTACAACTAAAAAAAAAAAAAAGATGTTCTTCAGTTTTCTACTTCTTTCAGATTATTTAGTAGAACCAAGCAGGTACTTGAAAGATAGTTTCAGATTATAGGATCCACTGGATGCATTCTTTCTGTAAAGCAAATTAATTGGGGAGAAACAGGATAAATGAGAATATTGCCGATTAAGATCAGGGTCAGAGTTATATTTTTGTGGGCCTGGGTCAGAAAGGGTTTTGGGGAAAGGGATTTGTATGAGGTTTTCTCAGTACCTCATACTTAGTAAACTAGTAAAGTGGGGGGTGATGATTGCAGAGGTATTAAGAGAGTCAGAAGAGTTTGCAACTACAATAAATCATGTCTTTATTCATATATATAGTGATAGAAAGGATTTGGGCCTCCTTCCCTCTAGTTGATAGCATTGTAGAAATTAAATAACAGTTAATATATGAATGTACAAGCAAAATTCAAAGACATCTTTATGCCCTATTGTCCCTTTATTAAGTAGGGAAAAGTTTCCTTGATAGAATTAGGACAACTAATCATTGAATAGATGACAATTGACCATTCTTCTTCTGGTTTTTAGAAAGCAAACTCTTTTAGTGGGCAGCTGGGTGATGCAATGGATAGAGTGTAGGACCTGGAGATAGGAAGACTCATCCTCCTGAGTTAAAATCTGACCTCAGAGACTTCCTAGTGATGTGACCCTGGACAAGTCACTTAACCCTATTTGCCTCAGTCTCCTCATCTGTAAAATGAGCTGGAGAAGGAGGTAGCAAACCACTCCAGTATCTTTGCCAAGAAGACTCCATTACAAAGAGTTGGACACACCTGAAATGACTGAACAACAGCAAACCCACTAGTCTTAGTAGGAGTAGTTTGTGGCAGGGTACAGCTGTGTGGAATGTTACCCTGGTGATGGCTGCTGGGTAGTAAAAGGATTTCCTTTTGTCCTCTCTACCTATCCACAGCACACTTCTTTCCACACAACATGTCTTCTTCTTGCCTAGGAAGAGACACTGCATCAAGTTAAGCAGTTCAGAGAGTAAAGTAGTACAAGGCAGGGAAAACCCCACAAATTTCCTAGATAGACATAGAGGAGCAGCATTCAAGGTAGGAAACAGATTCAAGGACGTAGCACTCTGACATCATCAGAAAAGAGAGCTTACGATGGTTTCAACAGATCACTCATCTTAGCAGTTGAGAGTTGAGCTAAGGAGAGGAGTAGACCCCGTAAGCCCAGCAGAGTACCCTACCTAGCAGAAATGCTGTCCCCGGAGGGAAGCAACGTGAGGACTCCATTAGAAGAGAAAGGACAGAGGTATCCTGCAGTGCCGGACAGGCGAGTTTCATGGCCATGTGGCCCATGGCCCATTCCCTACATGGGTTTGTACCATTTTTCCGATGGGCACTATCTGTATTTATTAAAGAAAATATACCCCAGGCTAACAGAAGAAAAGGTTTTACAGTTAGTGATGTATATATATATATATGTATGTGTATGTGTATGTGTATGTGTATATGTATATGTATATGTATGTGTATGTGTATATGTATATGTATGTGTATGTGTATATGTATATATGTACATATACAGCTACATACACACTTATAATTTTTGAGAATGTCTTTTCTTTGAGCTAATTGTACCTACTGGGTGGTTAGTAAAGGTAAATTTGTGGGTAGAAGCTCATGAGTTATAGTGTTAGGAATTTGGATACTAAGGGTGCCTTTGAATTTAAGGAACCTCCATCTATGGGACTAAACCTGCTGATAAAAATTCAAGTTGCAGAGAGTAGTTCCCAGAGGGGTTGCTATACTACATGTACTACAGTGTGTGTACACAGACACACACAGACACATAACACACATATATATTTTAGTAATATAGGTATAGTATTTACATGCAGTTATCCTGAAAATTAATATATTACAGCTACTATAGTGACATATAAATCTGCAAATTGATTAGGACCAACTATGAAATCTTTATAGAATAAAGAGAACCCTTCCACTGAATGGGAGAAAAAGTGGTGAGTTCCATAGGACTGGAAAAAATAACTGCAAGGGTAAACTGTCTCACTGGTATCTTCTTCAAAGAATATTTATTTTTCTTATTATTTCCTTTAAAAATCCTTATCAGTTCCTATTTTTAAACCTTTTCTATTCTAATTTAAATGACATTCATTTATAGTTTCTCTTTTGCAAGAGATGCTCCTCTCTTTCCTCCTCCCAAAGTGTTTATTTACTGATTTTCCTACCTCAGAAACATTCTTTCAATTCTTCTATATTTTCCCTTCCTGAAGTTTTGGCGCCCTTAGATCTACAGAAACTACAGGAATAGTTAATGTGCTTTACAAAATCTGTGGTTGTTCACTTTTAGTTTTTGGAAAGTTATTAGATTAGTACTAGAAATGGCTCCTTAGTTTGCTTTGCCCATTGATGCTTTCTTTTTGTTCTCTTGATGTCCCTTAATGTGAAAAATTTTTAAAAGAAGAAAGCAAACAAACAACCCACAGCCCTAGCCTTGTGTTGGTGTTTGACCAGCAAGTACCCTGAAGTACACACAGATCATTCAATGGCTAGTAGAGGGGATTTACTTTCCTTTGTTCTTCCTGCATCCTCACTTCCCTATCACTCTCTCTCACCAATATCTTTCTACTTGCCCAGAAAGAGACACTACACAAAGCAGGGAGTATTTCAGAGTCCCTAACAGGATAAGGGTATTCAAAGAGGTTACTGTAGTACTTAGCTTTGGTGGACTCAGCCTCTCTCTTCTACATATAGAAATATGTCTGGTCTGCAGGGTATGATGACTTATGTGGTCATGGGGCATCCATCAAGTCTTAAAGGTTCTTACCCCAGGTGGGTGGGCCTTTTTATGTGCTTTGGGGGCCTGGAAGTAAAGTCAATGTAACCAGATATTTGGATTCTACATCAAGGTAGGTACAGATTGAGCCTTGACCCACTTCCTGGTCAGTCAGGTGTTGAATATATCCCTTTTTAAAAGCACCTTTTTAGGGAAAATCTAACCAAACTCAGATGAGAGGGAAGCAATGGGAAATGCTTGAAGATATCGTAACATACCTTGGCTAACCCTATATGGTGAAAATGCTTATTTTATTGTTTAGTATTTTTTTCCTAATTGAAACTATTTACCTCTTTTGTTGTTGTTTGATGAATTTGCATGTCAAATAACACTTTTGCATTATTTTGAAGGAATGACTTGAATTCTCCTTTGCTGAAAATTTATCTTTTGTTCAATTTATAATTGAACTAAGCTTTGCTGGATGTTTTATTTTGGGTTTCAAATCAATCTCTTTCTTTTTAGAATATCATAGGGTAATTTTTCTTTGATTTTTGAAAATGATGAGGAGTTCTACACTATTCTGATTGATTTTCCAATATGCAAAAAAAACCCCAAACCAAGCCAAAACAAAAAAACCCAAAACCCTTTCTCTTGGCTGCCTTTGATATGTGTTGGAGTTTGACCATAACATTTTTTGATTATTTAACCTTGGAATTTATTTCTGTTGGCGTTTTGTGTATTCTTTCAACCTATTATTTGTTCCTTGCTTGCAATACTTCAGAGAAATTTTCCTAGATGATTTGCTGAAGTATGTTTTTCAGGATTTATTTTTCATAATTTTTTTCCTGGAAGATTATCTCCTCTCATTATATCATCAAGTTTAATAGAGACCTCATGTACTCTTACAATTGTGATACATTTTGATTTTCTTTAATTAATCTTCTGCCTCTGTATTTTTGAATTCCAAGTCTCCTGTTTTTGTTTTTGCAAATAATCTACCACTTTAGGAAGTTTCTCTTTTGTTTGTACTAAGTTTTCTATTCTTTTATTTGTTTTATTGGTTTCTTTCTTGAGAGCTCAAATTTACAACTTAATTTCTGCCCTAATTTTCTTCCTTATTTTTCCTTGTAGTTATTAAATTATTCTTTTGAACTATTCTGGAGATTCTTGCACAATGTTTTATTAACATTTTAGGGGTCTAATAGAATTTATTATAATATTTTACTTTTCCTTGAAGATTTTCAATTTCATTTCTTTTATTCTGAAGCAGTTATTCATTTTATTGACTTTCTTTTCATATTGTTTGCTCATTTTCCCTCCTTAGTCAGTTTTTGTCAAACTCTGTTGGTTTTTCTATAGTACCCTTCCTGTTATCCTCCTTCATAATGAATGCCCTTTTCCTTCTGAACTAGAAAGTGTGGAAATAGGTTTAATCCCAGCTAAGCCCCTCCTCCATTTGTAGCTACTTATTCTGGGGCAGGTAGCTGGCAAGTGAATAGATCACCAGGGTTAGAGTCAGGAAGATGTGAGTTTGAATCCAACCTCAGACACACTAGCTGTGTGACCCTTGGAAAGTCACTTAACCCTCTTTGCCTCAATTTCCTCATCTGTAAAATGAGTTGGAGAAGGAAATAGCAAACCACTCCAGTATCTTTGCCAAGAAAACTCCAGAAAGGGTCATGAAGAAAATGACTTTATATTCTCTTTAGACCACCAGTGTTGTATGAATTCTGTGACCCTACTCCAGGCTGACTTTCTGTTGAAAGTAGACACAAAGATACCAACTTATTTAGACTTACTCTCAATCTTCTATCCATTCTGGAAACCCATTTCCTACTTAACTATTTTTGATGATCCCAAGATAACTAGATCTCACCTGCTTCCACAGTTACCACATTTGAATCTGTATCAAAACCTCGATCTAGGAGCGTCTCAGGCAGCCACAGACTAGGGTTCTGGTTCCCCTACCGAGCCTGAGGGAGACGCGGGAGCCGGGAGGTGGGAGCCGGCTGGGGGGTGGGGTGGAACAGGGCTACGGGAGCCAGCTGAGCCCGAAACCACAACCGCTGCCGCTGCCACTGCCACCGCTGTCGCCTGGGGTGGGGGTTCAGGGGGACCTGGCTGGAGCTGGAGTCAGCGCCTCGGAGATGGGGAACTTGGCCCCCACCAAGAAGGGCAGCCAACTGGAGACCATGAAAGAGTTTCTAGCTAAAGCCAAAGAAGAATTCCGCAAGAACTGGGAAAATCCACCTCAGCAAGATACAGTCCAGTTGGATCAGTTTGACAGAATCAAGACTCTCGGCACTGGTTCCTTTGGTCGAGTGATACTTGTGAAGGACAAGGAATCTGGGAACTACTTTGCCATGAAAGTCCTTGATAAACAGAAGGTGGTGAAGCTGAAACAGATCGAGTGAGCCATGAATGAGAAGCGCATCCTGCAGGCCATCAACTTCCCATTCCTCGTTCGAATGAAATATTCCTTCAAGGACAACACAAACCTGTACTTGGTGATGGAGTATGTCCCAGGTGGGGAAATGTTCTCCCACCTCCGGTGGATGAGGAGGTTCAGTGAGCCCCATGCTCGCTTCTATGCAGCTCAGATTGTCCTGACCTTTGAATACCTTCACTCACTGTACCTGATCTACCGAGACCTGAAGCCTGAGAACCTTCTCATTGACCAACAGGGCTATATCCAGGTGACAGATTTTGGTTTTGCCAAGCGTGTAAAAGGCCGAACCTGGACATTATGTGGGACTTCCGAGTACCTGGCTCCTGAGATCATCCTTAGCAAGGGCTATAACAAAGCTGTGGACTGGTGGGCCCTAGGTGTCCTGATCTATGAGATGGCAGCAGGCTACTCCCCCTTCTTTGCTGACCAGCCTATGCAGATATATGAAAAGATTGTCGCTGGGAAGGTTCGATTCCCTTCTCACTTCAGCTCTGACTTAAAGGACCTGCTTCATAATTTGCTCCAAGTGGACCTCACCAAGCGCTACGGGAACCTCAAGAATGGTGTCCATGACATCAAGAACCACAAATGGTTCTCCACCACCAACTGGATCGACATCTACCAGAGGAAGATGGAAGCTCCCTTTATACCAACGTGCAAAGGCCCAGGTGACACAAGTAATTTTTATGAGTATGAGGAGGAGGAGCTCCGGATCTCCATCAATGAGAAGTTTGTCAAGGAGTTTGCTGAGTTCTAATGGTGTCCCTGGGTCCTGGTGGTTTTCTTTTGGGGGTGGGGGGTGGGAGGGGTGGATTGAACAGCCTGAGGGCCCCAGAGTTCCTTGCATATTAATTTTTCCCTAGGGAGATGGGAAAAGCAGTGACGTTTGCAGGGTGGGGAAAGGGACATTCAAATATCACATGGCCCCCACCCCTCTTCCCTCCCATCCCTAATCCCCACTGGCTTTTTCCTCACTGTCTCACTCCAGTTGGTAGACCCATGGCTGGGTTCCCTCTGCTCTTTGCCTAACTCCATGCAAGTTATGTATCAGTTTTCCAACCCAAACAGATTTGAACTTTCCCCTTTTAACACCACCAGAGATCCAGTTTCTTTCCATCCCAGCCCCCCACCCAGAGTGGGATAGTAGCGCCTAGAGCCAGGCTCTTGTTTTTATAGCGCCTTATTGATCCCCCTGGTGCTGGGGAGTTGGGGGAGGGGAGCCAGGAGATCCCAAGTTGGAAAACCTCCAATTCCCAAGACTACCACAATTTTCCATTATATGTCCTTTTCCTGGCCTCTCCCTGGAACTTCAGAACCTTATCTAGGGGTGAAAGGACAGACAAACCAGTTCCCCACAAGAAGAGATACTTCCTGGGAAGATGTTTTAGTAAAATTTTTGTGGCTCCTTTATTTTTAAAATTTAAAAAAATATTATTTAAGTTATATTTGCCTTCTGTCCTAACTCCTTCCCACCTTCCCTAGCTGTCCTGAATACATTTTAGTGTGTCTGTATCTGCCTAGGCTATGGAGCTTTTAACCTCTAGGATCTTAGCTGATGGTTTTGAGCTGGGTCTGTGATTTGGGGATGGGGATTTTTTGCTGCTGATCTCAACCAAGGAGTTGTGGGAACAATTGTGAGATCCCCTTGAGGGGTATCCTGCCAAGTTTGAAAGAGCCCTGATCTCTTTCAGCAACACCCCCCCCCCCACTCCCAGTGATCTGCCTTCCTCATGATCACCTCTCTTAACCCCCACATCTTCCCTACTCTCCAGTTTTGCTTAGAGGGATATCAGGGTATCAGAAAAGAAACATTTCCCAATCCACCCAGGCAGCCTGGCTTGTGATCCCTACCAAAGAGGCATCCCAGATATCCGTGGGGCACACCTTCATTTTAGCCATTCTTACCTATAGAACTTTTTTTTTTTTTAAGCAATTGGGGTTAAGTAACTTACCCAAGGTTACATGGCCAGTTATTTTTGTGTGGGTGTTAAGTATCTTAGGCCAGAACCGATCCCAGGTCCTCCTGACTCTGGGGGCTAGCACTCTTACTCACTGCACCACCTAGCTGCCCCTTAACCTATAGAATTTTAATGCACAGCCACTAACTTCCCATTCTATCTGGGAGTGTCACTCCCTAAAAGCAAGTTGGAGAATGTAGCCCACCCTGGGAGGGGAAAAGGGGGGAGGGAGGGAACTGGGAGAAAGGAAACAGGAAGTGCCACAACTTCAAGGTAGAGAGCTTCCTTTTGCCATGGGAATGCCAATTTTTATTCACCTGATAGCCTTACCACCATCCCCCATCCCAAGAAGCACCCTCCATGTCTGACAGCTACCCATCACTCCTCCCACTGGCCCCTTGTGAGGCATCTGAATTATTATAATTTCCCCCCCTTTCTCTCTAGGAAGTAGCTGGGGGTAGAGTAGCCCACTTCTCTCCCCCCCACTTTCTCTTTTTTTGTCCCTCTCTCAATTTTCCCCCATCCCTGAAGGAGTTCATAGGCCTGGGGTAGGGGTGGGGGTGGGGTGCCTGGGAATTTAAACCTGTGTGATTTGAAGAAATTTGTTTCATGGAAATGACTTTCTTTTTAACAGTGTGCTTTGTTGTAAACATTTGAAAACTACGACCAATAAAGTTTTTTGTTTAAAAAAAAAACCCATCTAGTAGAATTCAAGTTCAGTTAATTAAGGTGATAAGGATGGAGTCTTGTTGGGATGCCATTAAATGGAGTCTCTGAAAGCTGATGTATGACACTGATGTACCATGAAGAATTTGGGCCATAGGGGCCATTGCTTAATTCTGCATGGAAAGTACCACCACCATCACCACCATCACCATCACTACCACCACCGCCACTACTACTACAATCTAGCGTTTATGTGATGCTTACTTTGTGCCGGGCTCTGGTCTAAGCACTTTACAGTTATTATCAGGAGTGTCAATTCTGTTTGTTTGTTTCTTGTGAGAATTAACCTTATGGTTCCTTATTCCCCTTCTCTTCTTGTTGTTGTTTTTATTGCATTATTTGGCATATTTTTTGATTTTAGGAGGTAAGAAAGAGCTAAGTCTAGTGACAATTTCTCACTGTTCACCATCTCTATCTCACTCCTCCCCCCCCCCATTTGGCTAGAATGCCAATGAATTAAATTCAGTAAACTTTGATCTAGTACCAAGTATGTACGTAGCAATGCTGGATTCTGGAGTACAAGAGCAAAAATGAAATAAGAAGCTTGCATACTAATGGTTTATGTGTGTGTGGTATGTATGTGTAAGGAAAATATGCAGATAAGTATGATCCTGAATATGGAAGGAGATTCTGAAAGGCAGAGATAAGGATGGATCATACTTTCAGCATGGAGGAAGGATAATCTCTATGACTGCAAAGAGCCAGGAGAAGATTTAACAATGGACTTGAAGTCAGGAAACCTGAACTGGAATCCTATTTCAAACACCTTTTTGTTGTATGACCTTGGGCAGGTCACTTAACCTCTTTCAGTTTCAGTTTCCTCACCTGTAAAATAAGGGTAATAACAGCATTTACCTTGAAGAGTAGTTGTGAGGATAAAATGAGATACTGTTTTTATCAAACTTACTAAGCAACTAATAGTCTAGACTGTAATGTGAATTGCATGAAATGTGGCTTATGTAAAATTATGCTGGAAAGTAAGGTTGCAGAAAGATTGTGGAGGGCCTTATATGTCAGATCTAAGAGTTTTTATTTTATCCTGGGTGCTATAAGAAGGTTCAAAGGCTTTTGAACAATGAAGTGACATATTCAGGCCTGTGCCTTAGGAAGATTATTTAGGCAGCTATTTGGGGAATGGATTAGAGATGGGAGGTACCAGAGGCAAGAAAACACAAGAGATTATTATAATTGGACCAAGAAAAAGGTGATGAATGCCTGAACTAGAGTTGTGGCACTGTCAATTAGAAAATAGGGGATGGATGCTAGATATAGTCAAAGTAAATACAGGACTTTATAGCTGATTGAATGTGGGGAGAAGTAAAAAAGATGGAAAAACCAAGGATGATTCTAAAATTTTGCACCTTAATGAACTGGAGGATGGTGATGGCAATCACACACGGGGATGTTGAGAAGAGGGGCAAGTTTAAGAGGAAAAATGAGTATGGTCTTAAATATGCCAGTAGGACATCCAGATAGAAATGTTTATTAGAAATTTCTTTCAGCTGCAAAAATGAGTTTCAACTTTTGAAAGTGTTTGTGTGTTTGTTTTTGCATTTTGGGGGGAGGAAAACACAGTGTAATTGATTGTGTCCTTAGTAGGTCCTACTACAATACCTTGCACATAGTAGGCATCTGATAATTGTTGTTGAACTGAATTGTTGAATTGGGTGAAGAAACTTAAAAAAAATTTTTCCTTTGTTAATAGTAGCCTTTTTTTCTCCCAGTTTTGGACAGTTATATTTCCTCCCTCCCTCCCTCTTCTCCTTCACCCACTCCAGGCCAAAAATTTCTATAGATACTATCCTTTACAAAAATGTTTACTGAAAGCTGTTAGAATTGGTGAACCAACAAGAGAAAATTGTCTATCTCAATCTACTCATCTGTCTCTCAGAACATTTTTGATCCTGAGAGATTTCCTAAGCCTCAAGAGTACAATACTAATGAGAAGGAAGAAAGATTAGATGTCATGATTAAGTTCTTTGAATATTTTAAAAATTTGTGAGGAATTTTAAAGGTCTCCCAAATTCATTATTATTTTAAATAAATTTTGCTCTGTCTTGCCTCCTCACCCTTTCTTTTCCACCTCCACTTTCATCTTTTTAACTCTGTTTGCCTTTCATGTGTACACACAGCACTGTTTGTAAACTATGTATTGTTGTTTCCTTGGTTGCCTTAACAATTAGGGCTAATAACCTGAGGATGGTGGTTTTCTCTAAGGGTTTGCTTCTCCCCTGGGTAGGTGCCCAGAAATTTGTCTGATTAGCATTCAAATAATCATAACATTTTGCACAACGCATGGGGCGACAGTCCTGGCCTTTCTGAATTCTTCTCTCACATACCTTGAAAAAGAAACAGAAGAATACTTAAGTTTTACTTTCTATGTACATTAAGAAACACTAGTTGAATTCAGTCATATAATTCTTTCTCGACTGTTTTTTCATTATATTAAAAAAATTGAAAATACCACCAACCAAAGCAAATTATTACAAATAAACAACAAAAACCAATATTCAGAAATGTAAACATTAACAAAGTAAATCATCAAATAAAAATGTGGGAAATTAGGAATAAGATCACACATAAAACAATGTATTTATGATATGGTTTGGCAAAATAGAACCAAAAAATAATCAAACAAGGAAAAAATGTGCTTGCTGAGTTTCCCGTTCAGACTCAATAATTGCTGTAATAGCTGGCATTTATATAGCTTTTTAAAGTTTGCAAAAGTGCTTTACAAATATTATCTCATTTTATCGTCACAACAACCCTGGGAAGTAGGTGCCATTTTTACCCTCATTTTACAGATGAGGAAATAAGGTAGACAAAGGTTAAATGATCAATTACAGATGAATAAAGTGATTTGTAGTTGCAGTTGACTTTGTCTTCTCTCTCTTCAAAAAAATATAACTGAGGGGCATCCATAGTTTTCAGATTAGTTATTTTGTTGATTTTTGTGAATCCTACATAAAGGCAGATTTTGACATAATTTAGAGAAAGTATTTCTAAGAATCAGAACAGTCCAGCAATGGAATGGGCTACCCTTTGAGGTAGCAACTACCTGTCACCATAATAGTCCAAGCAGAGACTGGATGACCAGCTGTCAGTGACTACACAGAAGGAAGTTTTGTGCTGGATGAGAAGAACTAAATCAAGTGCTTTGCAGAGCTATGTGGATGTGAGATATTAACAGGGGTGTGTTGGTTAATGTTTAACAACTAACTCTCCAGGAAAAAATGTACCCATGCCACCTTTTAAAGTTTGATCTACATTATTAACATTTTTCCCAGTTACTTTTAAAAATCTAGATAATCAATAAAACAATAACTCAAGTTCTTGTTTATAGCATTTTCCCTCCAAGGAGTGAATATTCACATTGAAAATTTGGCAGTCAGTTCACTAGCCATTAGAGCTGGACTCTAATTTACCCCCTGGATACTGATATTATTATTCTATGTGGTTCCTTATAACTTTAGAATTCTGTGGTTTCAGGTTTTGGGTTTGTTTTTTTTTCCTTAAAGATGTTAATGAGACTCAAGGGGAAATTTTCCATATTGCTCTAATTTCTGAGTGATTAATGGAATAACTTAGAGACTTTCAGAGAACTCAGAGTACTTACTGTATATTTTTTTATATCCTCTATAACATGCCTGTGGTGTGAAGTGGTATCATTCTGGCAGAATTGGGATCAAAATCCAGGCCTCAGTTCTTCCAGGTTAATGCTATTTCCTCTGAATCCAGTGTTAGGCCCAGGAAAATCAATTCATGAGTTCCTCATGAAATTTTACTGGATTTTCATGAATTTAATTGGGTTCTCATGAAAATTATGTTCACAAAAGATAAGACAAACTGAGAAACAGGAAAATTCAATCCAGAGAAGAAATATTCAGGTAAAATTGGTGATAGTTTTGTGAGGTTCATCAATTCTTACAGTCTTTGAGAAGGATGTTTACAGAAGCTGTCTCTACCTTTGTAACTGAAGTCAAAATAATGAGGAAACGCATCTTTACAGTAAATCTTCAACTTACAAATAGGATGTATTTCAAAAATCTATTTGTAATTTGATTGTTTGAAACTTACAACCCATTTCTCCACAGAAAACCACAATTTAGTAGGATCATAGTACCAAAAGTGCTATTACAGGTACAATTTTAGGCTAACAAAGTTTTTGTGGTATAGCATGAGACCCAGCATAATATTCTCTATCTATGAGAAAATGTGTGTTATAGTATATCTAGAGAATCCAGGGATACTGCTCTCTATCCTTTCACCTTCTCTTTTGAAAAATGCTGTATTTAATAGAAAGTATCATATTGTAAGGGGCAGCTAGGTAGCACTGTGGAGAGTGCCAGGCTTGGAGTAAGGAAGATCTGAGTTCAAATCCAGCCTCAGATGTTGAGTTAGCTGTGTGACCTTGGGCAAGTTGCTTAACTCTGTTTGCCTCAGTTTCCTCATCCATAAAATGAGCTGAAAAAGGAAATAGCAAACTACTCTAGTATCTTTGTCAAGAAAACTCCAAATGAGGACATAAAGAGTTGGATATGACTGAAATGACTGAACAACAAATCAACAAGCAAATTCATCGATCCATCAAATTATAGTACAATCTTATCAATCACATAAAAGTTAAAATAGAGGGTTACTAGTAGAAAACACAGTATTTCCAAAGAATTTTGTTAATGTCAACCAGATTCAGAAGACTTTCCTAGACTCAGAAGATTTAGAGGTAGAAGCAGCATCACATAGGAGGGTAGAGGAAGATTAGAGAGCCTGAAGGCTCCAAAGAGATGAATAAAAGTATGATTATTCTAATTGGAATAAGGACATGGTAGATGTTCTCATTGTTTGAAAGGGGGTCTCCAAATTGAAATGTTCTAGGAAGAGCATTAGAAATGACCAATTTCAGCAAAATCTATCTGGGAGTATAAGATTATTCATTCCTACTTAAAGAACGAGCTCTTTGGGAGCGGGGATCACACCTGAGTGGTCTATGCATCTCCCTTAGAAGTTAACACAATTTATTGCATATAACGGGTGATAAAAATGTCTATTGAATGAATATTCAATGAGCCTGGCAAGCTTAAAAGGGCATAGGCATTTTAAGTAGGGGAAAGCAAATCTTAGTAGGCAACTTTTTCTCTTTATGATCTCTAATTCTTATAAGGTGGAATGTCATTGATGTCCTACCCTTTGAAATACTTCAGTTTTTGCTTTTAGCTCCATTGTTTCACATCTGTTACAAATGAAACCTGTGCCTGGGTGCTACTGGAAGTCAGACATTGTCTATAGGAGTCTATTTAGGCAGCTAAGGAACACAGCGAATATAATGATGGACTTCGACTGTGGAAGATCTGAATGTAAATCCTGCCTCAGACACTATCTGTGTGATCCTGGTCAAGTCACTTAATCACTTTCAGTCCCAATTTACTCATCTGTAAAATGCGAGTAATAATAGTTTTTATTTCCCAGGGCTGTTGTGAGGATCAAATGAGATCAAATGGGTGCTTTGAAAACTTTAAAATACCACATAAATACTATTATAATTGGCCCCCTTCTATGTGAAAAGCAAATCCCTTGCACACCCATGTAATGAGGATCATGACTCTTCTGGCATCTACAACCATGCCTATGTCCACATTGTATGGATTCTTGGAAGCCTGGTTTTTTCCTGTTTCACTTTCTTTATATATTTCTTATATATATTTGTATATATATAAAATATTTTATATTTCACTTTCTTATATATTTTATACATTAAATTCTTTTATATTTATATCACTTTATCTTTTATATAAAGTGAAATATATATTTCACTTTTTTTTATATATTCAGTGGTCATACCAATTTGTGAACCAATATCTTGAAACATCTGACAGCTTTAGCTTTCAGTTCTAGTGTGACAACATACATATCACCAGTGTGGGGATCTTTGAGAGCTCTCCATTAAAGAACTAGTGACTTGCTAGGATGGCGTCCATGGTGAGATTCTTCATTTGGGTCCAAAATGTCAGATTTGAGGAAGGCTTTCTGAAGGTGATATACCCATCTGGGCCAATGCCTTCAAAAACATTTTTTAATTCCTCCATCTTGCCTTCATCTTCTCTTCAAACGAGCACATTCTACTTGCAGATTGACTGCATGACCATCTAGGCTATAAATGTTTTCAGAGTAAACATCAATGTGTTTGAAAAAGTTGTTCTACATTAGCACCACAGCCAGTTCCATGGAAGGCCCACATACTTGTCCATGTTAAATGTTTTCACATATTTGAAAGATAGGTCCCCATTCTTGTAATAGCCTTTTACATCAAACAAAGGGAGGTGTTGGTAGTGGGAAGTTCCAGAGTGATATTCCTGTCTGTCTCTGGGTAAGATTGAAAATTTTAGTTTCTGGCATTTTTGGAAGCCAACTTATTGGTCTGAAAGTTATGGTCCATGAATATGCCTTGTCCTTAGTCCCTAGCACCTTCAAGGGGTAGAGACTGCTGCTACAGGAAACCCCTCCTCTATCCTTTTGTGTTTTTTTGGCTAGTATGCTACTCATAAACATATAATTGTGTATTGTTTACCATATTGTTGGCAAAAGGGAAATGGACAGCTCTCTGCTTCTCCCACTTTATCTTCTTCTTCAAGGATTGGTGGCCACCAAAATCTTGGCATTCTTCTAAAAGGGAATGTGGTGTTTTAGGGAACACATCTGGATTTCTTGCTAGCTGCCCCAACACCTCGTATGACAGAGACGACTGATAATACCTATAGCAAGTTTGAAAGCTGAATTTTTTAATTGAAGAAATTTCATTGAAACTTTAGGAAATTTTAATGAAGTGTTGAATTATAAACCAGAGACACTGAAGGTTTCAGTTAGAAAGGGATGTATTATAAGTTAATAGGATAGGGATTAGACCTGTGATTTCATAGGTAGAGAAAACTCCTGGAAGTGCCATCTATTAAGAAGATGAGCAATAGCCTGGGGCACTGAGAGGTTTGGTAATTTGTCTAGTGTCACACAGCCAGTATGTATCAGAGGCAGAATTTGAACACAGATCTTCATGGCTTTGAAGCCTTCTCTATATCTACTATACCAGACTGCTCTTTAGAAATTTTCTCAAGTCACACCTAATTCGAATTGCTTGCCTTCTTAATCAAAGGGATGGTAAGGGAGGAAGGGAGAGAATTTGGAACTCTTTAAGTTTATAATTCTTCTTTACAACTTGACTAATGTTTAATGTGAAGGTATATATAGAACTTACATCAGATTGCATGCTGCCTTGGGGGAGTGGGGTAAAGGGAGGAAGAGAGGAGGGGGGAGAAAATTTGGAACTCCACAACTTGTGGAACTGAATGCTGTAAACTAAAAATAAATAAATTTAAAAGGAAAAAATGAATGTTAAATTGTTTTTACTTTTAACTGGGGAAAATTCGAATACTAAATAAAAAAAAGAATTTTGTAAGTTCTAGCAACAAACTCTTGTTTTTCTTTCCATGGACTGTCCTAGTTAAACATGAGGTGTCTCCTTACTTGTAGGTTGGCCATTTAGTGGTACTTACTTTGGCCATGACAACCCAATGAATACCTAAATTATATTTAAAAAACAATACATAGGGTGATATAATCATACTAACAGAAAATTATTTTCTTCATGAAAATGAAATCTGTCAATATGGATATATGCATATAGCAAAACCTGATTAATTTGGGCCCTGCTAATTATGATAATTGGTCTTGAGTTTGCAAATTTCTTATACAGAAAAAACTCAAACATCTGAAAATATTTCATAAAGTTTCAGGTTTTCCAAAAAACAAAACAATACAATACAGAACGGAGGGCTTCAGGACAGTTCAATGATCCCTCCATTTTTTCTCTACTTTTGGATGTGGATAAGGGACCTGATGATGATAAAGCACCTGAAACATGAGTAATGAGAAGGGCTTCTCTATTCCTTGGTGGCTTGGTTTCTAGGTAACCTGGAGCAGTTAAGGTTGGCTTTGTCTTCTGTCGCTTCTTGCAAGAGAAGCAGAAAGAAGGCAAGATGTGGTGAAGTAGAGGTGAGTTCTGTGAAGATAGGGGGCTACCTCAGGAGAATTCCTGGATCTCAAGTTTTCTGGGTAACTGAATTTGTTCGAAAGGTGTTCTCTTGTCTCTTGTGGTCTTGTATGATGGTGCTATATCCTTAGGGTATCTCTGTACTAGGAAACACGTTTATCATTTGTAGTTATGTTTATTTCTTGGAATAGTAACCAGATGTCCTGTTTGAGGAGAAATATCCAAAATGTATGTTACCTGTTCTTCAAATGACAGTGAGAAAGCAGACTTGCTGAAAAACAACCAGAAGAATATCAATTCACCAAGTGTGTAGACAATCCCTCCCTCTTCCTGGAGTCATAGTCACAATGCTGACAACAAGGAATCCTGAAAGCCTGGCAAAGATGCTGATGATGCTTACTATTGTTGGTGGAGTAATACTGCATTAATTTGAACCTAAGAAAGAATTTCTCCTGAGGTCAGGGCTTGATGATATCCATGGAGTAGAAGTACACTAATGAAATTGTTAGTGTACCTTAGATTTCACAAATGACTTTTAACCCACTTAAGACAACAATCTGCTTTAAACGATGTTAGCAAGAGAATTTGTATAAATAATGTGGTGATTATAAATGATACCTACTTGTTTCTTAAAGCCCATTTCATAGGTTCTCTGTTGGCTAATACCTTGTTAGCTCTCATTTTGTTTTACTGTGTGACCTGAGGACCTGATGACCTCTGAGGTCCTTGCTAACTCCAATATTTTATGATGCTATGATTTTTTTAAAGTAAAACTTAATTTAGACTCTTCATTGATTTCAATTGTCTCTCCCTTGCCCTGCAATAAGTCCAAATTAGTAAGGTTTTACTGTATTATTACTGTCTATTCAAATTCTCTCTTGGCAACTGCATTATTATTTTTTTCAAATGCTGAGTTGAGGCTATTCTAGAACTTCGAGACAGGTATAGGAATATTAGCTATTCTAACTGCCAGCTTTGTGGTCTTGTTACTGGAGGCAATCATACCGATAATGATGAAAACAGAAATAATGACAGAGATAGTGTGGTGTGGTAGAGTATGCTAGATTTGGAATGAGAAGAATGGGGTTTGAGTCTCAGCTCTGACATTTACCAAGTCATGGAACTGTGACTAAGTCTGTCTCCCTGTTCTCTCACTTCTAAAATGGGAATAATACTTCTAGGCCAACATCTCATTGGGCTATAGTGTGGAAAGCATTTTGCAAACTATTAGACACTGTGTCACAGAGTCCCCAAACAGGTCAGTGGTTATCCAACTGTGAGAAGCAGCAAAGGGTTAGCTATATACAAACGTAATCCTTTCTATGGAATCCCTAACAAGTGGTCGTCTTAGTCATTTCTTTGAGACCTCTAATGAAAGGGAACCCACTACCTCCTGGGACTTCCCATTCCACTTTGGGAAAACTCTAATTATGAAGAAATCTTTCCTTACTCTGAACCTAAATCTGCCTCTGTAACTTCCTTTCATTGGTGTAGACTGAAATTGTTTGTAGGAGGCTTTACAATTTGAAGAGCATCCTATATACATATGTATGTATGTATATATGTATGTATGTATGTATATATGTGTGTATGTATGTATGTATACACAAACATGTGTGTGTGTGTGTGTGTGTGTGTGTGTGTGTGATCTTCTTTAATAATGTGTCTGGCAGAGCCCTATATTTAAGACAAGAAAGCAGTCCCAGAGAAGATAAAGAGTTTACCCAAGATCACATAACTTGTGTGTATTAGGATATTCTGTCCAGTGACTGGTTTCTATATAGCCACTGGAAAAATTCAAAAAGCAAAATATGCATAATTGATGACTTGAAATTCTCTGGGTAGCTCTGGTTCTCTACAATAGGCAGAATGCAGGTGTCTTGTTACCTCTGGACGCTACTGAATACTTAGTAACAGTCCTGTTGCTCTGCAGCCTGGTTTGTTGTTGTGTTGGTCTTTCTGAGGTTCAACTGATAGGAGACTGCAGCTTTGTTCTAAACATGGTATGTAGCATTGAAGCCACAGTGATTTTGAAAATGCTGTATGTGAAGGAGGAACATGAGAGAATTTATTTTTAGATAGGTCATGGTGACCTTGGTTGACTTTTCTCTTGAGGTAGAATGGGGTGGGTGGGTGGGTGGGGGTTGTCTTTATCCTGGGGGATAGAAACTAGGTATCATTGATAGACAGTCTTCAAGGAAAGAGTGCAAAATGCATTGGTATAGTGGGATGGAATTTGGTTTGGTGGAAAAGAGGATGAACAACACAGGCATTATATACTTGGGAAACAGTGAATATATTACTCTGAATGGTGCAGAAGGGTTAGTATGGGAGTTGTTGGGGCCCAGACTGTGGAGGCCTTTAGTATTAGAATTAGGACTTTGGACTTTATCTTATAGACAATAGAGAACTGTTTTTGAGCAGAGGCAGCATGATCAAAGCAACATTTTGAGAAAAATTCATCTTGTGGGAGTGTTCAAGTTGGATTGGAGTACACTATTATAATAATCATGCATGAGGATACTGTGCACTGGGTTAAGGATAGTGACAGTATTACTAAAGAGGAAAGTACAGATATGAGAGTCATTTAAGGTAAAACTGACAAACTTTGTTAACCGGGTTACGAGGATGAGGGATATGTTGGCATTAAAGGAGATTTTGAAGTTTTGGATCTGGGTAACTGGGAGAGTGATACTATTGATGGAAATGGAGAAGACAAGGTGGAGAGTTCATTTTGGGAGGAAATGGCAAGCTTATTTTAAAGAATTTTTAGTTTGAGGTGATAATGGGATAACCAAGCAGAAATGTCTGTCAGATGGAATTTTAGGACTGGGACTTGGAAGGGAGATGAAGAGTGGAGATTTGAGTCATGTATATGGAAGTGATAATTGAACTCATGAAAGTGGCTGAGTTCTCTAAGGGAAAGGTGAGATATAGGAGAACAGATATTCACAGTCATACTAATGTGTAGATAGCATTGGGATTATATTGACTAGAAAGGCAATTCAACCAACACCACCCATTTTACCCTTTCCAATCCATCCTTCACACTTCTGCCAAAACAATAATCTTAAAGCCAGGTGTGAGCATGTGACTTATCTCCTCTAAAAGCTCCAGTGACCCTCTATTGTCTATAGGAAAAAAATCCAACTTCTTGGTTTGGCATTTAAAGATCTCTGCAATTTGGCTTTAGCCTATCTTCTGAGGCTTATTATGCATTATAGTTTGAAAATTCAGTCAAACTAAATTACTTGCTATCTTCACACATAGCATTCCTCTGGTTCTAGAGAAGAGGCTGTTTGCTATTTATCTTGTTTTAAATACTGCTTGTTGTTTATGGATAGTTCTAGTTTCACAGATGGGGATTGGTTTTTTTTTGGGGGGGGGAAGAGAGGAGGCAGGGCAATTGAGGTTACGGCCCAAGGTCACATGGCTAGTAAGTGTTAAGTGTCTGAGGCTGGATTTGAACAGGCCTCCTGACTCCAGGGATGGTGGTCTATTCACTGTGCCACCTAGCTGCCTCAACAGATGAGGATTGTAATCAAAAGGAAGTCAGACACACAAGTAAATACTACCCTTGATCAAAAAATGGACAGAGGAACTAGGATTGCCTCACAGCCAAAGATGGAACATTACAGCCAAAGATGCCAATAGTGATGAGTCAATGAAGAAGAGCTATAGAAGAAGAAAAAAGTCATCATACACATAGGGAAGCAATGCAGTTGATGTAGGACTATGCTATCTTGTGGCCTAGATGAAAATGTAGCCAGGATAATTCCAAACTGGTTCAATGATCAGCCTTGAGGGATTGTTGTTGAAGGATCCATTGACCAGGAGGGAAGTTTCTAGTGAAGTGTTCATGGATTTGTGCTTAGTCTCATGCTGTTTAACCTTTTTAAATTAAGGACTTAAAAGACGGAATAGATGACATATTAGTCAAGTTTGCCACTATCATGAACCTGAGATAGATAGCTATCATGATGTACTAAAGGCAGGTCCTAAAAGGATTGTGACAAGTTAGAGTAACAGGTCAAATTAAAGAAGATAAAATTTAATATGTAAAAGTTAGTCAACATGTAAAAATATGTAAAAATCTTACACTTGGGTAAAAAAGAAAATCAGCTGCCTAAGAGCAGAATCTTGGAGGTGGGGCTAAATACCAACTGGCCCATGTGAAAAGGCCTGGGAAAGTTAGTGGGCTGCAGACACAACATGAATCAACAGTGTGGCCTGGCAACCACAAGAGGTAATTTGAACTTAGATTGAATTAATAGAAGCACAATGTTCAGAATGAGAGAGGCAAGAGTCCTGTTGTGGCACTCTGGTCTGACCAGAACATAGGCAGAGTAATAGGTTTAGTCCCAGCTGAGATATTTTAGGGAGAATCATCATCAGCATGGTGGGAAAATAGAGGATCAATTGATTGATCTTGGTATGTTTAACCTAGGAAGGAAGACAAGACTTAGTTGGGCTATGATAATTGTCTTATGGACGTCTCATGGGCTATCCTGTGGAACATTTATTCAGATTTGTCTCACAGGTGAGACCAGGAGCAATGGGTAAAAAGTGTTGAGAGGAAATTTTGTTTCAATAAAAGAAAAATCTCCATAGAGATACCACAAAGTGGGATGAGCTGCCTCAAGAGGTAGTGAATTTTCCAGCATTTGAGGTCTTGAGGCAGAGTCCTGGATAAACACTTGGGCATAATTTAGAAGGGATACCTGTTCAGGATGTCGCCTGGGGTTCCACTTTGACATAATGATTCTATTCTATAAACAATATACAAATACTCTTAGGAGAAAAGATTTCTAAACTATCCCCCCAAATATTTATTTATAATATTTATTCTATTAATTTGTAAGGTCCTTGGAGACAGGGACTGTTTTTTGTTTCTTTTTGTATCCCCAGTGTGCAATGCATATATAAGCATATATTGACTCACAATATATGCTTAATAAATGTTTATTGATTGATTTTTATAATGCTTTAATGTGGTTTTCTAGAATAGACTTTAAAATCACAAAGTTTTAATTCTGGATTCTGAAACATCTGAAACTATAGACATCTGGTATGGGACTCTGCTCCTGCAGTTGGTTATAACTGCTGATAGGTTAATTGCCCTTAATTAGCTTGCTAACCTTATCAAAGACAAGCATTAACATTTGCTTATTGATTCTGCTGAGTGCCTGGTAACTTCCCCAGCATCTTTCTGACAGGTTTTCTGTGTCGCACAAACAGAAAGCTTATGCTCTTAACCTTTATTCTGACCTTAATCTTCAAATTAACTGACGAAAAAACTCAGAGCCAACATGGCAGTTATATAATTCTGCAACGTTCCCAACTCATGGCAGTGTCCTCGTTTTGGGAATAATTTGTCACAATCTGACTGTGTATCCCTTCTCATTCTTACCTCTCTTGCCAAGAATAGAACACCTGCAATTTACAACCCAATCATTGCCTAATTTAGGGGCACCCAACTTGTTTTGAGTGTTTTGCTATAACAAAAAGTGTCATTATAAGTGGATGATTTCTCTCTTTGTTTCTCTGTCTTTCTGTCTCTCTGTCTGTCTGTCTGTCTGTCTCTCTCTGTCTCTCTCTTTGTCTCTTGGCTTCTCTTTGGCTTGCTCAAAATTAAAAAAAAATCCTTGCTATAAATTTAATGAATACTAAAAAAAGGAGAGAATACATATAAAACAAAAGAAAGGATTATGTGTGAAAGTGCAACTATATTGTGAATGTGCCCTGCCTTTAAAGTATATATATATATATATATATATATATATATATATATATATATATAATCAATTTAATACATTATTTTCAAAGTTGTCTTACTTGTCTGTTTCCTTCTGTTTTCTTCTGTACATTAAAAAAAGTAATCCATTGACTTTCTTTTTAAAAATTTTGTTCTTTCTTCATAACCAAATCCCTGCTTTCGTCTCATAAATTAAAAAAAGAAAAGAAAAACACAACTCTTATGGGAAATAAGGGTAGTCAAGTAAAATAAATCTACACATTTGCCATACCCAAAAATATATGCCCCGTGCTGCACTTTTTTTTTTATTAGTAGGTCTTTCATCATTGGTCCTTAGGAATTATAGTTGGTCATTTTATTGATCAAAGTTCTTAAGTGTTTCAAAGGTGTTCATTTTAAAAAATGTTATTGGCATCTCTGGTTCAAAAGTTATGCACAATTTAGTAATATTTTGGGCATGATTTCAAACTATTTTCCCAGATGGTTAGATCAAGTCATAGATCCACTAATAGTACATCAATGTGGCTGTTTCCTCAGCACCTATAGCAA
Organism: Gymnobelideus leadbeateri; assembly: GCA_011680675.1. Lineage (NCBI taxonomy): Eukaryota > Metazoa > Chordata > Mammalia > Diprotodontia > Petauridae > Gymnobelideus > Gymnobelideus leadbeateri. The sequence goes on from WOXC01002798.1 coordinate 32,755, forward strand.
TTGTCATTTTCCTTTTTTGTCACGTTTGCCAACCTGAAGATTGTGAGGTAGAACCTTAGCATTGTTTTAATTGGGATTATAAAGTTATTAGTGATTTGGAACTGCCTGTTCATAGCATTTGAACATGTGTGTATGTATATATGTGTGTTGTGTATATAACATGGACACATATATATATATATAGATGCAGGTAGGTGTCACATGGATAGAGTGCTGGCCCTGGAGTCAGGAAGACTCATCTTCTTGAGTTCACACCTAGCTTCAGACATTTACTAGCTGGGTGACCCTGGGCAAGTCACTTAACTCTGTTTGCCTCTGTTTCCTCGTCTATAAAATAATCTGGAGAAGGAAATGCCAAGTATTTCTTCCAAACGGGGTCATAAAGAGGCAGACAACTGAAAAATGGACAAAACACACACATATATTTGTTTATTTTTATCAATTCCTTATATATTTTGTAATATCAGAACTTTATCAGAGAAATTTGCTGCAGTTTTTCTCCATAAGTTTCCCTTCTAATTGCATTGATTTTTATGCAAAACCCTTGCAATTTTGTGTAATTAAAATTGTTCTTTTTATTTCCTCTTTTGTTCCTCTTTTCTTCTATCATTTTATGAGTTCTCTTAAATTTTAAAGAACTTTTTAATCTCTCAAACCTCTCTCTATTTAGCTACAATTTTTATATTAATCATGATTCACATTTTGATCTCATTCTAATTTGTTCCTATTTTTTTTGCAAAATATGCTTTGTAAGTTCATTTAATTTCATTATCTTAACTTTCTTGCAGCTCTTTTACCTGTTACAGTTGCCCTTGTTAAGAAATCACCAGTTCCTTATGCCAGGCCTCTCAGCATCCATGGATTATCTTGCCAATGAAGGCAGCCTTAGGAGAATGTTTACAGGTACCTATGGGACCTCAGCTTTCAAATTCCAACCACGCAGGGAGAGTGTAGATTGGAGACGCTTAAGCGCTATTGACGTGGATCGGGTAGCTCAGGAGCTGGATGTGACCACCTTACAGGACCACATCACTGGAGTCACTTACTGCAACCTGGACTCAGAGAGATGTGCTTATTGCCAGCAACCCGTGGACCCAGTGCTCCTGAAAGTTCTCAAGATGGCCCAGCTCATCATTGAGTATTTGCTACATTCCCAGGAGTACCTGAGTGCCAATATAGTCTCTTTAGAGGAGAAACTCCAATCTACCCTGGAGCAGCAGGAACAGACTGAACAGAAACTGGGTAAGCAGGCAGAGGAACTGAAGGGAGTAAAGGAGGAGAGCCGGAGGCGGAAGAAGATGCTGGGCATGCAGCAGCTACTTATACAGGCTGGGGCCAACAACTATCACAAGGTGAGGAGTCAGAAATGGGATGCAGAAAGGCAAAACAGGTCAGTTCTAGGTTTCTAAAGTCCTTCATCTGGTTGTGTTGTCTATAAAGCCAGAGAAGGTTTTTCATTTGATTTATGGGTGATAACTTGAATATTTTGGTTGTGGAGGGGATTTTAGCATTTTTAGGCTCACAGGTCTAGAGCTGGAAGTGACCTCAAGGCAATCTAGTCAAACTCCCTCATTTTACATATGGGGAAACTGAGGCTCAGGCAGGTTAAGTAATTTACTCAATTTCGTATAGGTAGTAAATACTAAAGGTGAAATTGAACCAAGTTCTCTGATTCCACAGCCAGTGAATACTTTTTTTTTCCCCACTGTATCATGCTGAGTTCTTAAAGGCTATGCCAGCATTATGTAAGTACAGGTAATTTCTACCAAGTTGGACGAATGTCTACTATGGCTGTTGCCTGAGAACCAGTCCAGTTATATGTGCGCAGGCTCATCACCAACGTCTTGGCAATGTCATTTTAGTTCAGTGTAACCTAGAAGAAAGTGTAAGATTCCTCTCTTCATGCTCAAAGAATCTTTTTAGATTTTGTACCAATTTAGATTGTTGGGGGAGAGCAAAGTGTAATATAGAGGTCAAAGTCAGGGTCATAGTAGAGAAAAAAAAACCAGTTATACCAGATCACTGGAAAATGAATGATAATTCATATAGCAAAGGAATGATTGAAGTGTGTGGTGTGTTTATTTCCAAGGGATAAAAGGATTCCCCAAGGAAATTCTACAGTAGGGGTCAAAGGTGCCAAGTTTCTGACCCTATTTTGTAACAAAAAAGAGAAAAGGGGTAAAGAGTAGGGGCGAGAAGTTTGGAGTAGGAAGGGATCATTAGGAAGGGTCCCTTCCTCAAAAATACATTGATTCCCAATTTTAATAATGAAACTAATTTATATTGAGTTCTTCTAATCTTCTGGGAAGGTTAAGGATGTCAATTCAAGCCTCAGTGTGAATTATTTCAATAAAATAATGTAATTGGTGTAATTAATGAATTAAATTGCTTACTTCCTCACCATAGCTAAGACAAGGCAACATTGGGGGGGGGGGAGGAGGAAGAAAGAGTAATTTTGAGCTAGGGAGGGCAGCCATGCGTAGGGCAGGAGACTTTGATTAACCCAGAGGGTAGCCCTACATGAGAGAAGTCAGGCTGCAAGATAGTGCAGAAAGAGGGGTGAAGGAAAAAGCAACAAATGTAAAGGGTCTATTTTTTAGCTATGTCAATCTGTGCTATACCACCAAAAATCATATTGCCTTGATGTATGGATCATTGTTTGCAGTACACAATATGCTCAGATCGTTTCTGTCACCACTTAACAAGGTATGACAATATACAATCACAAGAGCCTTGAATTAAACACACACAGAGTTTTATATGCTCTAAAAACTGTTAAGAAGGTCAACAAAATTTCATTCTCTTGTCTTTGACATGAGTACTACATTCTTGTCATCATTTCAATAGGGAGGATGAGGTGGAACATAAATGTGCTCTCAGTCCTTTGGGGGCATCAGGCATTGACTTGGAGATTGCTCATTTCATCTGGTTATCTACGGAATGATTTAAGGCTAATAGTTTAAAGTTAGACCTACATAATTCTCTTTTCTCTGAAATTTCAGGTATCTTTTTTTCTGCATTAGTCTTGTATTTGAAGTTATGTAGATTTTATTTATGAATTTTGGGGGGCAGATTTCACTCATGTATTGTTTTAAGAATGCTAATTGAAATGACAAGAAAAGGGCCATGTGTGTGTTTGGAGGAATAATTTTCAGCCCTGGCTTATTAGTTCAAGAAGTATCAATAGATTTGGAGCTGGAAAAAGACTTCACAGATCACTCAGCTCAAAATCTTCATTTTATATACTAGAATGAGAGAAGTTAAGGTCACACAATTAGTAAGTAGCAGAGCTTACTTTTGAATCAAAGATACCTGATAAGCATACCTGTTACCGTACAGTTCTGGAACCCAGAACATCATTAGATTACACAAAATAGGAGGCTTTGTCTTAACCTTTTATGTGTAGTAAAAAAATACTCAGACTTTTTCCATTCTTAATGCAAGAAGTTCTAACCTGTATTCCAATTATAAGATTCTTAAACTAATTTTAATTCACTTATATTGAGAAAATTTTAATTTAATTTTAATTCATTTATTGTGGAGAGAATTTCTTCATCTGGAAATTCCCTTTGTCAATGAATTCACAGGTCCAGTCTCCATCCATATCTATCTGTATATACATATATACAAATTATACATACATATATAAATGTATCTAAGCACGTGTAATTGTATATATCCTCAATAAATACTTATTAAGCACTTACTATATGCCAGGTACTGTGCCAAGTGCTAGGGATACAAATATGAAAAAAAGAATGATAGTTCCTACCCTCAAGGAGCTTACAATCTACAGGGTGGCAAGGTGGAAAAGCCAGAGAAGTCCCAAAGTAATGTAGCCAGGTTAGAAATGAGAAGATGTCTGAGCTAGGCTCCTTCTCTAAGGAAGATTTTAGAATTTCATGGTTCCATCTTCAAATCAGAGGGACAGAGGGTAATGATGAGGAAGGCTGATGGGATCTTCAGGAATGATAAGGTATACACATATATAATTGTATAGACACATATTATTGTATGTGTCTATGTCTATGATCACATATATGATTATATATAATAAACTGTATGTATATATGTAATTATATATATATATATATATATATATATATATATACAAAATTAAACCATCTTAGGAAGGGGGGAAGGTTGTGATGAAATTAAATGAAATTAAACAAACAATGCTGGGGTGTCACAGTTCTGAGAAGGTTGGACATCACTGATGTTCAGTGTTGAAGAAGCAGGACTGAGGTAAGTTGAGGAGATAGGGATAGTAGCACATTGCTTCAGCATTTTGTACTGATACTTAGGTGCCATGTTCTGTTCTAAGGAAGTTATTGAAAAGAATCTAATCTTTTCTTTCCATTTCCTTGGCATACTAAATCCAGCTTGTCCCTTCCTACCACCATGTTCTTTTCCCTCTGCTTGAGACACAATCCTGAAAGCTGGAGAGGAGGCTGGAGCACCCAAGTAGTAGCTGGGGGATCAGGAGGTGTACTCTGTGGAACCAGTCACTGGGCAGATTTGAAGCTCAAGGCAGTTGCTATCCCTTCCAGAGACTGCTAAATTGTTTAAATGTTGTACTTTATCTTCTTTATTCCCTTTATCAACATTGGGAATAAAAAAATATTTTTTTTGTGAAAGCCCTAGGCTCCATGATAGTAGAAATATCACTAAATATGGGCCCAGTAGAAGTGCAGCTACTTACTGTGACTTTTAGAAAGTCCCTTGATTCAGTTTACTCATCTGTAAAACAGGGATAATAAGTCTAACCTTGCCTCACATGGTGTAGTGCCAGTGAGATATTTATAGCACTCACTATCATGATAAAGACTGTGACTATAATTCCTGTATGGTGCTGGATAGCAAAATATAACAAACTCTCTATATAGAGGACAGAACCAAAACATTTATTTAGACACCAGAAAACTGAATCCTAAAACCAGTAAGCCGATTCCATCATAGTAATGATGAAGTTAATAAGCCATACCAACACAGAGAGCCATGCCATCCTTCAGCCTTCCCACAAACCAATATAAGATCAATATTTATTCACAAACCTCTCTATCTTCTTGCCTGTGTCCTCTCTCTCTCTCTCTCTCTCTCTCTCTCTCTCTCTCTCTCTCTCTCTCTCTCTCTCTCTCTCATCTCTCTAGCTCTGACCCTCAGTTTCCTCTCTCTGCTTCCCTTCAGCAAACTCCTCCCATGACATGCTCCATGTGACTACATTCAGCCTATTAGGGGGCAGAGTTTACTTTCAAAGCAGGGGAGGTCTTCAAACTCCCCCCTAGGTCTATTAAGGGGCAGGGAAGATCTTCAAATTCCCATTCCCATGGTAGTTATGAGAATAAAAAAGAAATGTATATAAAGCATATTGTGATTATAAAATGTTTTACAAATATTAGCCATTACTTTATCATCGATTTTAATCTATTTCCTATTTTTTTTCACATACAGTGCCATTTGTGTGACAAGGCTTTCATAAACAACTCTTATCTTCAAGGCCATATCCAGCGAAGACATATTGAGGTCAAGCAGTCTGGTGAGCAACATTTACTGACCCTTTCGAAGCTTAGACCTTAGTGTGAGGGAGGTAGAAATTTACCTGCCTTTAAGGAGCTTATAATCAAAGCTATGCAATATACATATAGTTAGATAGTTTAAAGACATTCCTAAATTTTGTTTATATAGTACTTTAAAGGTCTACAAGGTGCTTTCTTCAGCATCCTTATGAGCTAGGTAGTGTTATTATAACCACCATTTTGTAGATGAGAAAACTGAGGCTCAGTGAAATCAAATGATGTGCCATGGCCAGAAGAGACTGTTTGGTATAGTAGAAAGAATACTAGATTTAGAATTAGAGAATCTGAATTCAAGTCCCAGCTCCACTGCCTACAAGCTGTATGACCTTTGATGAGTCTCAGCCTCTGTTTATGATCTGTAAAGTAGAATAGTACTTGTCCATACCAGGGATGTTGGGAGGAAAACAATCAAACAAAGGTGAGCTGCTAAGTGTCGGAGTCAGGATTTACACTTGAGTGTCCTTATTCTAAGTCCTGCTCAAGACACAAATAAGCACAAATATATTTAGTGCTAGCTAAGCACCCAAATGTTGAGTGGATAGGATTAAGTAAACAGTGTAAGAAGGGTGGGAAGTTGAGCTCTTTTGAGCTCCTTTGATGACAGACTAGTAACAGGTAGCAATTCTGTGGGATTTGGGGGCTACCTGTTATTCCATATCAGTTTATATAGGAAAGATAGGGTGGAGTCAGATTGTGAAGGGTTTTAGATGCCAAGTAGAGAAATTTGTATTTTATCCTAAGGGAATAGGGAGTCACTGAAGTTTCTTGAGTAGAGTGAGGTGATCAGATTCGTCCTTTAGGAATATCAATTTGAAAGCTATGTGGTGGATAGATTGGAGAGGGGGAGAAAATGGATGTAGGAGGATCAATTAGGAGGATATTGAAATAATCCAAACAAGAAGTGATGAAGGCCTGAACTAAAGTGTTTGTGGTATCAGTAGATAGCAGGGAATGGATATAGGAAATTTTGAGAAGGTGGATTCAATAAGATTTGGTAACATAATATTTGCACATAGATGCAGGTGATGGTTCAGTGTATGGAGTGCTGGGTCTGGAGTGAAAAAAAGACCTGAGTTCAAATCTGGACTTAGACATTTACTGGCTGTGTGACCTTGGGCAAGTCATTTAACTTGTTTGCCTCAGGTTCTTTAACTTTAAAAGGGGGATAACAATAGTACCTACTTTGCAGGTTGTTGTGAGGATCAAAGGATATAATATTGGTAAAATGCTTAGGACAGTTCCTGGCACCTAACAGGAACTATATAATTACTCATTCCCTTCCCTTTTCTTTTGGATGGTAAGATAGAGTTAAGAGTTGAGGTTGACTCTGGAGTTGCAAGCCAATGTTATCAGAAGATGGCGATGCCTTTGATAGAATTAGGGAAGTAAGTAGGAGGCATGCTTTGTTTTGGATTTGTTGAGTTCAAGATCCCTATAGTTATCCAGGGAGAATTGACCAAAAGGTAGTTGGTGACATAGGGTGATGATCCTGTAAAGGAGACTAAGAAAAGTATGAATCTGATAAGTATATGAGGCCCACATCAGCAATTTCTTGAAAACCCAGGGAAGAGATAATAACCAGAAAGAGATGGTGGTCAATTGTGACATATGTTGCAGAGGGGTCAAGAAGGATAAGGACTGAGAAGAGGTCATTGAATTTGGCAAAAAAAAAGATAATCAGTGACCTTGGAGAGACTCTTAGCAATAAACAGAGCATCCATGTCCTTAGCTAGAGTAGGTTTGGTGGAGTGGTGGGGAAAAGCAAGAACTTGAGAAATGAATGGGCAATAACAAAATGGAAGCAATGAATGTAGGCCCATTCAGGAGTGTGGCTATGAAAGGGAGGAGGGATGATGGAGGAAAATAAAGATTTTTTGAAAAGAATATGGGAGATCTGACATGTTTGAAGTGACCAAAGAAGGAGTTATCCAGTAAGGAGAGGTTGAAAATTATGGTGAGAGGGCTTGATGGAAAGGAAAAGCTCCTGAAAGAAACTCCAATTGCCCACAGTGATACTTAATTTTGTCCTGAACATTGAGGGAACTGGCCATTTTAGGAATTTCCTTTCCTCTTTAGCTATAGGCATCTCTTCCTTCTTTGAAAAAAACCCTTTCTGGGGGTGTCTAGATGGCACAGTGAATAGAGCACTGGCCCTGGAGTCAGGAGGACCTGAGTTCAAATCTGATCTCAGACACTTGACACTTAACTAGCTTTGTGACTTCTGGCAAGTTACTTAACTTCAATTGCCTTGCCTTCCCTCCTCCCCCCAAAAAAAGAAAAAAAAAGAAAAATACACTTCTGGGAAAGAATCATAGCACTAAAGAATGTCAGAATTGGAAATACTCCTATGGCTTATCTAGTCTAGTCCCTCATTTTATGTAGTAGGAAAATACCTCCATTCCCATTTCCTTCTTAAAAAAAAACTCCCATGAAAATGGGAGATTTGGAGTCACACCTGTGACATTCTACACAAGATCATATAATAATTGTTCACATTTGTGCAATAAATGATATTTTGCAAGGTGCTTTCCATACTACAATCCTGTGAAACAGGTAATGCAAACATTATTTTCCTCTTGACAGATAAAGAAACTGAGGTTAAGAGGAGTGAAATAAGTGGACTTTGGTCACCTAGCTAGTAAGTGGTAAAGCTGAGACTCGAGAACAAGAGTCTGTGTCCTTGGGCTACACATCCAGTGTATTTCTTATTGTACAACACTGATTCTTTGCTTGGCATGCCTTTTCTGCTTGGGACACAATAATGAACTTCTTATCCTTGACTCATAGTGGAATCTCCTTGGTATTTTTTTTTTTTTAAAGCAATTGGGGTTAAGTAACTTGCTCAAGGTTACACAGCTAGTCATTATTTATGCGTGGGTGCTCATTTTCTGAGGCCGGATCTGATCTCGGGTCATCCCAACTCCAAGGCCGGTGCTCTTACTCACTGCGCCACCTAGCCGCCCCTTTAGGACAATTGGGGTTAAGTAACTTGCCCAAGGTTACACGGCTAGGTTTTTGTTTGTGTGGATTAAGTGTTGGAGGCTGGCTCCGAACTCAGGTCCTTCTGATTCCAGGGCCGGCGCTCTATTCACTGCGCCACCTAGCCGCCCCTCTCCTTGGTATTTTTATGCTAAACTGCATCCAACCAATTTTAAGTGAAGAGCATAGAATTATAGGATATCAGACCTTAAAGGTACCTGTAAGTTCATTTGCTTCAACCCATTCATTTTACAAGTGAAGAAACTGGAACTCAAGAAAATTAAGTGATCACCTTGGTACAGTATTATAAAGGGCACTATATACATAGTCAGAAAACCAATTCTATGCTAGATTCTCCATTTAGGATCCTGGACAGCAAGGTAGCACGGAGTATAGAGCACTGGTCTTGGAATCAGGAAGACTCATCTTCCTGAATTCAAATCTGGCCTCAGAAACTTCCTACTTGTGTGACTGTGGGCAAGTCACTTAACCCAGTTTGCCCCAGTTTCCTTATCTCATGAAGATTGTCTTCGTATAGTGGATAGTGAATTGAATTTCAAGTTCTAGGATCACAGTTTCAGTTCTATCTCAGCTACTTACCACTTGTATGACCTTGAGCAAGTCAATTCCCCTTTCTGGGCCTCAGGTGATTTATCTGTAAAGTGAGGGGGTTGGACTAAATGATCTCTGTGGGTCCTGTCCAACTCTGAATCTGGAAGCTTGTGATTGATCTACTAAGACTGGGAGGAGTTGTAACCTGCATTAGTGGAGAGAATAGTCATACTTCAAGGCTTTCCTCAAGGGCTGCCTCCTTCTGATTTACTTTAGTTCAGTGATTCTCAAATTATTTTTGCTTATAATCCAGCATTATTCTTTGCTATGAGGAATGGGGTCACACTGAGGAAAAGGCAGGGAACTTACACATGTGAGTATTACTTCCATTGCATTTGTAAGAGGTTTGCAAAAGGTGATTGCAAGTATAAGTTCCTGATGATTTGAAGAACACCTAAGGAAATTTAGCCATATGACAATACCCTTTGAGAATCAATGCCCCAATTTTTTTTTTTAAGCAATTGGGGTTAAGTAACTTGCTCAAGATTACACGGCTAGTCATTATTTTATGTGTGGGTGCTCATTTTCTGAGGCCGGATTTGATCTCGAGTCATCCCAATTCCGAGGCCGGCGCTCTTACTCACTGTGCCATCTAGTCACCCCTTTTAGGGCAATTGGGGTTAAGTAACTTGCCCAAGGTCACACGGCTAGGTTTTTGTTTGTGTGGGTTAAGTGTCTGAGGCCGGATCCGAACTCAGGTCCTTCTGACTCCAGGGCCGGCGCTCTACTCACTGCGCCACCTAGCTACCCCAAATGCCCAAATTTTTAATTGTCTTCTAAATTACCTTACATAAATACATTTTGTATAATCCTATATTTACTTTCCCATGAAGTTAATCACCTCTTTTAGTAGAATATTAGCTCCTTGAGGGTAAGGACTATTTTTCTTCTGTTTTTGTATTCCCAGAGTCTGACAGGTGATTGACTGATTGATAGGGAAGAAGAATCATTATAGTTTTATGGTACTTTCACACAAGATCTTACTAGATCCCCAGATTAATTCTGTGAGATTAGCATGAAGAGGGTGTTTTGGAGGGCAAGTTAAAATGTAGAAAATACTACATTTTGATTGAGAGGTGTTTATGGTATAGCCTTAGGTTTAAAATGAAAATAATCCATTAGTCAATGATCATTTATTAAGTACCTACTATGTGCTTGGGACTGTATTAAATTCTGGGGATACAAAAAAAGGGTAAAAAAAACCTGAAATATTTGCTACTTCTATAAAGACCTTTGAAAAACATTGTGAAAATTAAGTGTTTGTGGAGATTTTGAGCTGTTAGGAATCTGAGGTGATTTATCTGTTATTCACTAATTAGAAGACTCTTTTACTAAGATTTGATTTTGGCAGTGTAAAAGATGTCAAATAGAACTCTATATTGTGAATCCAGGATATTGTAGAAAGAGGGATTAGTATAAAAAAGTCTATGGTACATGGAGTTAATTTACAAGATTTAAATTAAAATTGTTTTGCACTGATAATGGCATTTTTTTTTTACAATTAGGAAACTACTATGTGTCTCAATATTTTGCTATTTCAAGAATCTAATGTTTCATAATATAATCATATATTTAGAGCTGACGAAGACCTCAGAGGCCATATAGTCCAGCCCTCTCATTTTTCAGAGGAGGAAACTGAGGCCAAGTGAGGTTAAGTGACTTGCCTAAGGTCACACAGGGAATAAGCAGCAGAGATAAGATTTTAATCTGTGTCCTCTGACTCCAGAACCAGCATCTGTTCCACTGTCCCATGCTAAGTCTAATTCACTGCTGTGGTTACTCCACTCACCAGGCAGATTACAACCTTAGTAGGAGGACTTCATGAGTTGTACCTGAAATAATTCAGAACCTGGTGGCAAATCATCAAATGATGAGCTTCCCTGGATCTAATTTGACTGACCTTCTGATTACTGACACACAGCCTCTTGCTGGATTGTACCTGAAGCTATTTTATTTATTTATTTATTTATTTATTTATTTATTTATTTATTTATTTATCTATTAATCAATTAATTAATTAATTTATTTAAAGCAATTGGGGTTAAGTAACTTGCTCAAGGTTACATGGCTAGTCATTATTTATGTGTGGGTGCTCATTTTCTGAGGCCGGATTTGATCTCGGGTCATCCCAACTCCGAGGCCAGCTCTCTTACTCACTGCGCCACCTAGCCGCCCCTTTAGGGCAATTGGGGTTAAGTAACTTGCCCAAGGTTACACGGCTAGGTTTTTGTTTGTGTGGCTTAAGTGTCTGAGGCCGGCTCCGAACTCAGGTCCTTCTGACTCCAGGGCCGGCGCTCTATTCACTGCGCCACCTAGCCACCCCCTGAAGCTTTTTTTATATTGGGAGAATCTGCCAGAGTTCTTGCATAGCTTCTGAATCTGGTCACTTCCTCACCAGGAAGGGATATTGGAGCAGGACTTTTGAAGAGAAACTCCTGGTTAACTATTTTGCTTCAAAATGTCTATTCAAATGTGGTGTGTGTCACTGTCATCTGTTGACAGAAAAATGAATTGTAGGCATAGACCCTATGAGGATCTCACCATCCTCCAGAGCAACGATTTTTATTCTGGGGTCTGTGAATGTGTTTTATTTTTAAAAAATATCTTGATAACTATATTTGAGTAAAATTGGTTTCCTTGGTAAACAATTCTATGCATTTCATTTCATGCATTTGAGAATATTATTTTGAGAACGGGTCCATTGGCTTCACCAGACTCTTAATGGGATCATGACACAGAAAAGGTTAAGGATACTGGTCTAATATTAGCTAGATTACTTAAAGCTTACTTTATTTAGCATTACATTATTTAGCATCACATCTTGAAAATTTAAGGGACAAGGAGCATGATAGGATACCTGCAAATCTATTTAGTCCCTCCTATACACACATTCCTAGTGCAGACATTCCTAAATCACTGATTAAGTTTGGAACACCTTTGTTTGGATGGCCTTGACAGAAAAACAGAAGCAGCAAATGAAACATGTGGAAGATGGAATAGAAGAACTGAGGGCAAAGCTGAAGCAGACCCAGTCCCAGCTGGAAGCTGAGAGAGAGGCGGAGAAGCAACGGCAGCTTCAGGTGGGACCATGGAAGGAGTGAAGTAGAGAAGGTCAAGAAGATGAGTGGATTTGGGGCTGCAGAGCTCCTTGAGGGTATAGGCTATAGCTATACAGCAAATTAGAACAATTCTGTATGGTCTTTCAGCTTGAGGACCAAAGCTGTTTGTCTTTGGTCCACATATCATATTCTATTTGGTATGTTAGTCATTTGTGTATGTGTGGCATTCTCCTACTAGATTGTAAGCCCACTTAGGGCAGGATAATAATAAATGATTTTTATGTAGTGCTTTAAAGTTTGTAAAGTATTGTACAAATGCTATCTTATTTGATCATTACAATACCTCCATAAGGATTGCAATATTGCAGATATTATAATTTGCAATGCTACAGATATTATAATTTTCATTTTACTGAGGAGGAAAGTATACCAATTATTGATTTAAGAAATAATTTTAGGTGGCCTGGAAAAGAGATTTGGATAATTTTGTCACACCTACCTAGAGGAAGTGAATCATATGCCTGTATAATAACTCAAGCCCCTTCCCCACCAAATCATACTTCAGCCCCAAATTATTTTTACCTTCTTTTGTATCATTTGCTCACATAAAGTATGAGCCATTGGAACATCTATATTGAGTGAGCAGCAATGTGCTATAGGCAAAAGATGCAAAAGGAGTAGAATAATGTTCTATTCTGCCCTCAAGGAGGATACAATCGAGTTGTAGATATGTGAGTATGGCCCTTGTGGCTTTGTGAGCATCTAAGGAGCATACAGTGCTGTATGATAGAGTTCTCCTGTGTATTTCCATAGCTATGTATCTGTTGGTTGGTTATATAGCTGGTGATCAATAATTGTTATAAAAATTAAATTAAAAAATTCTTTCATATTTTTTTTGTCCTTTCAGGAAGCGGAGAATATTCGCTTGAGGGAAACAGAGGCAAAGAGGGAATTTGACAGATGGAAAGATGAGGAAAGGATGAAGCTTTACCAGGAAATAGACAATTTGAAACAATTGCTTCTAAATGAATTTAAGAGTGTTACCAGTCAGAACTCCATGCTAGAAGAAGTAAGTTCCATAAAAGGTTTACATACTTTCAATTGGCTACATGATCAACTTTTTCCTCACACCAATATTATAGTTCAAATAAATGTAATCTCACTTTAGTAGATTGTTAGGATCTACTCTTCAGGCTAATAATGTATTGGATGATGTCATTTAACTTCATTCACATTTAAATATATTTTTAGAGAAACTACATGTTTTGCATATTCACTCTATACATTGAAAGGTATTCACATACTTGGTTACATGTTGCATCTACCACTAAAGGATAAGCTCTACAAAGACAGGGGCTTTTTGTTCTTTTTTCATATCCCCAGCATCTAGCACAATATAGTGTCAGGAACCAGCTCTTCATAACCGTGCTATAGGAGTGGAAGAGTAATACAAAGCACTTGCCTTGGCAATGAATTTGTAGTTCAAAAATGCATTTCTAGATCAGGGTACTTTCGTTTTAAAAGTTTTATTGATGTCATGTATTTTTGCATCAGTTATTTCTGCATATCTTTCTTTATACTTTTGCAGCCTTTCCCCATCCCCTCCAATTCTTCAGGAACTTTCCCTTGTAAGAAAGAAAAGTTAAGCAAAACCAACCCACGTAGCCTATATATCCAATGGCATTTGTAGTATTCTGAGCCCGTAGTCCTTCCCTTAACCCAACTCCTTCCAAGGAAAAATATATTTCCCCCATCTCTTTACTGGGGCAGAGATTGGTCATTATAATTTACAATATAATTTGTATTCTGGTGTAGTAGATAGAATGCTGAGCCTGGAGTCAGGAAGACCTGAGTTTAAATCCAGTCTCAGGTACTTACTAGCTGTGTGGCCCTGGGCAAATCATTTGCCCTTTGTCTGCCTCAGTTTTTACATGTGTAAAATGCGGATAATAACAGCATTTACCTCCTAGGAATGTTGTGAATATCAAATGAGAAAATATTTTAAAGACCTTAGATCAGTCCTGATATATAGTAGATACTGTATCAATGCTTATTCCCTTCTCTCCCTCCCATCACATTGTTGTTGTCATGGTAGGGTATATTGCTTTTCTGATTTTGCTTACTTCATTTAGCATTAATACTTTCCCATGAGTTAGTCACATTTGTCATTTCTTATGCTGCAAAATGTCCAATTATATTAATTTATTTTGATTTTTTCTTGTCATTTCCCTATTTATTGGTACCCAGTTTGTTTCCAGTTTTTTGCTACCTAAAATACCACTATGAATTTTTTTTGTATATATGAGACCTTTTTCATATCTTCAACTCTTATGTAATGTATTCTCCATACTGAGTTCTCTGGATCAAATGATATTAATAATTTAGTTACTTTTCTCTTATAATTCCAAATTGTTTTCCAGCACATAATACATAACAGTTTATTGATGTGCTTGTTTTTGCAAACACCCTCTGCACTTTTTTTAGTAATTTCTGTAATTTTTACCAGTTTCATAGGTGTGAGGAAAATCTCCAGAGTTTTAATTTGCCTTTGTCTTATTAGTAATTTAAAACAGTCTTCCATAAGATTGCTGATTGTTATTCTTTTTGAAAACTATTTATCCATGTCCTTTTTTTTTTTTAAAGCAATTGGGGTTAAGTAACTTGCTCAAGGTTACGTGCCCAGTCATTATTTATGTGTGGGTGCTTATTTTCTGAGGCCGGATCCAATCCCAGGTTGTCCCAACTCCAGGGCTGGCATTCTTACTCACTGTGCCACCTAGCCGCCCCTATCCACGTCCTTTGACCATTTATCTATTAAGTAATGGCACTTAGACTTTTGAGTTAATTCCATGTGTATTTTAGATATCAGATTTTGTCAAAGATATTTTATATAAAGATTTTCCTCTGGTAGACACTTTTCATTTTTTTTTTCTTTTTGGAGGGGGGAAGGTAGGGCAATTGGGGTTAAGTGACTTGCCCAAGATCACAAGCTAGTTTTGTGTTAAGTGTCTGAGGCTGGATTTGAACTCAGGTTCTCCTGACTCCAGAGCTGGAGCCCTATTCATTGTGCCACATAGTAGCCCCAACACTTTTCATTCTAATCCTAGTTGCGTTGTTTTTGTTCTTACAAAAACATTTACATTTTCTGCAATTGAAATGATCTATTTTGACTTTTTGATCACTTCTATTCCTTTATAGTTCCAAAATGACAGAAGCAATGTCCCTGCTACTCATGATGGTTAATCTTTTTTCTGTTGGTCTTAGTCCAACACATCATCCTTTGGCAGCCTTTCTCTCTCACTCAGTTGTTTCAGTTTCTCCCTTTGTACTAGCTCTTTCCTATCCATAATGCATAGTTTAGGTATCTCTGTGTGTATATTACCTATTAGACCACTCATTATAGGTTTAACTGATTATAAATATGACAGGATCTCTCCTCATTGGTGGAAAGTGATACTTTGCACATATCCATACAATATGTTGGGGCAGGAATTTATTGGCTAGTAGGAAAGATATGGTATGCAAATAGGTAATTATAATAAAAATGTAAATTTAAATCTATATCAAATGAATATCAAGTACTATGACAGTAAAGAAGTGAGAGATCACTGATATCTGGGTAGAACAGGGTATTGTCATCTTCCTGGAAAATGTGGCATTTTTGCTAGGATTTGTAGGGTGGCTAGGATATCAACAGGCAGATATATAAGGAATTATATTCTTGATATAGGTGTACAGGGTAAGCTAAGGTACAGAGGTATGAAAATTTTAGGTATATTCTAGGGATAGGGACTAGTCCAATTTGACTGGAACATGGAGTTATTGTTGTTCAGTCACGTCTGACTCTTAGTGACCCTGTGGATCATACCAAGCCAATACCATTCATGGGGTTTTCTTAGTAAGGCTACTAGAGCAGTTTGCTATTTCCTTCTCCAATGGATTAAAGCAAACAGAGGTTAAGTGACTTGCCCAGGGTTACAACTAGTAAGTGTCTGAGACTGGATTTGAACTCAGGACTTCCTGACTCTAGGTCCAGTGCTCTATACTATCAGCTGCCCTGGAACATAGAATACATGAGGAGAAATCATGTGAGATAAAGCTGGAAAGGTAGGTTGAAGTCAGATTGTGGAATGTTTTAAATGCCAATGTAGGGAGCTTGGACTTTATTTGGTATTTAATTTGGAGGCATTCAAGGCTAGAAGTTAGAGGCTAGCTATACTAACCCAATTTTACAAAGTAGCCTAAAGAAATAGGAATTTAGAAATTTCTATGATCTGATTATGTTTTCCAGCCAAATAAAAGCCAGGGACCTTAGAACCATTGTATACACTAAATAATGTATTCAGTTTTCACTTTTCTGTTGGAAAAGACATGTTGCAAGAATATACATGTAGAGGATCCTCTTACAGCTCCCTTCCTCTTAAGTTCAACATTGATTCTGACAATTTTCAACACTTCTCTGAAAAGGGGGCAGGAAAAAAATTAGATCAAATGTTTAATGATTATTGTTAAGGTGAAAATCCAGGGGTACACACAATTTGTCAGGAACTCTTGGTGTGAAGGGATAAGAAGAGGTCAGTAGACATACTTTTCCCCTTGTAAACTAAAGGAAGTTCATGCCTCTCAGGTCAAAAAAGCAGGCACATGGATTGCTTAGTCTGTTTACAATTTCAGAGGAAGCATGATAAACTGCAAAATAGAGGGGATAAAATTTTAATCCAGTTCTTTTCTTGTCCCAAATTCAATACAATCTATTATTTTTATATAGATCTATCTTATCATTTGGAGTATTTCCCCATGATGTATTGCCTTACATTTAGCCTTAATAAGTGATTTGTTGTGAACTTAAATTTATTACAAGAATAAAACCATTTTTGTCTCTTTCCTTTCACAATATGACTAATATGAAAATATGTTTTGCATGGTTACACATGTACAATCCCTATTAAATTTCTTGCCTTCTCGATGAGAGGGTTTGAAGAAGAGGGATGGAGATTATTTGGAACTGAAAATTTTTTAAAAAGTTAATTGTTTTTACGTGTAATTTGAAAAAAAAGATATCAGCAACCGATTAAACTTTTAAGACTTTCAACATATGGAAAGGTAAAATTGCTTATCATTTTCTTAATTTTATAGAATGATATAGGATTTACAGTTTCTTAGTCATGGAAAACATTAGATTAGAATTAGATTCTAAAGAAATGAGACTTTAGGGAAATAAAAATACTAGTTAAAATTGTTTTGTCTCCTAAACTCTGTCCTCCTTCAGCAGCTTTCTGCTTGAAGCCATTCCTATCACACGTGTAAATGGAAGAATGGCAGATCAAAAATTTGTAGACTGATAAAGACATTTGTAGGATTGAAGATCTTTTGATAGGCCAAGTTAAATGATCCTTTAATCAGTGTTTGCTCTTTACATAGCACAAGATATGAAAGAGACTATTATAATGAGATTTTAGTTTAAAATATGTATCAATCTCTTCAGAAACTCCAAGCATTGCAAACCCACACTGTAGTAGAGTCTCACCTTGGAACACTGAAGGATGACGATGCTGAAGACCGACAGAAACAGGCAAAGGAGGTACAAGACATGAAGGAGAAGCTTGAACATCAGGTGAGTTTTCTTCATACCTTTCATCTCCAGTTCCATTTTTAGAGCCATTCTATCTGCTCCCAAAATTATCTTCATTATATTGAATGGAAGAAACAACTTGAAGATAAACTTCTTTTTTTTGTACCCCTAGTGTTTAGCACAGCATGTGGCACACAAAAAAAGCACTCAATAAATGTTTGTCGACTTGTTGATTTTTAAGGTATACCTGCCAACTCATTAAGTTTAATAAAATAGACGTCCCCTAAATTTTGATTTCTTTAGGATAAACTGCTATTATAAGGTTGCATATTATATAATTTATGGCCCAAAGTTCCTTGTCCATAACAACAAAAAACATTTAGCAAGTTCATATAATATAACTATTTCTACTTCTATTCCCCAAGTTAATTTTTTTAAGTAATGGATTTTGCTCACAGCATCACTTAATTTCAGAGTTCGAAGGACTCACTTAACAAGAGGCTATATATTCTAAAGTATCTGTGAGGGAGAATCCTACCTACAAGTTTTCATCCATATGGTTACCCAACCTTTGCTTGATAACCTATTGTAAATCTAAATCTACTTTTTCCACCTTCCAATAGCTCTAATTATAAGAAAGTTTTTGCTAACATCCAGCCTAAATTTGTCTCTTTGTAACTTCTACCCATAGCTCCTATTTCTGTCCTTTGAGACCAAGCAGAACAAATAGAACTTCTTTTCCACATGATTACTTTTCAAATTTTTGAACGCAGCTATTATGTTCCTTTTAAATATCTTCTTTTCCAGGTGAAACATGCTTAATTCCTTCAATTAATCCATATTATGAACTTGAGACCTTTTACCATTCTGATAATTCTGGATGGTATCAAGCTAATCCTACCTATAATGTAGTCCCCCAAATTGAACACCATACTTCAGATACAGTTTGACAAGGGCAAAATTTCCCTACTCCTGAATACTAATATTCTCTTATTGAGTCTTAGATTATGTTAGCTTTTTTAGCTTCCATATAATATTATTAACTAAGATATTCTAATAATTGTTTATTGGATTGGATTAACTCATATCAAGTTTGCAGTCCACCTTATATTTGTAAAGTGCATATCCTCCCCACCCCCAAACTATTAATTTCAGCCAAATGTTTTAGCCTACTATATGCTTTTTGAATCCTAAGTATGTAATCCAGCGTGTATCTCCCAATTTTCTGCCATCTGAATATTTGATGCACATGAAAACTATGTCTTTTCCTAAGACATTGTTATCAAGCAAAGATTTTGGGAGCACATCACTAGTGAGTTCATTTCAAATATACAGTGAACCACTAAGGACTACTCTTTAGGTCTAGCCATTCAATTAGTTAGAAATCACTCCAAGTGTATTGTCATTCTGTCTATACCTTTCCATCTTGTTCATAAGAATAGTATGACAGACTTTATAAAATCTAGGTAAACTATATCTATAGTGCTTCTCCAACCCTTCCCCACCCTGCCCAGTCTGCTACTTTTTTAGTGACCTTTGGAAAAACAAGGTTAACATAGCATTCTCACTAACTATCGCTATCTTTTACAACCAACAGAATTGTGTTTGCATTGCCACAGTTATATATTCACTTCATGGGTCTTATAGTTCATTTCCAGCTAGCCCAAAAACATTCTGTCTCCTCTAATCCAGGCATAGGTCTGTACTTAAACTGATACTTAGATAATTCAATATTTTATTACTGAGAATAGAAGCATCAATGGAACTGAAGTTAAAAAATTTCCTAATTATTCTTCCTGATCTGGATGCTATTATATATCAAATTACACATATAATATATGTATATATATGACTTATCATAAATATCCTTTCATCAGTCTGTTAAAGATTCTCATTTGTTCTTGTATCTACCATTTCCAGAGGGATGACTGACGGGAGAGGGCAGCTTTAAGTGACTTAGTAAAGCTAGAGACAAAGGAAGCTCTTATGAAAATTATGTAAATTTTTTCCCTTACTTATATCAACCTGATATAGTTTAGTCCAGGGATGGGGAACATGTGGCCTTGAGGCCACATGTAACCTTCTAGATCCTTAAATATGGCCTTTTAGCTGAATCCACATTTTGCAGAACAAATTAAGAATTGAGATGCCCACAAATGGTCTCAAGGCTACAGGTTCCCCACCTCTGGACTTTAGACCCTTTAGCCAGTGATTATATAGATTGTGTGGGATGTTCAGGGAGGACTAGCACGTCTGGTGTGAGGGCTTGTTGAGCCCTTTTCAGGACTGCTCATCCACTTTTGGTGTCTGCCTGGCACTCAACTCTCACTTGTGACTCCAAGAAGCCACAAGCATGTACAGGAGCCACACCCCAATAAAACATCTGGCAGATGGGCTAAACCAGGTTGAGGGTAACCAACAAACTTCAAACTTCTTGGTGAGTTAAGGGGTTGTCTTTTCTAAACATGAGACTTCCCCCAGCAGAATGGGTGGATGAAAACAATTTGTTCCAATGGTCATGAAGGTGGCTGTGTTGTGGAATGTTTAGATCTTGATCAGACATCAAAGATACTAAGGTCATCCATTGCATCTTGGGCCATTGCCAGTCATCCTGACTTTTGTCTTGCCACTGGACTTCAATGATTCTAGAAGAGGGTGAGGCTGATGACTTTGTGCAACTCTGCCTCACTTAAATCCAATTCTTGCATGAGTTAAGACATTATCCATGATAACATTGGTCTCCTTTGAAAATGAAAGACAGGGGTGGCTAGGTGGCGCAGTGAGTAGAGTGCCGGCCCCGGCATCAGGACTACCTGAGTTAGGATCCAGCTTCAGACACTTCACACACACACACACACACACACACACACACACACACACACACACACACAGAACTAGCTGTGTGACCTTGGGCAAGTTACTTAACTCCAATTGCCCTCCAAAAAGCAAAAAAAGAAAAATGAAAAAAGAAAAGAAAAGACAAACAGCAACAATTCTATATGACTATTTTATTTTTGCTTGCTTCCGCCATCATAGAATAGATTTTAATTTGATATAATCCAGCTCTATATGAAAGAGACAAAAGAAGAAGCTCTTAAGTCATTCTGGGCCACTTAAAAATCAGTATATTGGGATGATCTGATATGGAAAGGATTTGGGACATAGACAAAATCTGGGGAATTTATTTCAACCATCAACCTTTTCAAACAGAGGTTTTTAAACGCGCACGTGTGTGTGTGTGTGTGTGTGTGTGTGTATGTGTGTGTGTGTCCCTTTTGACAGTTTGGTGATGCTGATGTAACTCTTTCTTAGAATATTGTTTTTAAATATATGAACTGATGATATACATAAAATTATAAAGATAACCAATTATATTGAAATACAGTTATAAAAGCAACCAAGTTCATGGATTCTAGGTTAAGAGCTCCTGCTCAGAGCTCAATAATCATCCTTTATATACTTTTAATTTTTCAGAAATTTACATGGAAGAGAAAGTTAAAGAACCTGCAGGAAGAACATCTGGCAGAAAAGAAAAGGGTAAAACCTATAATGAAAATAGTCTAGGGTTTGTGACAATAGCATAGGTTGTCTGATTTATCTCCAACTGTTCATTCTCAAAATCCTCTCTCTGCCCCATCTCAGGTAGGCGACAGTTTACTAGCAAAATGGGTTGGGGGTTGGATGGGGGGAGTGAGGAGATTCAGGATAAAAATTACTTATGGCTACTGACATTGCAAACCTCAGGAACTACAACAATCCGATAAAGGTAGTATAGGCTCATATTTTCTCTTGGACAAAGAAAGCCTCAATAAGCTTGGTAAAAAGAGTTGAAGAGGCATGAATAGTAATTAAACAAACTTTCACTTTAAACAAACAACCTTTTCTGCCTCCTCAGTTCCTGTTCTTATTAAACGATCAATGGATTTTCTACTTCTGCTAACCTCAGCAGTGTATATAATTTTATGGAGAAAAAAGGTAGTTAATATTTCTTTATCAAAGTTGTGTGTCAGGATGACAAATATTGCAAAAGGGGTAAATCCAGTATTAATGGTAAAGATGTGTATTTTATAGGATTTATTTATATCCACAGAAATTTCTTGTTATCCTGGCAAGTCACTTAACATTTACAAACCTCATTTTAACACAATTGTATAAAATAGGGGTTGGTGAACCATGACCCCTTAGCTTTTCATAGAGTGTACAAAAACAGATGGTGGGCCAGATTTAGCCCAGGAACTGTAGTTTGCTGACTCTTGATATAGTCAAATAGTGCCTTGGAGGAATATATAATCTATGTTAACAAAATCTTAAGCCCAGTAGTTATTTTTTTTAATTTTTATTTTTCCTTTTGGAGGGCAATTGGGGTTAAGTAACTTGCCCAAGGTCACACAGCTAGGTTTTTGTTTGTGTGTGCGTTAAGTGTCTGAGGCCAGACCTGAACTCGGGTCCTTCTGACTCCAGGGCCGATGCTCTACTGACTGCACCACCTAGCCGCCCCAAGTTATTTCAAGGGCTTTTATCTATTTATCTCTGCTTTCCTTGAGTATAAATACCTCTCCAAGGGGAAGCTGGTGGTGATGCTGACTATACTGTTCCTCTTATTTGTCCTGGTAGAGAAAACTAAACATCTTTTGCCTACATTTGACCCCATTGATTATAAACCATTTTCTCTAAATTTATGGGATCGTGGACTTTAATATTGCCTTGCTCCACTGTACTCTGTGTGGATTGAGTAGATGAAGGGATTTTTCATTGTAAAACTGAAAGAAACTTAATGCTGTTATTTTATGTATTTCTGCAGATCATTCATTACATATATGTAGGGAAAACAGTTTCTTGTGTTTCAGTAAACAATTCATTTCACTTTATCAGAGCAGAAAAATAACAGCAACATATTTGAGAGTGACTTTTTAAAAACATCTATGTCAAATAATTATAATTATTATCTCAATTGCAGGTCACTAGTTGATATGATAAATTATTTTACAAAATAGCACCTGAGTTCTTATACCATAGATAGTTCATGAATATTTTATTGAGTTGGGTCATATGTTATAGATTTTTCTGAAATCTGATCTCCTCCAACAAGAGATTATACTAGGCTCTTCTGGGATGAAATCTCTTTGGACAACTTTTAATACAAAATTATCAGACCAGAAACTTAACAAAACTTATTCTTCTCAACAGTTGAAGGATGAAAATGAGAGGCTCCGAGTCTCCCTGTCTCAGGATCAAAGAAAAGCTGCAGACCATTTTCAGAGCCAAATGGATTTGCTCAGTGCCAAGTGCCAAGATCAGGCCAACATAATTAAGTCCCAGGAAGAAACGGTATGTCTGCCGTCTTCTTTGCTTAGGACAGTTTCACTTAGGATATTCGAAGCCCATCTTTAAAAGACTTTAACTGCAATCTTTGTTTTAACATCACTTTCATTTTCAAATCTGTTCCCTTATGTTGTAATAGTAAGCCATCCCTTGCAACAAAGAATAAAAATGAAAGAGGAAAAAAAGTAATTAATCAAAACTAATCAATATATCAGTTGAATTTGATAGTGTGTTGTGTTCCCTACCCATAATATTTCGACCTCTGCAATGAAGGGAGAGATGCATTTTCTCATCTATGCAAAGCCAGTATTTTATTGATATTAGACTTTATAACCAGGGTCAAGTTTTCTTCTTTTATAATTGGTTCCCTCTTACTTGCAATGTTTCTCCTGGAAATAGAAAGCCAATAACTGGAATGAGTTTTTATCTTCTTTTATTATAGTGATGCTTCTGGGTGTAAGTCTTGCATCTTACAAATACCTACTATGTGACCCTGGGCAAACTATTTAGCCTCTCAGTGTTCTAGGTCAGAGGTATCAAACACAAAGGCCTGTGGACTGTATGCATCCCACAACACTCCTGAGTGCAGCTCAAACCATATTAAAATATAATTGGGAGATATTTACAAAAAATGAAAATATAATAGAACATAAATAATATTAATATGTAATCTCTAAGTCAAAATGGAGTGTGTAGGGATCCTTATGTATGGTTTAGTGGATCCTGCTTTCATTTGCTTGATGTCACTGTTTTAGCCAACTCTCTAAGGTTATAAATGTCAGAGATGGTTCTGACATTTGTAGAGTTTCCCTATCCAGAATTTCCCTACATCAGTGAAAGCATATGTCCAGTCCCAATTTCTATCTGCATATAGAGCCACATCTTTAAAAGAAAAGAAAAGCAAAAACAAAAAAACACTAGACAGTGAGCTCTTATATTCTCTGTGCAACTCTACCATTTTGTAATGGGAAAATGAGGACTTTGATAGAAAATTGTTTGCAAAAGCCTATTTTCTTCTTAAGTTTCTGTCAAGAATACCCATGATATGTGTACATGTAGAAGGGGGAATGCAGGCATATGGATAGATTGCTATTGTATTATTGGTCACCTTGGTAGAAGTATGATTTCTTGGAATCTTTCTGTCTTAAAGATACAGAAAATGCACCTTTGAATACTTCCAAAGTAGTGTCGTCACCATAGATTCCTCTTATTATTTGTTCAGATCCAGCCCTTTTCTCACTTTAACTTTATGTGCCATTGTTGTTTTGTCACAGTTCATTGAACATGGAGTCCAAATGTGGTGGTTACACCATTTTCAGTGCTAAAAGTAGATTCCTACGAAACATCAACAGATTGGTCCCATTTTGCATCTCTTCATTGTCCTCTTTTTTTGGGTTTAGCTTACACATGAAACAGATTTACATCTGTTTCATTTACATATGCTCTCAGGATGCCTAGCAACATCTCACAGCAAGTTCTCTGAAGGCTTATTTTTCTATTCAACTGCATGTTGCTGTCTTGTGAGGCAATGCCACTTGTGAACTTCCTGTATAATGTTTTACAAAAGAACTTTTGCTCTACATGGGATTTTGCCATGGCTGCCATGTCTTGCTGCTTGGCAATGAACTTAAAATTTGGTCATTTTGTGCTATTTGGGGGTTCTGTTTCCCGTTATAGCAAGTATTTCCTATCAATTCTTCTCTGAGAAATAATAATAAGCAGGATCAATGTTTTTATTTTTATAGACTTTCCACTTTTTTGGAGTTGATATGTATATAATGCTTTAAAATTAATAAAGCACTTCACTTATAAAAACCTTGTAAAGTAACTTACTGCAAGTGTTGTTTATCCACGTTTAATAGATGAGGGAGGGGAGGGAATAAACATTTATATAGCACCTACTATATGCCAGATACTGTTCTAAGTGCTTTATAACTATCATCTCATTTGATCCTCATAACAAACCTGCAAAAGGTTATTATCCCCATGTACATTTGGGTAAACTGAAGCGAATAGTTTGCCCAGGATCACACAGCTTTTATGTGTATGAAACTGGGTTTTAACTCAGATCTTCCTGATTCCAGGCCCAGCACTGTATCCACTGTACCTTCAGCTGCCTTAAGATTGAAAAAAACAAAACAAAACAACTGAGGCTTAAAGACTATCAAGGTTATGAAACTGGGAAGTATGAGCTTAAGAAATGAGCCTAGGTTTTCTGACTCCAAGTCTAATGTTCTTCAAAAAAGGGTTTTATTTATAACTTTTGTTTTTGATGTCACAGTCATTTCTGGATATTATACCCTCCCTCAAATGAGTGACATTCTTGTAAAAAAGACTGTTAAGTGAAACCAGTAGATACAGAGACTATAATATCTGCACATCTACAGTACTCCTTCTGTGTACTTTCCCATCTCTACCTAAAGGATGGAGACACAGTTCATTATCTGTACTCTTGGGACATTAAGCCTTATAATCACTTTTGTGTTTAGTCTCATTAGTATGTTATATTAGCTTTATCTTTTCACTTGCCTTAATATAGTCATTGTGTATATTGTTTTCCTGGTCATGCCTTTAATAGGCTTTTCAGTATATTCCCCCCCCCCCCGCCCCCCGTCTTGGTTTTAGTCTTCTAATTTATTATTTACTTTAACTTTCATTTTAATAAGCCAATGATCTGACTGCACTTAAACAGATGATTTTAAAATTATATTCATTGCTATAATCACCATTTCCCCCCTTTTGGGTAAACATAGCTGACCTAATTTTAAATATTATATTGTTCCATGCTTGCTGCATCCCATGACTTCCAATTTTCTTGAAGAAAGTATTTAAGGTGAACAGGTATTTCTGAGCAATCTGAAAAACTCTTGATCCCAAAGGGTATTTTCCAACATAATTTTTATTGTCCTTCTTTGAACCCACATTTACTTTCAAGCCATTTGGTATCAGAATATAGTTGACTTGGTTTAGAAGACCTTGTCAAGTTCTTTATCGAATTTCTTTACTTCCTCATTCTTTGCACTCTGTGCTGGCACATAAGCAGAAATTACCTTCCTCACTGTCTATTTCCTTGTACTCATCATGAGCATTGCAAAGTGAGATCACTAAGTATTCCATTAAATGATGTTTTTCTTTTCACCATTGAGTAGAAAATGAAACCATTTCCTCCAATTCATTTATTCACTTCTCCGAGGAGAGAACCTGTGTGCTATCCTCAGAGTTATTGCTAACTTTTTTATGTCATTTTGTTTCATTTAGAGCAAAAATTTCAACATGGATATGATAAAGTTCCTCTAGTAGCATGTTGCTTCATTGGTTATTGGATAATAAACTCCTTGTCAAGAATGCTAACAATTAAATTCAAGTTTATAGGTAGTGTAAATAGATTGTGTGATCTAAGTGGCCTCTGCCATCTTTCTTGCCATTTTGCCAATATAATTGTAGAAGCAGAATGGGGATATGTAGGGCTGAGGGACACTTGTATTGTCCATAGCTTGTCACCACACATGTACACTTGCATACACACACACACACACACACACACACAATCAGAGTTCATTACCAGGGAGCAAATCTACTAATGAATCTCTCTGTTCTTATCTGGGAAGCACCCCGGACAACTAATACAGAGTCTATCTCACTTGAAAGGAACTTGACCTTTGAGCTTTTAAGACCCTATGGACACTTTAATGCCAAAATGAGGCATCAAAGTAGTACTTCTGTAAAGGACTCAACTTTTTGTTTTTTAATGCAAATACCCCCAAGGAATGGGTACTATATTGCAGTTGTTTATTAAACTCATTTATTATATTTGTTCATTGAATTATCCTGTTATAATACAAACCTGCCTGGAAAGGGATTAGGTCTTATCACCTCTAAATACCTTAGCATGAATGAATTTATTCATTTATTGAATAAGTATTTTAATAGTTAATAAGAGTTAACATTTATGTAGTACTGGCAAAGCATTTAACATTATTTCATGTGTTCTTCATTATCAATCTGTGAAATAGATACTATTATTATCTATATTTTACAGATGAGAAAACTGAGGCTACAAGTGACTTGTCCAGGGTCACACAACTAATTAAGCATGTGGGGCAAGAACTGAACTGGACTCTTCCTGATTCTAAGTCCCAGTCTCTGTTCACTCATACTTTCTATGTGCTAAGCATTACGCTCAAAGTCTTTCTAACTTAGCAGCTAATTGAAGGCACATTTCTATGGATGGAGAGCACTACAAATAAGTTTTTATTGATAAACCCTCTCTCATTGGTGCAGTGGGAAACACAAAGAATGGCTTGTGTAAGGTAATTGGGAGTATGTTCCTAGTTACCACTAATAAGAAATTGGTTTAACAGTAGTATTGTTATGGGCTTATTGAATAATTTTTATTCCTGATGCTGTTCTTATGGGAATATTGGCTTATGTGTGTATGGCTCTTTACAAGTGGCCTTTATTAAGGCAGTCAGGATGGATATCACTGTGTTCGTTGGACAGATGAATAAACAGGGTTCAAAATAATGAAGGGACTTGCTTAAATCCCATGCCTAGGAAGTGGTCAAACCAGAACTAAAACCCAGTTCTTCTGACTGCTATGCTAGTGTTCTAGTTCTCACTTCTGCACTGCCCCTCTCTCATTTCCAGCTTTACTTCTGAGAGAATAGTTATTCAGAACATGGTTAAAAAAATTTTAGAAGTCATTCCATCTGCTTCTTATTTTCCTTGTTTTAAATTTTTACAGATTAAAAGGCTGTCTCTCAGAAAGGAGGAAGGTAAGTTTTTATTCTTTAAACAAATTAGAATTATTAGCCCCAGTTATGACCTTTAATATAGGGTATTTCCCTATTCCTCTTCCTGACCATACTCCTAAGAGATCTAGTCAAAGCAATAATTTTAATACTTGGTAATAATTTTAATACTTGGTAATGACATCTAACACCTAGTCTTTGACTGTTCCAAATGATTCTTTTTCATGTTCCTTGGTCATGTGTCCTAAGAACAGAAATCAGAAGAAAATCAGAAGAAACAGAAATCAGAAAATCAGAAACAGAAATCAGAAAAAAACAGAAATGAGAAGAAAAAAAGCATTCAAATTGAGGTCAATAAGATTCTATACAGCAATTTTAAATTTCCATCATCATGTTCTGTAGCTGAAATCCATGTCCCTGAATTTGACTGAACTTTAGAGTAGAGAGGAACTTATTCATGAAAAGGTATGACTTAGAAGGGGACTTTACTCAAGAATAAAGTTGGAAGAAATTTTGTCATGTAGATATGATACTGATGATAATCAATTCAACGCAGATTTAATCTATTATGTGCAAAGCACTGTGGTGGACATCGAGGAAGATATAAAGATGGAAATATATGTGTATACTGATGCATATGTGTAAACATATAACTTGATGTTAACTTGGGTTTTATCTTAATTCTTCAACTACTTCTCAGATAAATTTTCCAACTATACTTAGATGAATGAATGAATGAATAAAACATTTATTTAACACTTCCTATATGAAATGTACCGTACTTAACATTGGGGATAGTGGTTAGGAATAATACAATATACATATATACAATATTATACAATCTAATATAATACACAGGAATATAATACGATACAATACAATACATAGAAAAGTCAGTCCCTGCTCTCAAGGAGCACATTCTAATGTCAGAGACAACACATAAGGAAGGTTTCAGCTATAAGTCAGATGGAGAAATCCTTTGGTCTTAAGAGGACAGCAGCAAAGTATATGCTAATGCATCTAATACCATTTCCATGGATAAAATGATAGCAATTTCTGATGTGAAAGCATTTAACAGTACCTAAAGCTTTGGTGGCAAGTACCTTCTTTTTTTGGGTCTTCAGTAGCTGAAACCTATAGTACCTGTAAGAATAGTTAGCAGACAGAATCTCCAAAAGGATTGCTTCCAGTTGATGGCTGAGGACGTTGGCTGTTTCTTAGTCCTCTCCTCACTGAGGGTGGTTTTCCTCACTGGTCCTATCTCCCTTCCTATGAGCCAAACCTGAGAGGTAGGAGTTATTATTAGCCCCCTTTTACAGATAAAGAAACCAAAGCAGACAGAGGTCAAGTAACTTGCCCAGAGGCACACAACTAGTAAGTGTCCAAGGCTGTATTTAGACTCAATTCTTCCTGATGCCAAAACCAGCACTCTATCCACTGAGCCATCTAGCTGCTTCTATAGGACTTTAAAAGCCATGGAGAGCACCCTTCTTATTTTTCAGGTGAGGAAACTGAGGCACAGAGCAGTTAAGCTGTTTTCTTAGACTCAGACAATTAATGTCTGATATAGTATATGAATGCAGGTCTTCCTTACCAGTCCACTACCAGTAGTTCTCAAAGTATGATCTGGAAAGCCCTGGTCATTTGTGAGGACAAAGCTATTTTCAAAATAATATTGAGGCTTTAATTTCTAAAATGGTGAAAATGTAACCTTCAAAAAAAACTCTTTGAGGAGGGGCCCTCAATTTATTTTTGTGTATAAAGGGTTCTGAGGTAAAAAAAAAAAAGTATGAGAACCACTGCATCATAAACCAGGCTACCTCTCTAGGGCCATATTGTTTTCTCCTAGTTGGGGGTAAGCTTCTTCATGTCAGATGTTTTCATTTTTGTCTTTATACCCCCACCACCTCACACAGTGCTTTGTATATAGTAAGTTCTTAATAAAAGCTTGTTAAGTTGAGTTGGGTTGCTTGGAAGGGGAGCCATGAGCAAAGACAGAGCAGCTGAATGAGATGGATGCTTTGAGCTTCCACATTCCTCAAGTCCTTTGTATGAAAGAGGGTTAATAATAAGAGCAAGCTCACATGTTATTTTGGAGTTTTTTGTTTGTTTTTGTTTAATAAAGAACTTGACACACTATTTTAAATCCTGTGAGATAGGTAGAACAAATATTTTACCCATTTTTCTGATGTGGAAACATGCCATGGTGCCACAAACAACCTGTAAACCTCACATCTCAAGAAGCTGGAGGATTGCTTGACTTGAGAATTCTGAGCTACAGCAGGGCTAAAGCCACCTCAGATCTGACATCAATACAACAAGTCCCAGGAAGCCGGGTGGCACCAATCCTTTTGGAGATTCTGTCTGCTAACTACTCTTACAGGTACTATAGGTTATAGCTACTGAAGACCCCCCAAAAGAAGGTTCTTGCCACCAAAGCTGCTTAAGGATGGACCAACTAGCATGCGGTGGAAATGGAGTAGGCCAAATTTTCCATCCAGATAAGCAGTGCTACACTTCCAGAACCCTTCCAAGAAAAAACAAATATGGAAACAAAGACTTAGAGTAGTTAAATGGCTTACTAAGACAGTAAGTGGGAGGGCTGAGAATCAAACTCAGGTTTTCCAGCTCTCAGAATGCTTTTCCCACTGGGTCATTGGCCTCTCAGGGGAAGGAATATGGGATGGAGATGATGTGGGATGGAGCCCTTAGCTATTTCTTTTCTTAGCAGTGATCCATCAAGTAGCAAAGACAGAAGAGACAGAAGAAGATTCTACAGAAGAAGGTGGGATAGTAACTTTCTTCTTTTTGTTTTTTCATATGGATTATAGTTACAGATGCTCATAACAGAAGACAGAGTTTCAGAAGCATTTTAGGGGGGTGAAATGGGGATCCTATATCTTCTTTTCGTTGAATGATTATATTTTAAGGCAGAAGCCTCTTTTTAAAGCAGGGAATTATAAATTTTTGTCATTCTAAAGCAGTAATTAAACTATCTCTATAGTTAAGTAATATATCTAAAATAATGGAATAAAGACTGGACATGTAATTTCATTGATATAGGGAACTACCAGATAAGCATCACATAGTCAGTATGTTTCAGAGGTACAACTCATATCCAGATCTTCCTGTATCTAAAGCCAGCTCTCTATCTTCCACACTAAAGTTCTTAAGCCACATATCCCAGTTGGATTTGAAATATCACCCTGCTGACTTAAAAATAATTGTTGTTAATTTTATGTGCTTATGTAATCTTCCAAACATGCACCAATAGAAAGATAAAAATACAAAATACATAAATTCAAAGTGGAGAGAGGTTGAAGGGAAAATTGTTTGCTTCAGGTAAGAATTATTCTAGGGGTAGGGACTAGACCTATAATTTCATTGATATAGGAAACTCCAAGGTCAGGAAACTTCCTCTACCAAGGCAGTCAGCACCTTCTCTGGAAGTTACAGTCTCAGAGAGTTGCCTAGAACACCGAAAGGGTCATGTGACTTGCTCCAGATCATAAAGCCAATATATTTCAGAAACCGGACTTTAATCCTGGTCTTCTTAGCTCCAAGGTCTGCTCTCTATCTATTATGCTACATTAACTCAATATTCATTGCTAGATTTAAAAAAAATAGCTCTCCAATGGATTTTGTATATGTATATATATATATGTGTGTGTGTACATATATGTATATGTTTCTGTATATATTCATGAGAATTCAAGTTACACTTAACCTTAGGAATGTATCTGTTACATAAAATATGGTTATGGGATAAAATGAGTCTATATAAATACTAAGGGAAGTCAGAGTAAAAGAATGATGAATTGAAGTAGAGTTAGGAAAGATGTTAAGTATTGCTTCTTATTCTGTCAGGTTGAATTAACTTTGATGGACCCAGCTTTGCTTGTAGAAATGCCTCACACAGTCTGGGTCATGGACAGCTTATAGTCAAGACTGGTTATATAAGGACTGTTAAGGAGAAAGTCAGGCAGCAACCTGTACTGGGGAGAGGCAGGGCATGGGTTAAAGTTGTCAGAATCTAAAACTATCAGTGATCTAGAAATATGAGGGGCAGAGTGGAGGCCAAGGAGTTTGTAGTTATCAGTGGGTAGGTGCACTTTCCATGCAGAAGCTGGAAAATTCATCAAAGAAGGGTGGGATAAACCACTCTCAAAGGTAAGGAGGTGTGGGAGAAAAGCAAGCGGTACATAACAGAAATCTGCAGTTTCTTGCCTGGTCTTCTTTTTTTCTCTTCTACTACATGTATGAAAATAACCATTTTACTTGGTGTTTGAATAATTCAGAATAAATGAATGAATGAACAAATAGATAACCAGCTAACTAAAATCAGTGGTGGGGAATTCAGAAGGTTTGAGTCTGAGACATTGGTGCAAGTGAATAGAATCCCCAAAGTGAGTCTAATTCTTGAGTAGGACTTAATTATGTCTTTGGCACTTTTTGCTGTATGTGAGCCCTGCTGCACTCACAGGTGTATGCATTAGGAAACTATAGCCAGATGTCTGTTATCAGAGGCTTGCATTGCAGTTATCATTATAGGGCAGTACTTACAAGTATGGTCAAATTTGAAAACTAGCTCTGTTGAGGATGGGAGGCATTTGAAAAGGATTGGTCAGCTGACCTCAGTGATTTGACTATTGCAGAGTTGGAGGACTCCTTGGATGGAAAGCAGAAGGTGCTGGAAGCATTAAGAAGGAACCCTAACTTAATGAAGCAGTTCCGGCCAATTTTGGAGGATACCTTGGAAGAAAAACTGGAGAGCATGGGACTCAAAAGGGCAAGTTTCTGTTCAAGAAGGAGTAACTACACACTTTCAATTGCTGAGACCTGTAATCAAGACATACGAAGTTCTTAAACTCATGAATTATCTTTGACAATACAATTAACAAATTAACTAATTGTTCTTTCCGTGCTTAGCTTTAGCTGTAATTTGTGTGTGTATACACATACATGTAGAAGACTGCAAGGTTAAAAGGCAAAGAAAGAAGAACAATTAGTACATGAATGAATTGCATTTCGGTTCACACAAAATTTAAAATAATTGCTCTAAAACATTAAAGTGGTGAAGTCTCCAGCCTTGTTGCCTTGTTAGTAGGAAATCTGCTTCTGTAATCTTGAGTTAGACCAGAGTAATGACAATGAAAAAACAATAGTGTTTATGTAGTGTTTTAAGGTTTGCAAATCGCTTTGCAAATACCATTTTATCTAATCCTTACAACAATCCTGGAAGGTAAATGCTGTCATTAACACCATTTCTTTTTTCTTTTTGGAGGGGAGAAGGTAGGTCAATTGGAGTTAAGTCACTTGTCCGAGGTCACACGACTTTTTTTTTTTATGGTAAGTGCCTGAAGGAGAATTTGAACTCAGGTACTCCTGACTCCAGGGATGATCCTCTATTCACTGTGCCACCTAATTATCCCAATTAACACCATTTTAGAGATGAGGAAACTGTGGTAGACAGAGGTAAAGGCACTTATCCAGGTCCCATAGTTTGTAAATGTTTGAGGCCAGTCTGAACTCAGGCTTTCCTCATTCCAGCTCCACCACTTTATTGAGTCACTTAGCTGCCTCTCTATAGAGTGGCTACAGCGTTGGACTTGGAGTTAGAAAAGCCTGGGTCCAAATCACATTTCAGACACTAATTATGTGAAAATGGACAAGCCACTTAATATTTCTGAGCCTCTGTTTCCTCAGCTATAAATGAAGATTATAATAGCACCTGCCTCACAGGTCTGGTGTGGAGATCAAATGAAATAAAATATGTAAAGTGCTCTGCAAACCTTAAAGTGGTATATAAATGGGAGTTATTATTATTATT
The DNA here is from genome assembly GCA_011680675.1 of Gymnobelideus leadbeateri. Taxonomy (NCBI): domain Eukaryota; kingdom Metazoa; phylum Chordata; class Mammalia; order Diprotodontia; family Petauridae; genus Gymnobelideus; species Gymnobelideus leadbeateri. The sequence goes on from WOXC01002798.1 coordinate 66,456, forward strand.
GTTACTCCTGGTGGCCTGGAAAAATGTTTAGAATTAAGACAACAAAGAAGATACAAGAAGAGCATCTCTCTCTTTTGACATAGATTCTTCTAAAAATTATTTTTTCCCAATTACATGTAAAAACAATTTTGAACATTCATTTAAACATTTTTTGAGTTCCAGATTCTCTCCCTCCCTTCTTCCATTCCCCCATCCCTGAGACAGTAAGCAATTTGATGCAGATTATAAAATTCAGTCACGCAAAACGTTAGTCATTTTGTGATAGAACACATAGATTAAAAAAAAAAAAACACAGGAAAAGTAAGTAAAGTAAAAAAAGTATACTTTGGGGGCTGCTAGGTGGCGCAGTGAGTAGAGCATTGGCCCTGGAGTCAGAAGGACTTGATTTGGATCCGGCCTCAGATGCTTAACGCACACACAACCAAAAAACCTAGCCGTGTGACCTTGGGCAAGTTACTTAACCCCAATTGCCCTCCAAAAAACAACAACAACAAAAAGTATACTTTGATATGCATTCAGATTCCATCAGTTCTTTCTCCAGAGGCAAATAGCATTTTTCATCAGACTTTTGACACAGATTCTTAATGGTACCTGTATCTATCATTTATTTTGGCTGTTTTAGGGTACCAAGAGAATTTCTGATCAGACTCACAGAAATTTGGAAGCAATGTTAAAAGCCCACCGAGAACAGAAAGCTAAGAGGTTTTCAGAACTTCTTAGACTAAGGGACAAGCTTATCAAGGAGGTTTCTCGAAAAATCCTTGAAAGGCAACAGAACGAAAACATATTGTTACTTCCTGTTAATGTGACTGCAGGTAAGTAGGTGGAAGAATTGCTCTCGGAACCTCTGTGCATGAAACATGGGGAAATTCCGGCTGGTGTACATCAATGTTTGTAGAACTTGGGGCTATGGAATAAGTCAGAATTCAAGGACCCTTAAAAGCCATAAAGTCCAAATCCCTTCTTTTACAGATGAGACAGCTAAAGCTAGATAGATTAAGCAACTTGGCTAAGATAATCATTTACTTCTCTTCCTTAGTGTGAGAATCATAGATTTTTTTAGATCTAGGCTTGGAGAACTCTTACAATGGAGAAAGGTGGGGTCCAGAGAAGGAAGAAACTCACTCAGTGGGGCAGCTAGGTGTGTAGTGTATTGTGTACTGGACCTGGAGTCAGGAAGACCTGAATTCAAGTCCAATTTCAGACACTTACTATCTGTATGAACCTGGGCAAGTCACTTAACCCTTGTTTGCCTCAGTTTCTCCATCTGTAAAATGGGGATAATAATAGCACCTACTTCCCAGCATTGGTGGGAGGATGAGATAATAATTGTAAAGGATTTACCACAATATCTGGAACAGAATAGGTGCTATGTTATTGTATTTAGCTATTATTATTATTACAGAAGAGTTAGGATTCAAACTCAGATCTTCTGATTCTCAAATCAAGTATTCTTTCCATTTCATCATCTTGCCTTACGTTGCTGTCCCATACTTTCTCTCTCAAAAGCTTAAATTCTAGGTCCTCTAGCAGAAATTGTCTGAAAAAGTTCCTTTGCTATTTCTTAATTACAAGATAAATACTTAACACACAGAGAAGCTATCCTCAACTTCTGTAGAGCTTCCTTCAATGTAAAAGCTCCTTGGGTGGTATTTGTTACCATGTCTACCATGCAAATGAATGAGCGCTGGACCTGAAAGAAATAAGGCTATTGGAAAAAGGAAAAAATAGAATTACAGGATAAATAGGACCCTCAGATCTCATAGAGAACTAAATACTTCTAGTATTTCCTGATACTTCTGTGGAACAAACATGTTAAGATTTTTTTTTTTTTTTTTTTGCTTTTTGGAGGGCAATTGGGGTTGACTTGCCCAAAGTCACACAGCTAGTAATTGTGTCAAGTGTCTGAGATCAAATTTGAATTCAGGTTCTACTTACTAGAGCCAGTGCTCTATTCACTGTGCCACCTAGCCACCCCTTACTTTTTTTTATTTTTAACATGTTAAGAATTAAGGAATAGTTTTTGCTTACTAATGGATTTAGGGTACCTCTTAGATTGTTAAGCATTTCTTAATCAATGGACATTCACTGTGTTTCTAATTCCTTGATACCACAAGGAATGCTATGTATATTGTTATATATTGGAATTTTCTTTCTGTCCTTGACCTTCTTGGGTCTGAGAGGGAATTTAATTAAGCTGTATTCCTGTTTATAAGTAAATTGAATCTAAGTCATTACAGATGAAAATGTTCTTATCTTGTTCTTTAGGAAGCTCAAAAAAAGAATAGTTTTCATTCTCTTCAAGTAAATATTTTCAGTGTTAACTCTTTCAGGATATTCTTTATATATAATCTTCTTTCCTATTTCAATTCCCTCTCCCCAGATCTTCCATTCTTTCTTTCATAAAGGCAGAAAATGATTGTCACCATTCTCCAGCCTAAGGCCACCATTTCTCTAATTGCTAATCTCTTCCTCCTCCTCTTCTTCACCTTCAGTCCAGTCAGGATAGGAGGAGAGACCTTTAATTCACTTTCTTCTACTTAATGCAGCTAGGTCCCTGGGGTGTGTAAGATAATATGTATTGTATTTTACTGATAGAAGTCATGTAGCTTGAATATATTTGACTTAAAGCATCCTCTGGTATTTAGTTGTATTTCAAAGTCTCCTTCAGAATATACCCCAAAGATTTCTCTTTGTTGGTCACCACAAAAGCTGCTTTGACATTCTTTCTTATACAGCTACAAATCCTTTCCCCCTAACTAGGTCCTGTCAATGTTTTCAGGCTCACCCCCCTTTTTATTTTCTACCACTATCCTAACCATGATCTTCCCTTTGCTGAGTTACTATAGCATTGGAAAAAAACCAAACCAGTACAGTACTTTTATAATAAAAACTTGATAATAGCACCTAGAACATGGCTCAATAAGTGGTTGGTGAATTGAATACTATCCCATGTTGTATTATTTTCTTCTTCTTGCTCATGAGTCTTGCTTCCTAGGCCCCTTGTGACTGGGGGCACGTGTTATCCTTGTCTTGTGACTGCCTCAGCATTAGACATAGTGCTAGGTGCATAGTAGGGAAAGGAAGGGAATAAGCATTTACATCACACCTACTATGTGCCAGGAACTGTGTTAAACACTTTTACAGATATTTAGTAGTAAGTATTCAGTACATGCTTCTTGTTTAATACTATACCTCCCGGTCCCAAGCTAGTATTTTTCTTACTTTCATGTTATTCGCAAGGTCCTGTTTTCCATCTTTCTCAGAAAGAACCCACTTCTAGGCAAATGCGCTCTTTTATAATCGAACATTTGATTTCATCAAATTTTATATCAGCAAGAATAGAATGAATAAGTCAGTGAAAATACTCAGTGTTTGAATTTTCAACTTTTATGTCATGGACATTTCAGCAGACACATTTGACTCTTGGACTAAATGGCACTGCTAAGACCTCTTGTGGAAAGAGAGCTTTCCTGCACTCTGGACCCAAGACAGTCAAGAATATAGGCTTGAACGATAAAGTGTGGCTGTGTATACCCACTGCTGAACTGAGAGGCATTGGTGATTGGAATTCTTGGGAATGTGGTTGAGGCCACAGCTAGGGTGACTTAGACGTAAAAATAAGCAATGCTCTCTCCTGTTTACCTTTTGTGTTGTATTCTCTGGAATTTCTTCAAAACATGTGGCCTTTTGCTCAGGCAAATACTGCCACCCAGGGACTTAACTGGGAATTTCTTGATAAATCTAAAATGATTTGAAAACAGAGACTGCATCACCCATTTCATAGAGCAGGTATCCAGTAATTCCATGGAATAGAGTGGGAGAATCTTAGGACTGGGAGGGACGCTAGCGATCATTCGACAAATGAGAAAATTGAACTCCAGGGAGTTAAATAAGTGACCCAGGAGGGCTGTACAATTAGTACCAAATCCATGACTAGAATCTGGTTTTCCTGATCATGGTCAGTTGTCTTTCTATTATCTCAACTTGACTTATCAAGAGAATCTTCAGGCAATAAAAATAGGGAAAAGAAGCCATGTTCTTGGGGTTTAAGTGGAGGGAAATGAGATGCTGATGTTTACCAATCTCTTGAACAAAGGCATGTTTTTGCCTTTCCTCTTAGTTTCATTTTGTGTGTGTTCTAATAACTTGAGGATCAATTATTTCTTCAGATTGATATCTGCTACCTCTCCCAGTAGACAATCTATTTTTATGTAAATTAAACTTAGTTCAGTTAAACAAATCTGTACTGAGTGCCTATTATGCATGAAGGAATTTGTTTTATTTAGTATGGAATGATATTATTTTAGAATAAGAAGAAAATTAAAGGTCATTCAAGCCCAGCCTCTCATTTTACAGATGAAGAAATTGAGACTCAGAAGTGGGAAGTGACTTACCCAAAGGCACTAGTTAGTAACTGAGCTGGGATTATAACCCTGGTTCTCTGAACTTCAATCCAGTGTCCAGTAGGAGTTTTTAAAAGCAATATTTAATGTATTTGTAGGAGACTTGGCTGGATCTGAGATTTCTATCCAATTTTTTCAACTTCTTCATCCTCAAAATTTCAGCCAAGATTTTTGCTTTCATCTGAGAACACTTGATGGGGTTGCCATCTGTGGCTGGCCTCACTGTGTGTTTATTTCAGTCTTATTTGTTTCTCTAGTCAAAGGTCAAAGGAGCCCACTAACCACAAGAGAAGCTCAGCAGAAGTCCAGAAAGGGGCAAGTTGAATCACAGTCTCGACAAACAGCATCACCTAAGCCATCACCACATCAGAGCAAAGCCAACCACACCCCTGCTACACCAAGGATTCCAGTTCCAACTCCACGGAGCAGAGTTCATGGTCCTACAGGTCCACCTGCTTCCCCTGGGCCTAGGCTGAGGTAAGACTCAAGCTCACAGCTGCTGCCAATGATCTCTCTATGGTAACCATATGCATGGCTAAACCCCGAGCTTAAATCTACTCCATTCTTCACTGCCAAATTTTTCCTTCTGGAACTTAAATAACCCCTAGAATCTGTGTGCTGGTAAATGTTTAACAACAAGCCAGAGGTGGGGGGTGGGGAGCAGAGGTAATTATGCAGGACACACTTTTAAGTTTTATATGCATTATTAAATTTTTCCCCATCACTTTCTTAAGTCTAGATGATCCATAAAATAATGAATCAAGCCCTGGTTTGCAGCTGAGATATATATGTTTAACTGAAAATGTATTGGCTCCCATATAAGGAACCAGTTTGAGCTGTCTCTAGCATATTGCGGACTAGAAATATGTTGAAAATTACCAGTGTTTAACATATGATGAAAGGATAGGATCTCAGTCCACTTTAAAAAAAATATTTATTTACTTATAGTTTGCAACATTCAATTCCACAATCCCTTGAGTTCTAAATTTTCTCCTTCTCCCTCTATTCTCCCCTTGCCCCACGTCGTGGCATGCAACCAAATTCTACAAATACCTTCATATTAAACATTAGTTATGTTGTAAAGAAGGATTATAACCAATGGAATGAACAATGAGAAAGAAGGAACAAAACAAAACAAAAAAGAGAGAGAGCAAGCAGTTTGCTTCAATCTGCATTCAGACTCCATGATTCTTTCTCTGGATGTGGATAGCCCTTTTCATCATGAGTCTTTTGGCACTGTTTTATAGCCTTGCATTGATGAGAGGAGCCCAGCCTATCAAAGTTAGTCATCACAGATATGATGTATTTGTAACTGTGTACAATGTTCTCCTGATTCTGCTCCTCTCACTCAGCATCAGTTTATAAAATTCTCTCCAGGTTATTATGAAGTCCATCTGCTCCTCATTTATAGTACAATAGTATTCCATTACATTCATACACCAAAATTTGTTTAGCCAACAATCTGACTGGTGAGATGTGGTACCTCAAAATTGTTTTGATTTGAATTTCTCTAATCAATAGTGATTTAGACCATTTTTCATATGATTATAGATATCCTTATTTTCTTCCTCTGAAAACTGCCTGTTCATATCCTTTGACCATTTATCAATTGGGGAATGACTTGTATTCTTATATATTTGACTCAGTTATCTGTATATTTTAGAAATGAGGTCTTTATCAGAGACACTGGTTGTAAAAATTCTTTCCCAATTTTCCACTTCCCCCTAATCTTGGTTACATTGACTTTATTTGAACAAAAACTTTTCAATTTAATGTAGTTGGAATTATCCATTTTACATTTCATAATTCTCTCTAACTCTTGTTTCATCATAAAATCTTCCCTTCTTCATAAATCTGACAGATAAATTATTCCTTGGTCTCCCAGATTGCTTAAGGTATCAGCCTTTATATCTAGATTGTGCACCCATTTAGATTTTATTTTGGTATATGGTTTAAGATATTGGTCTATGCCCACTTTCTGCCATACTGTTTTCCAGTTTTCCCAGCAGTGCTCACTTTTAAAAAATATAAAATTGTGACCTCTGATGCTGTAGTTTCTTTTTTTAATGTATCTAAAATTTAGTATAATAATAAGAAAACTGTCCTGCTTATCTATATCCTCTTCTGAACTTTCTTCTACATAGGTATATAGTTTAAGCTATATCTTATATTCATCCCTTTTTGTACCTTTGCACCTCTGATACTTTCTAGCACATTGAATTTTCTGGAATACTTTTATGCCTATTATTTCATTTCACTTAAATATGAAAATGTTACCCATGTGCCTACAGAAGTGACTTTACCTTCCTCCTACATTTGTATACTTTAGCACGCCAACTTTCACATCTGAAGATGATTCAGAAGGAGACCATATTTCCCATTCAAATCTTCAAGCCCCTTCTAGGATAGTTGCTAGAGATGACAATGATTGGGATTGGTCTGATACTGAAACCTCTGATGAGAAAGTCCCTAAACCTATGGCAAGTTCTGGTGGAATAACTTCCACAGGTAAGTGAGCACTTTTTTTTTTGATTGAAGTATACAAGACACAGATTTATCTGGCTAATTTAAATGTTTTTTAGTCTTCTCTATTTCTTTGTGTGGTGACATTTTTTTCTATGTATGATAACAGCCAATGTTATTTTCGATAATTCCCTAGGTTAGTAGAGAGATCACAAAAATTAATTTATATTTTGCCCACTTATATGATACAGTTCAATTGCTTAATTAGCATTCAGAATTTCATTTTAAATTGATTAGCCCTGTGTAGCTTTTGAATTTCCACCTGTTAGTTCCCAGAATAACAAGATCTTGAAAGGGTATCATTGTCCTCATTTATCTAGGGCACTTCTGGAAAAAAAAAAGGCATGTAGCCTGGTGTTAAAAATATCTAGAGAAGAAACATCTACAATCTCTGGAAGTCATTTTTTCTGCTTTCCATCCCTTTTCCACAGGGGGAGAATTTTATATTTTTCCTCTTCTCGTTATTTATAATTGCTCTTGTTGGAAATAAGACAGAACCTAGAAGAGTGCCTGGTCATACATTGTAATGTTTGTATACTAGTCAGTGAATCATCAGGGCAGCTAGATGGTGAAGTGGATAGAGTTTTGGGCCTGGAGAAAGGAAGACTCATCTTCCTGAGTTCAAACTAGCCTTAGATACTTATTAGCTATGTGACCCTGGGCAATTCACGTAATCCTCTTTGCCTCAGTTTTCTCCTATGTAAAATGAGCTGGAGAAAGAAATAACAAACCATTCCAGTACCTCCACCAAGAAAACCCCCAATGGGGTCACAAAGTGTTGGACATGACTGAAAAAATGACTCAATAACAAGAGTGAGTCATCACAACCATTATCTATATTAACCAATCTTTATTAAGCTTCTTTTCTATGCAGTGTGAGAAGTAGTGCAGAGTCATGGATAGAAACTTGGAATAAGGACAATCTGGGTTTAAGTGTGTATATATATATTATATATATATATATATATATGTATATATATATATATAAACTAGTTATGTGATTATCAGTAAATCACTGGATTTTTCCATGCCCCAGGCAACTAACTCTGAGACTAAATTGAAGAGGAGTTGCTGATCTGTATCAGTGGAAGGAATTTCCATACCTGTACAAAAGGAGACACAATAAAAACTTGTTGATTGATTTTTCGACAAATACAAACTTTACTTCTCCATCCTCTTCCCAATTCTTTCTTCTTTCTCTTTACTCTTCTTTCTTTTGATCTTCATCTACTTCAAATTTATATTCCTTGGACCAGGTGATTCAAACAGGAGAACATTTACATTTAGTGCTGATCTAAGTCCTTTGATTCTTACTTAGGTACTCGAGTACAGTCACTGGCTAAAACTCTAGAAAAACAGCTAGTTACTCCAGGAAAGAAGCCTGCTGGAGGAGTGGGCCTTTTCTTAGCCTCAGATGCTGGACCATCTAAAACAGCCATCTCAGTAAAGAAACCTCAGGTAACCTAAACAGTTTAGTATTCGCCACACTTTACTAACTTTGTAAGTTAGTCATTTACTTTGAAATTATGGTCACTCACAGAAGCAATGAGGAATGAGGAATCCTTGAGTTTGAGGAAATTAAAAAGGCAAAGGTGACTTGATTAATTTTTCCTACCTATTTCGGATCCTATTTTGGCAGCAACTGCCTCTTTAAATGAATGATTATATATGATAACTTAAGTATCCACATCAGGAAAGAGAAAAAGAAACCAAGGCATAAAACTCATGAGTCCAAAGATTTCTGAAAAGATATTTTTTATAGATGATTGGAGATGGGAGTAGAGTATTGGGGGGGCCCAAATATGCATACAGATTAGAATGATGATGTACTATTCCCCATATTAGGATGGTGTGGTTGCTCCAAAAATGACTCCCCAGATGACTTTCACTTTTTGCATAGAAAAAGTCCTAGGATGAACAATAAGGGAATTTGTGTTGCTAGACTATGCTTATTTACAGATGGATTTTTCCCCTTTCATTTTGGAGGAGAGGTAAAGACAGGTCAAAAAGAGAGAAAAAATTTTTGTTAATTGCAGCAAAATAAAATCTTGAAGGTAACTGTTGCAAAGCAAGATATCATAAGCTACCTCCATTTCCTGATCTACTCTTTGTTTTCTTTAATTTCAGTAGCTGATAGAGTAGAATGAAAATACTGGTACTTTTTATTCAAAGTTAGCTAACAAGGGGGATGTGGATCAATCAATTGATCAATATTTATTAAGCACATACTGAATGATCTTGGGCAGCATAGAGTACCAGGCCTGGAGTCAGGAAGACCTGAGTTAAAATCTGGCCTCAGACACTAGCTGTATGACTCTAAGCAAGTCATTTACCCCTTTTCATCTCAATTTCTTCATCTGTAAAATACTCTTGAGAAGAAAATGGAAAACCACTCCAGTATCTTTGCCAAGAAAACCCCAAATGGAGTCATAAAAAGAGATACAACTGAAACAGCAAACAACAAGTGGTCTTTGCTATGTGCCAAGGACTATAGAGCCATTTGGGCCCAGATGGACACTCATCAATGAGGTTATTATTAGGGAAAAAAAGAATGGAAGACTAGCTAGTTGTAGGGATGAAAGTGAATGAATACTTAAGAGATTCACTCAAATTATCTGGCAAATGCCAGAAGAAATGACCTCACCAATAAGGAATTAAAAATCTTATAGAAGTGCTTATGTTTTTTTTCTTATTGTTATAGATAAGGTTTTTAACCTCTTTCTCAGTTTCCTCATATATAAAATGGAGATAATGGCACTTGTACTATCAATCTCATTGGTTGTTGTGAAGAAAGTATGTTGTTGACTCCACAACACCACAAAAGTGTGAATTATTTTTAGTAGCAATTGGTTCATTTGTATCATTTGTTACATCTCAGAGCATTTGGCATTGAAACCCTTTGATGTAGTTTGGACTTTTACATGTTCCAAGTCCAAGAAACTTAGTTCTAGTGATCCCTCCATTGCATCATCTATTTATATTGAATTTTAAGGTTTACAATTAGTTTGCGACCCTGGACAATTCACTTAGCCTATCTCTGCTTCATTTTTTCTTCATCTGTAAAACGGGGTAATAATAGCATCTACTTCACAGGGTTCTTCTGTGGATCAAATTAAATAATATCATGTAAAATGATTTGCAAACTTTAAAATTCAATATAAATTCTAGTTATTATAATTATTATTTGCCAAGTAGAACATTTATTAGATATACAAAGTATAATACAAGATTTCAGAAGCAGTTTCTAGAGTGAATGGCATCTGAAGGAAAGAAGAAATGCTCTTTCCTTCTTGCCACTTTCTACCTAAATACTTTGACTTTATTTTAATCCAGATGTGGTATATACTTTGGCTACTTATTTCCTCATTTATAAGATTGTTCATTCTTTCCTATTCTCACTATAGTTTTCTGAAGATGACAGTGACTTAGATATTTCCTCATTGGAAGAGATTCTTCAGGATTTGGATGTGAATGAGAAGAACAAACAACCACAGCACCTGTCCCGCTCTCAACCAGTTGAGAAGCATGGCAGGATCTCCACAGACTCTCAGAGCACCAGTGTCTGGAGTTCAAGTAGTGCCAGGGTTGTGGGCTGGTGATTTGCATGGACATGACTCCCAGCTTGTTGGGGAGACAGTGACATCCCATTGACACCTTTACAATGGCAACAAGGAGTCTCCATCTCACACATCTTACCTCTTTTTGTTGGCCCTTTATGTATCACTTCCATTTCCATTCTAATCCAATCCAATAAATGTTTTTTAAGCACCTATCATGTATCAGACCTTGTTCTAAGCACCGTGGTTATAATTAATTAAAAGAAAGATATCCCCTGCCCTCTAAGACCTTACAATCTAATGGGTTTTTTTCTGAACTCATTTCTTAACATATCACTTCCTTCTGGAAGCCCATCCCCAGGAAGCCCACATCTAATAAGAGATTGAAAAAAGGAAGAGGAGAAAAATACAATTGAATAGAACCAATGGACATCATTTCTAAAAACACTGGTAGCATTCCACATTCATAGTTCCCCAACCTATTCAAAGAAAGGAGGGAGGTACATTTTCTCAACTATTCTTCAGGGGTAAGTTTGGTCACTATAATTATGTTCATGTTTTACTAGGATTCTTCCCTTTTGGAGGAAAAAAAGTGTAGAACAAGAGTGTGTAAAATACATATGGATGACTACCTTCTCTACTCCTCCATAGTACTTTCCCAACCTAGTATATATACTCTGCCTGTAGGAGAATGCTTAGGTTATGTTGTCCTCAGGCCATCTGGCAGGGAATATATCAAGGTCATAAAATATATCTGTGGAATAATGGATATTTTCCCTTCTCCAATAGGAGAAAGCCTGGAAAGAGAGCAGGAATCAAAACAAAGACAGTATTGTCCCTGAAAATTTTCAAGATTCACACAATTTGGTGCACATAATTGGTATAAAGGTAGAAAAGAAGACTTCTCTTTTGTTTTTCCCTCTTTCAGTCATGATTTGATCAGTAAGAATAATGGAGAAGGACTGGAGAGATTATGTAGGACTTTTCTATGACCTTGATATATTCCTTTCCATATGAGTGTGAGATGATAGCATTTTGCAAAGAATTTAAAGTCTTGGCTGCTTTGGATTGATGAATCTCTCTTCTTGCCTATTCTGAGAGACAGAGAGAGAGAGAGAGAGAGAGAGAGAGAGAGAGAGAGAGAGAGAGAGAGAGACAGAGACAGAGAGATTAAAGAAAGGCAGTATCTGTATGCCTTGCTGTAAAAGAGAATCTCTGGTGAACTGTGTTCTTAAAAGTGCCCATTATATTTTAGGTTCATAAATGTACTTTTCATATGTGTTTTTGAGCCCTTTTGACAACTGGAATTACTAATACTAACATTTTAGTGCTTTGCTTTTGTGTGTGTGTGTGGTGTTCTTCACGCCCCCCCCCCCCCCCAACAACAACAACAAACCCTTCCAAATACATTTCCAACTCTGTAAAGAGTTCTCAAAACTTTAGGCTATTTTAAAAGTTGATGTTTTATTATCTCATCTTTTAAATCATCTTATAGTCCCCCTACATTAGGTCAATATCAATCTCTTGTCTTTAAAATGTGTTTGGAAGCCCCAAGTCAAACTCTTAATTAGAGAAAGTTTTTGTTGAATTTTCCCAAAATGCACAAACTTGGGACTTCAGAAACTCAGGGATCAAATATGATGTTTCAATGGACTGGATAATACAAGGTCCTGTGATAATTCGGGATTGGCATTTTGCTCATTTATGTACAGCTAGGGTATGCAGTGGATAGAGCACAGAGCCAGGAGTCAGGGAGACATATCTTCATGAGTTCTGATCTGGGCTCAAACACTTACTAGCTGTGTGACCTTGTAAAAGTCACTTAACCCTGTTTGCTTCAGTTTCCTCATTTGTAAAATAAGCTGGGAAAAGAAATGGCAAACAACTCTAGTATATTTGCTAAGAAAACTCCAAATGGGGTCACGAAAAGTTGGGCACCATCTGAACAACAATAACAAAAATCAGCATAATTTTTCTTTTAAAAACAGGGTCCAAATCACTAGCTCATACTTATTATAGTTAGTTTTTATTACATAGACAGGATTCATACTACATGGAAGAAAATTATAAAAACAATCAATTATACAAATTTTGGCATTATATTTACAAAGCATAAACATATTTGATTGAATTTAAACATTTTTCTTCACATATTTTGTATCATGCAAGTATATGATTTACATATTTCTCTCCCTGCCACAGAGGTTCAAAGGATATTTTATTAAAGGATTCAAAAGAAATACTTTAGGAGTTAGGAGATAGGAGTTTTCATCTTGACTCTTTGACACTATCTAACTGTTCAACCACCATTAAAGTTACTTAATTCTTTTCCCTTTCTGTAAAATGGGGATGTATCCTAGCCTGTGACAGCATTTTGGCACTTGGGGAGTTCTCACAAAAGAGTCAGGTGGGCGAGGAATGATAAAAACCACAGGACTTTATTACAGGAAAATTTTAAACTCACAAATTGCAAGACTCAAAGCCTAACTAGAGACACTCCAGTGGTTGGTAGGCAACAGAAAAATGATCAGGGAAGTCACTGGAAGTTTGGATGTTATTGTTTTTCACACCAAAGCAGGTGGAGGAAGGATTATTGCTCTATCATCCTCTGGACTTGACACAACCAAATTTGCCAAGCTGTTGTCACTCATTGTAGTTAAATGGGGGTACTTGATTCTACATTATCATGAAGCCAGGGAAGTTTGTTGATACAGGTGAGGACAATGAGTTTTATTGGGTGGAATGGTTTTTTTGCTTAGGAGCATGTGATTGGTTTCTGATGTCAACGATAGGGAGACAATAGCAGAGGCTAATGTTAAAGCCTTAAATGTTCAGGCATGGTGCATGGATGTTTTCAAGTATAGACGATTCTACACTACTATAAAGACACTGCTGCTGGGACTCACAGGGGATAGAGTCCTGAACGGTTCCCTGTTCTGTACCTAGGGATTGACTGTAGTTTATGGACTAGGGTCAGTGTTAAAGAATTCTATCCTCTAATTAGTAGAATTAGGTTCCCCATTCTCACATTCCTCAATGTAAGAATTCCTTAATTCCTTGGTTCCACATCATGGCTTCCTGAGGATGATACCTTAGTTTCCTCAAAATGGAAGGGAAATAAAATATAATCAATGTATAAACATAGATCAAGTATGTGATAGGTAGTTTAGTCCTACTCATGAAAAGGAATGCTAAGCATAGAAGCACAGTGCACAAGATAAGAATAATTAGAACAAAAATGAGTAATTTATGCTATGGTTATAATCTGTTGGGATCCTTGTAGTTAAGCTCTACTAGAGCATAAAAGTTTAGGAGGCTGTTAAGTAGACATTTTACATTTCTCCTCTACTGGTTATTGTCTGATCATCTTGTTGTATAAGCCCCATAACAAAATGGCTAAGCGAGTCCAGTTCTTCTTCTGGTGACCTCTCTTTCTGATGCAGATGCTTCCTCTGTCATCATTCACTTCATTGTCCACTGCAAATATAGGGAAACTATAGACATTTCTTTGCTTCTGAGGATCCTCAGACTTTTTGAAACATACTAGGTCTCTAAGAGTCTTGGGTATGGAGTACATAGCATGGGATACTCACTTACCTAAGATTGGGAAAGAGCAAACACTAAAAGGCAGAAGCAACCATGTCAATTAGACAGGGCAGTTGCGCTTTCCACCACATAATTCTTGAGTGATAACCCTAAATGGTCCTCATCTTTTACATGCTCAAAGGAAGAGAGACAATGGTAGCTGCTTTTCTATATCCACTGAGTCATCAGCTCTTCCAGCTCAGTAATCAATTCTCTAAGTCTTATCCACAGTGCAAGTCTCTCAGGCATGAGATATACATACCTGGAAACACCCACCCCTCCTCCCAAGCTTCCGTGTACTCCTCAGTCCCATTCCAAGGAGGGAGGGGCTGTACTGTTACATTAGTATGGAAGATCACAGTAAAAGGGTAGGTTGGTTAGATAGAAGGAGGTTGTTGAGGCTAAATTAGAGGCAGCTTGTTTCAAAAGTCTAGGCCCTTGAAACCATAGTGCCCTGGGTTACTACAGAAAGTTAGAATAGAATAAATTCAACATATATTTATTGCTTTCTATTCTCAAAGACTAGACGACCTTTAAGGTCCCTCCTGGCTCTACAATTTTATGATTCAATGCACAAAGAAAACAAATTATCTATTCTCTTCCTATAAAATCAGTGTAGAAAGGTCAGAGAGGGAGAGAGAGACTGGTAAAAAGTAAAACACCTCAGTGGGAGCTCTTGAGCTACAGTTTGGAGACATTTCTGACCCATAAAATACTTAAAATGGGTAGTTGCTTGTCGGCCTTGCCCCTGTAAAACTCTTTCCTTAATACACATGGGGTGATATTTACAGCCATTTTTTAACTTTAGGCTTACAGATTCAACAGCTTCAGTAGTAACTCACTGTTAGAAGAAATGAATCTACAATTTAGGTGGTATTAATTCATAGTATAATAGGAGTATGGATTCAGAGCTTGAAGGGACCTTGGGGATCATTTTGTCTTACTCTCCCATTTACACATAAGGAACTAAGGCCCAGAGAAGTTGTATCTTGCCCCAAATTACCCAAATAGTAAATAGAATCAGGATGTGAACCTGAGATCTCTGATCCAAAACCAATGCTCTCTCTTTTGGTCATATTACCTAGGTCTAATTCATAAGAATGACTACCATATAAACACCTTTAACTATTTAATATATAGACACACAATTTTCTCATAACAACATAACTTAAGTAATCTTACTTATATATTTAAAAATAATACATAAATTGTAACCCTTTGAGGAAAATGGAAGGCATATTTCAAGGCATATTTCATACCTTTACAACTAAATTTCATGAGGAACTCACATTTGTCCTAGTTTATCTTGAGATTCAGGAAGTTTGGATGCAACAGCAAACATGGTAGGGACCAGGAAGTAAATTGCTATGTCTGTTGTCCTGCTTCAAGTGGTTCCTAAACAAGATGCAAGAAATTGTTGCTGTTGCTGTTCATCATTCTGGAAGAGGACCAATGACAGCAGGGGGTGGTCTTGCCTTGCAAGTGAATTGGATTTAAATGAGGCAGTCACACAAAATCATTAGCCTCACTCTCTCCTCCAGAGTCATCTGAGTCTAGTGGCAAGACATAGGTCAGAAAGACTGGAGATGGCCCCTGATGCAGTGGAAGACCTTGTTTTTTTTTTTTTTAAGCTCAGGTCTTTTCCAGGTCTCAGTTGGATTTAAAATGGAAGACAGAAGAAAAAATGTTATAAAGAGGCATAATAATGGAACCAAACCCAATGTGAGGATTTCAGAGAGTGTAAGAACTGCATGGTACAGAACGAGGAGAAACCAAGTGTCAATCAGATTTTTGTTTTTGGCAACTAAGTAGATGGGAAAAACCCATTTCAGGTTGAGAACTGAAGTTTATTTATTGGTCATTTGCCTAGGAACCTTCTGACAGTATCAGATACAAATTGCTTTGGCAATAATTTTATTTAACTGACAGATATTCTTTCCCCAAAGGATTTGTATGTCTTGTTTTGGAATATTTAAAAGTAGTCTTTAAAAATAGAAAATTAAAAAGAATTCTGAACATGGATTTAAAGTGATTTTTTTTTTTGCCAGGACCTGTGGTATCTTTGGTGTGTGGAGGTCTGGTTAAGAAACTCTCTACTAATACAGAAATGCATCTGTCCTGAAACTTCTGGTTGCAGAGAGTTTCTTAGGGAACTAAGAAGTTGAAGGCACAGGGTCTCATTTGCAGTATGTCTCAAGGGACTGTTACCATAATTGATTAAAAACACCTACCAAGTCACATTAAATTGTATTTGTTGCAGGTCTGTCAGTAAACTGATTTTAAGCATCTATAATGTACCAAGCACTGTCTTAAGCCTTGGTGATACAAAAAGAGGCAAAAGACCATTCCTCTCCTCGAGGATCTTACAATCTACTGGGAGAGACAACAAGCAAACAAATATGTACAAATAAGGCTAGGTGGCGCAGTGAATAGAGCACAGGCCCTGGAATCAGGAGGACCTGAGTTCAAATTCGGCCTCAGACACTTAACACAAAAACTAGCTGTGTGACCTTGGGCAAGTCACTTAACTCTAACTGCCCTCCTAAAAGCAAAAAAAAAAAAAAGAGCAGCCTCAAATAAGTTACATACAAGATAAATAGGAAATAATTGGGAGAGACATGGGACTAGAATTAGGAGGAATTGGGAAAGACTTCCTGTAAAAGATGGGATTTCGGGGTGGCTAGGTGGTGCAGTGAATAGAGCGCCGGCCCTGGAGTCAGAAGGACCTGAGTTCGGAGCCAGCCTCTGACACTTAATCCACACAAACAAAAACCTAGCCGTGTAACCTTGGGCAAGTTACTTAACCCCAATTGCCCTAAAGGGGCGGCTAGGTGGCGCAGTGAGTAAGAGCGCCGGCCTTGGAGTTGGGATGACCAGAGATCAGATCCGGCCTCAGAAAATGAGCACCCAAGCATAAATAATGACTAGCCGTGTAACCTTGAGCAAGTTACTTAACCCCAATTGCTTATTAAAAAAAAAAAAAAGATGGGATTTTAGTAGGGTCTGGGGACTAGACTTATAAGTTCAAATCCCAATTTGTCCAGTGAACAATCAGAGGCAACTGGATGTAGAAGAGAGAGTGGGGGAGTTGGAATGAGGAGAGATCTGGATTTCAATACAACTTCTGGCACTTGCTATGTATAATCACATCATTTAACCTCTCTGACACTCAGTTTTCTCATCTAGAAAATAATAACTGTAGTATTTATCTTATACATTTTTGGGCAAGATCAAATAAGGTAAAGAAAATACTATATAAAGATACATATAATGACTTATGAAAACTTATTCTTTCCAACCAAATTGGGATAAAAGTGATATTATCAATTGTGGGAGGAAAATCAAGTATGCTCCTACTTTATGAAGATGATGCTACTTGCCCACCATTAATAGGGCTTTGATTTCTTTTCCCAATAGTAAGAACGACTTTGCACTGAATTACCCTTCTTTACCTGGTCCTTCTTATTTATGACTGATGGTGGTCATTTTGTTGCAAAGCTGAAAAGAATTATGTGTACAATATAGAGATTAGGCATTTTGTCTTGGAACGTAATTGACCTATAAAAAGTTTTACCTGTGCTTCCAGTTCAGTAATGTACCAAACTCTAATCAATTGAGCTAATTGGTGGTCATTCATTCATTCACATCATCAATATTTATTAAGTATCTACATGCTAGGGACTGGGGACAAGACATAATTCCTGCCTTCATGGATTTTCCAGTCTATTTGGGTATTATGATACAAATAGAAATAACTAATATATATAATGTTTAAAAAAGTACATTGGAAAGATAAAAAATGCTATGGGAGGTTTGTGAAGGAAGGCATTATTATTACTTTTAATATTTAATTAGTTAGTTAGTTGTAGTTTTCAAAAGTCACTTCCATAAGATTTCGAATTCTAAATTTTCTCCCTTCCCTTCCCCTTCCCAAGACAGCATGCAATTTGATATAGGTTATACATTTACAATAATATTAAACATATTTCCACATTAGTCATGTTGTAAAGAAGAATTAGAACCAAGGGGGAAAAATTATGAGAAAGAAAAAATGTGTGTGTGTATGTGTGTGTGTGAGGAAGAGAGAGAGAGAGAGAGAGAGAGAGAGAGAGAGAGAGAGAGAGAGAGAGAGAGAGAGACAGAGAGAATAGTATGTCTCAATCTGCATTCAAACTCCATAGTTTTTTCTCTGGATGTAGATAGTATTTTTTGGAATTGTCTTAGATCCTTGCATTGCCGAGAAGAGCTAAGTCTATCAAAGTTAGTCCCCACACAATGTTGCTGTTATTGTGTACAAGGTTTTCCTTGTTCTGCTCACTTCACTCAACATCAATTCATGTAAGTCTTTTCAGGTTTTTCTGAAGTCTGCCTGCTCATCATTTCTTATGGAATAACAATATTTCATTACATTCATATACTGTAACTTGTTCAGCCATTTCCCAGTTGATGAGCATTCCCTCAATTTCCAATTCTTGTCTGCCACAAAAAGAGTGCTATAAATATTTTTGTACATGTGGGTCCTTTTCTTGCTTCTATGATCTCTTTGGAATATAGATTTGATAGTAGTATTACTGGATCAAAGGGTACGTACAGTTTTATAGCCCTTTGGGCCTAATTCCAAATTACTCTCCAGAATGATGGGATCAGCTCACAACTCCACCAACAATGCATCAGTGTTCCAATTTTTCCCCACATCTTCTCCAACATTTATCCTTTTCCTATTTTGTTATGTTAGCCAGTCTGGTAGGTGTGATATGGTACTTCAGAGTTGCTTTGATTTGCATTTCTCTAATCAATATTTAGAGTAGATTTTATATGACTATAGATAACTTTAATTTCTTCATCTGAAAACTACCTGTTCATATCCTTTGACTATTGGGGAATTACTTGTATTCTTATAAATGAGAACTTTATCAGAGACATTGGCTATAAAAATTGTTTGCCAGCTTTCTGCTTCTCTTCTAGTCTTGGTTGCATTGGCTTTGGTGAGCAAACCCTTTTTAATTTAACATAATCAAAATTATCCATTTCACATTTCATAATGTTCTCCATCTCCTGTTTGGTCAGAAATTCTTCCATTATCCATAGATCTGGCAGGTAAACTATTCCTTGCTTTCCTAATTTGTTTATAGCATCATTCTTTATGTCTAAATTGTGTACCCGTTTTCACTTATCTTGGTATATGGTGTAAAATGTTGGTCTATGCCTAGTTTCTGCCATAGTATTTTCCAGTTTTCCCAGGAGTTTTTGCCAAATAGTGAGTTCTTAGAGGGGAGGTTATTATAGACAAGAGGCATTACAGTAGATTTCTTGGAGGAGGTGGATTTTTTTTTGTGCTTCAAAGGATTAGAAGGACTTCAGCAGATAAAGAGAAGAAGTGAGGGCATTGCAGGCATAGATCACAGTGTGAGCAAAAGCATGGAAGTAGTAGGATAAATATACTATTTTTTAAACAGATCATATCTGACCAGAAAACAGAATTTATGGAAGTTATCAGTATTAAATAAAGCTGGAAAAGCATGGTTTGGAGATCCCTAAATAACAGGCAAAGTTGTTTGAACTTTACTTGGGAAATAGAGAGGCACTGAAGATTTTTGAGCAGAGGAATGATGTAAATAGGTTTCTGTATAAAAAATATTCTCTCAGTTTTATAAAGAATGGACAAAGTGAAAATGTGAAATCTTTAAGGTATTGGTGGTTTTAGCTCTCAGAAGAAAAGGAAGCTAGGGATTCCACATTTGTTATCATTAGTTTTAATTTTGCCAAGTACTAGAATCTTTGTGGGCATGTTATGAAGTAAAATTAATTAGCCACACGATGGCGGTATGACCCAAGAAGTGAACATAAAATAAGGGGGAAAAAAAAACCAAAACCCCACAATAACTTAATCTTCTTGTAAGGAAACAGATATCTCTAAGTCCAGCTACCCTCGCAGTGTAAAAATTCCTTTTACCATCTCTATGATAAGTGGTCATCCAGAATCTACTGGAATATCTTCACTGATTGGGGCACTCAGTTCATAAAACAGATTATTTCTTTATTAGAAAGCTTTCCTTTTTCTTACATTGATCAGAAATTGGCTTTCTTGAGACTTCTGTTCCTTCAGGCCCTTGTTCCTTGAACCCTGATCCTTGATCAGAGGCCCTCCCCAAATAATGGAAAGCCTCTGCTGGTGATGGTGGCTGCAGTGTGATACTGGAGTGCAACAAAATGTTGGCTGGAGGACTGCACTTCAGCTATCTTGAATTCCATTCTTAGCATTCTAGGGCCAGAAGTGACTTTAAAATGCCATCTAGCACATTCTACGGCCTCTGGACAGGAGGAATCCAGAGGAATTTTTATGTATTTTATGTAGAAAGGTGACTATTTTTTCTTCTTTTCAATAATAGGTTGAAAGGAGATTTTACTATCTATTTCAGCATTAATTACCTCCTTCCATAGGATCATAGGGTCATAGATTAGGAGGAATAAATTGAGTAACCATCTAGGTCATGTTCTTCATAATTACAAATGATGAAACTGAGGTCCAGGGATGATGATAACTGATTTGCCCAAGCCATTTTCCTTTCAGACACGCATGGCAATAATCCATATTGAAAAACAAACACCTTTTTGTGAATTTCCTTCTCTCAATTAACTAACTTATTAATAAGCAAGTATTTATATAGAGTTTACTATGTGTCAACCATGCCACGTACTTTACAGCAGCTAAAGTGACAATCTTTCCTTATTCCTTTTCTTCCTTTCTTTCTTTCTTTCTTTCTTTCTTTCTTTCTTTCTTTCTTTCTTTCTTTCTTTCTTTCTTTTTTTTTTTTTTTTTTTTTTTTTTTTTTTTTTTTTTTTTTTTTTTTTTTTTCTTTCTTTCTTTCTTTTTCTTCCTTTCTTTTTCTTCCTTCCTTCCTCCCTTCCTTCCTCCCTCCCTCTCTCCTTCCCTCCCTCCTTTTCTTCTTTTCTTCCTTCCTGCCTTTCTTCCTTCCTCTCTTTCTTTTTTTTCTTTCTGGAGGGTGGAAGGCAAGGCAATTGGGTTTAAGTGACTTGCCCAAGGTTACACAGCTAGTTAAGTGTCAAGTGTCTGAGGCTGGATTTGAACTCAGATCCTCCTGACTCTAGGGCTGGTGCTCTATTCTCTCTTGTTTCTTTTACAGATCAGCTGGTTAGTATGTCTTAGTGCCAAGAGCACTGATTTTGAGTAAGAAGACCTTGGTTCAAATTCTTATATTTCTACTTGCTCGGATTAGATGAAGATCTAAACCTCTTTTGTTTTCTTCCACGTATTTAAAAATAGTTCCATGTCCTTTTAAAAATCATTATTGTCAAATTCCCTTCCCTCACATTAAGAAGGAAATCAAAGAAGGAAAGAAAAAAATCTTTGCAACAAATAAATTATCAAATAAAATGAATCCACATAGAGGTCATGTTCAAAAATGTGTTTCTTTGTGCACCTAATATCAATTACCTTTGTGTCAGATGGGTGGCATGATTCATCACTGGTACTCTGGAAGCATATTGGTCATTGCTTTTATCAGAGTTCTAAAGTCTAAATTTTGTTTTTCTTTAAAATATTTCTGTACTTGTATAAATTGTTCTTTTGGTTCTGCTCACTTCACTCTATATCAGCTTTCATTATCCAGGATTCATTCCTTCTGTGCTTTTGGGTGGAGTGGTTATTCCTGACTAGTGTTTTCCTCAATCACCTAGGTTCCCGAGCTGATCTTTACCTACTGTGGTTAGCCACCACCACCCCCTCTGAATTTTTTAGGGCAATAATATCGGATCTTCTCAATCATTTCTACCTTCTCAGAAGAGTGTTTGGGACCTCAGAGCCCTTGGACCTTGGGTTTTCTCAACTGTGTACTGAGGCATAGTACTAGTTTCAGCCCTTTGTCTCTCTCAAGCACTTTCAAAGTCCTCCTGGGAGTTTTTGGCTACTTTGGGGATATCTCATGTGAACCTCCTGTTGTTGTAACCTCTGGACACAGAACTGAAGTAGTATGCCTTGACATTTCACTGGCTTACGAGGGGCCCATCTTTGTATCCTGAATTCTTGTAAACCCAAGAATCCTCCATTCCGCTAGGTTATCGAACATCTTTAACCCAGTGTGCCCCAGCCCACTCTTATCTCATCCGACCAAACCCAAGAATCCTCCCTTCGGTCATTGAACAACCTTCGTTATCTAAGAGTGCCCCCGCCCCATATCCTGCCCGACCAGCCTGCCCCTGATACGATGGTAGCTTTTGGACTATTTAAACTGTGTGTCTACTGGGGTTCAGGGAAGCTCCTGGGACTTTGTCCCTAGGACTGCCGCTGGCCAGCTAATAAACGCTTCCTGAATTCGATTACTGATGGTCTTGGCCTGGTGATTCTGTCCAAGTGTCCATTTCAGAACATTATAGGCTACATGTGTCTTTGGCTAGTCTTTGGTCACACTGAGAAGGTAGGCTGCACTAGCATTGTCTTTGTTGGTAGCTCATTTTCCTATTGCTTTCAGATTTCTAGATGACTTCTACAATTCTGGGATAAAAGAGACAACTTAATATGTTTTCCCTTTAAATTTCTTGATTATTATTTGGTGTTAACTAGGGACATTACTGAAATATGTATGTGGGAGGGGGGTGGTTTCCATCCCATTTAGTCAACTATTTCATCTGAAAATGGCCTTTCTCTTCTTTCTCAAGGAACTCAGTACCTGGTTAATAGTATATCTTTTTGCCTTAAATAATTTCCATGATGCTTCTTTGAACACCCAAGACTCCCAGTTAATCAGCCTCCTCAGTTCTCATGACTCTAATTCAGTTACCCATGGGAGAAGTCATGTGCTTAGACTTCACCTTCATCTCCAAATTATATTGTTTTCATGACACTAGACTCTGAAATTCCTCTCTAATTATATTCTCTCTCCCTCCCTCTCTCTCTCTCCCTCCCTCCCTCCCTTCCTCCCTCTCCTTTTAGCTCCAGTTTCTTCAGTAAATAGTTCAATTCTACATTTTTGCTTTGGTTTATCCTTCTTTGGGATTGTTCAAATCTAAGAGGGAAATTAAGATCTCCTACTATTATTGTGTTGCTCTCCATGTCTTTATCTATTTAGTTAATTTTTCCTTTATGAATTTTAATGCTGTGGTATTTGGAGCATTCAAGTTTAATATCAATATTGGCTTATTATTTTGTGGATTTTTGTTTTTGTTTTGTCTAGTCATATAATTGTGGTTCTTGCTTTTTTTTTTTATTAATCTGGTACATAGTAAATTTTCTTTCAATCTCTCATTTTCACCTGTGTATTTCTTTGCTTTTTAGATTTTTTTGGTAAGCAAAATATTGTGGGATTTTATCTTTTGACTAATCGATCACTTTCATTTTATTGAATTGCTTAATCCATTTACATTGAAAGTTATGGGAGTTAAATTGATATTTTCCTTCATTTGTGTCTCTAGTATTGATTTTTTTTTCTGAATTGAATTTTTTGCCTCATCTTACCATTTTGAGAGCATTTATCCTTACAACTATATTTTGTTCATCTACATAAGTGTGTATACACCTCTCTCTCTCTCTCTCTCTCTCTCTCTCTCTCTCTCTCTCTCTCTCTCTCTTTCTCTCTCCCACAATCACATACACACCCCTCTCCTCCCTTGCGAGTATTCTTCAGCTCACCCTCCCACCATTGAGCCACATTTTCCTCTTCCTTCCTGTTTCAATCCGTCTATTTGCCATCTCACCCATTTTTTGGTAACCCCTCTTCTTGATAAAAGAGGTTGCAGAAGTTGTTTGTTATTTAAATCACACATTCTCCTCTACCTTCTATTTTCTTTCTTCCTTTTTATGCATCTTCCTATTCTGCAGTTTGGTTTCACAAAATACATTGATTTATCTGGGGATTATGAGGTTTAGTCAATGATGTTTCAGGGCTGTTCTGCCACTGTTACTTTTATTTCTTTATGTTTCACTATCTACTTGATAACTTTGCATGCTTTTAGAGAGAAATCTTTTAAAGATCCCTCTGTCATTATTTCTTTTTAAGCTCAATATATGCTATTCTTTTTAAAGTTTTTCCCCCTCCTTTTATAATCTCTAGAGATGAATTGATTTACTTTGTTGCATGCACCTTCCTTGGCAGTTGACTTTTCTTTCTATTGTTTGGTTGTTTGAAAGTTGAAAAATCTACTCACTTTTTTCATATTTTTTTTTTGTAGCAAAGTTTCAAATGCCACTCTTGTGTTAAATGCACATCTTTCGTTAGTGTTGATTAGGCTCAGGTTTTTAGCATATACTATTTAGGGTTGCATCTTAAGCTCCCTTCCTTTTTGTAATATGTCATCCTATTCCCTTCTGTGGTTTCTGGTGAGTACAGATTAATCTCATGTTATTCAAATTTTTTCCCATTATATTTGAAGGTCTGTTTAGTGGTTGTTTGCAGAATTTGTTATTTGTCATTGGAATTGTTCAATTTAACCAATATGATTCATGGAATTTGAAGTATGTTTTGTTTATTCTCCTGGAAGTGGTGCTTTGTTATCTGTATTCATCAATTACCAGTAGTTTTCTTGTATTAACTTTGCATTATTTCTTGCATTATGGTATTCAGGCTTTTTGACTTATGATCTTTTGAGAGGTTTGTGACCCTTAACTTATCTCTGTGCATCCTGTCTTCAGGATCAGTGTGCTTTGCTTATATAGGGATCATATATAATTTTTAATGTTATTGCTTTTGCTTCTTTTATTCTAGATTATCCTTCACTTCTATATGATTTTATTCCCAATAAGTAGTTTTCTTTTACTCTTTTTTTTTTGGTAAATTCAAGCTTCTATTCTGTCAATTATTTCTACTGTGCAGGCCATACACTCTGACATTTGTTTTTCTTTAACTTCTTTTTTCAAGATTTTTATTTATCTTTTGAACCATTTGGGAACAATCCACTATGGTTCCATACTTTCTTGGTGTTCCAGAACATTTTTTATTCATTGATCATTGGTTTAATTCCCTTTGTCTTACAATACTTATGTAGAGATGGCTTGCAGATGTTTAGGTGTCCTGGTAGTCCTCTTCCTTTCTGATTTTGGTATCTTCCTTATTAATTTATCTACTTGTGTTCTAAACTCAATCCCACTTCTGATCATCATGGAACCTTTGACTTTCTTGGTTTCTGACCTGAGCTAGTTTGCTCCTGCTTAGATAGCATGGTGGCTCCCCTCTTCTGGGGCTCACCATAATGGTGCCAGACTTAGTAAGGACCACCCGATCAGATTTAACCATATTGAAGCATACTGAGCAACCTATCGTCCTCAGCTCCCCCAGTATCAAGGACTATCGGCATTTGACACCAAGTCTGGCCTGTTTCCACTTCTGAATCTCTTTTCAGCTTACTGGTATTTATATATACATCTTATTTCTCCATGTTAGAGTTTAAGATCTTTACATTACATTTCTAGTGCCCAATGGGCATGCTTTAAAGGTGGGGAGTAATATCAAATGATATTCATAAGATAGATAGCATCCACGTTTCTAAGATACAGAATAATCACAGATAAATTCACTGATGGTAAAAATTTCGTCTCAACCATGGGATAATGTGGCAACATAGTCCCAAATATCTGAGTTATCTTTAAGGAAACAAAGACAGCAATGCTGTACATAATGACTTTGCAGAACAAGTTGGCTTCACCAGTACACACTGACATGCAAAAGAGGGAAAACACTGTAGTGAAAACATAAACTAACCACTTCCTTCTCTTTCATCATACTTGATAACTCTATGTCTATGTAGTTGTAAGTAACCAAACTCAGTACAGCAGAAATGACTGCATTCCTCTTATCTTTTTAAAAACATTGGCTTTGGGTTGGCTACATAGTGCAGTGAATAGAGCACCGGCCCTGGAGTCAGGAGGACCTGAGTTCAAATCCAGCCTCAGACATTTAACACTTACTAGCTGTGTGACCTTGGACAAATCACAACCCCAATTGCCCTGCCTGTCCCCCTCCAAAAAGCAAACAACAACAACAAAACAAACAAACATTGGCTTCAAACAGCCCTCAGGTAGGCAGAAATGCTGGCAGAGTATCTTAATACACATAGCTTTATGTGCTCTTTTTGCCCCTACATAGTTTCAATGAATTGTTTTCCCTGCTACATATATGGCCATGTCTTACTCAGTTGCTACCATTTAAACACTTACTAGTGCAAGGCACTAAGCTAGGCTTTGATGATACAAATAAAAAGTGTAAAACAATCCTGGAAAAAGCCATCCCTCCTGAATGGGAAAGGTGAAACTCCTTAGCCCGAAAGTTTTGTGGGAACAAGCAGGAATTTCAGTCTCACTCTCCCCACTCTTTACTGCTGCCACATCAGCATTAGGCCCCTTCAAGGGTCTTTCGACTTCCACCCTTACTTGTGACCTTTCTCCCCCCCTTGCTTTAGTATCTACCAAATAAGGACATGAACAATACCTTGGCTCACTGTCCTGCCTCCCAGCCAATAGGAGATAGTGGTGGGCTTCTTTGTTATCCACAATTAAGTTAGATTTGGAGCCAAGAATGAGAGCCCGCCTCCCAGTCAATGTGAGAAGGGACTGAGTGGGGGAGAAGGGGGCTTGACTGCCTTAGGGTATAAATTCTTGTTGTGTCTTTTGTGTTACGCCTCATTCTGCTGGTTCATACTGGTGGAAGGGACACCCTCTTCTTGTGAGAACTGAATAAACTTCCTGTTCCTTCCTCAAGATACCTCTGGCTTTTAGTTTTTCTGGGTAGGGGATTTTTGGGGTCCCTATACTCCACACACTACCAATTGCTGATTAACTCCCACCTACAGGACAGACAGGCAAAGCTATCTAAAACAACAGGGAAGCTAGAAGAAGAGATAGGAGACAGTATGTGCCACAAAAATCCATTTCCACCATTCCCTTGGACCTTTGTGGAAATGGTCCAGACCCTGAGTATTGGAAATAGCTGTTCTATCCTATCCTTGGAAAAGGTACAGCATCATTTGCCTAATGGTTCTACTTGCCATTATTTGATCTCATTCCCTGTTTTTATACTTTTATTTGAACTTTAAAGTTTCTCCAGGACTCTGGCCTTTTTATCAAGAATGGATTATTAGAGGTCCATTTATTCTTCTGTAGTATCATACTCTGTTTTCCTGGGTAAGTTCTTCTTGGCTATCAGCCCATATTCTTTACCTTCTGAAATATCTTATTCCAAGTTTTCTACTTCTTTAAATCTTGTCTTTGGCTCCTCCATATTTGAGTTTTTTTTTTCTGGGTGTGGGCAGTATTTTTCTTCAACTGAGAGAGTCTGGGTTTTGGTTATGATGTTCTTATGAGTTTTCATTTTGGGATTTCTTTTAGCAGGTTGATGCATTCTATTTCTACTTTTCTTTTAGTTCTAAGAGATCTTGGCTGTCTTTAAGATTTCTTAAAATATGAAATCTAGACTCTTGCTTTGGTCGTGGTTTTCATAGTCCAGTGATTCTTAATTTTTTCTCCTTGGTCTGTTTTCAATCTTACACGATATCTAGTCATTTTTGTCATGAAATATTTTACATTTTCTTCTATTTTTTAGGCTTTTGATTTTAATAATTCTTGTTGTCTTGTGGAGTCATTGTCTTTTATTTGGTTTAATTCCAATTTTCATGGAGTTTGTTGCTCTTGAAAGGTTTTGTACCTCTTGTGCCAAGCTGTTAATTCCCTTTCCAATTCTTTCTTCTATGCCTCTCATTTCTTTTCCAAGTTTTTTTCTCAAAGATTCTCATTTCATTTATAAAAACTATTTTAAACTCATTTAAAAATCTCGCTTCATCTCCTTCAGGAGTTTTAGGTAAGTTTTGCCCACACTGTGTTTTCCTTTGAGGTATTGCTTGTAGATGTTTTGGAGTCATTCTGGTCTTCTGTATTTGTATCTTGAGCATCCCTGAAACCATAATAACTTAGTATGAGGGATGGAGCTTCTTTTTTGTTTGTCCATTCTTCCAGCTCATTTCCTAACTTTATACTAGGGCTTGTTCTGCCACACTTTGTGAGGGAAGACCTGAGCTGGTTCTGTTGCTTCTTTCTTGGAAGTACTGAGGGCTGTGTTATTCCAGGATCTCAAGGATAGGCCGGAGATTTGAAGGCTTTCAGTTTTCCCAAAGTATTTTGATCCCAAGTAATGCCTGGCTATTGTTTCCTCCCTTAAGCTGTGCAAGTTCTTGGGCTTAGATCTGAGAAAAAGTTGAAGCTACTGCTGGAAGCAGCCCCTATTAGCCAGCTAGAAAGTCTGTTGGCTCAGTGGCAAAATTGTAGGTTCCCTTTTGGTCTGGGCTTCCTCTATTCTCTTTTATATTGGTAGAAATCCTAGCACAAAAATATTTTAATAAGTTTATTTTTATAGCATTTTACAAAATATGCTATATTCCTATAATAATTCCATGAGATAGTGAAGCTATTATTTTTTCTTTCTTTTTTTTTAATTAAATAAATGCTTTATTAACTTCTGGTTTACATCATTCATTTCCACCAGATTATGAGTTACATTTTTCCCCCATTTTTTCCCTACCCACCACCCCAGAATAGCAGTCCCACTAGATATCCCCTCATCCCATCTGCTTACTCCCATATCTTCTCCCATACCCCCTTCAACTTTGCCATTAGGGCAAGGTGAATCTCTGAGCCCCACTGCCTGGACATCTTATGAAACATTTAACTTTAAAACTTCGATTTTCAGATCCATCCCTTTTCTCCCTTGTCACCCACTCCCTCTTAGAAGATAAGCAATTCAGTATGTGTTGTACATGTATATCTATGCAAAACATTACCATAGTAGATATATTGTAAAAGACTGCTTATATTTCCCTCCCACCTGTCTCAGCTCCCACCTGGTCCATTCCCTACTTTGATCCTGTCCCTCTTTGATAGTGGGTACTTCTAACTTCCCCTCTCCCCAGAATGCCCTCCCCTCCATCCTCCCCCCTCTCATCCCCCTTTTCCCTACTCAGGAGAGTGAGTGAGGGTAAGATATTCCATTTAGTATGTATGTGATTCTCTCCTTGAGCCAACTTCAATGAGAATATGCTTTTGCCTTTTTGCCTTCCTGTTCTTCCCCTCCCCTGCAACTACTTCCCCTTGCCTCTTCTACATGAGATAGTTTGCCCTACCCTGTCTCTCTCCATCTCCTCTTGCCACTTTCCTCTCTCACCTCTTGACTTCACCCCTTAAGAATCATCCCTTCCTTGGGGCGGCTAGGTGGTGCAGCGAGCAGAGAGCCAGCCCTGGAGCCAGAAGGACCCGAGCTCGGATCTGGCCCCAGACACCCAACACACAAACAAAAACCCAGCCACGTGAACCTGGGCAAGTCACCCAACCCCAATTGCCCTCAAAAAAAAATAATCATCCCTTCCCATCAAATTCAACCTGTGCCCTCTATCCATGTATACCTGTGAACATATGCCATGTACCCTTCTTCAATTATTTTCATAATGAGAAAGGTTTCATCAAACACAGTTATTGTTTTCCATGTAGGACTGTAAATAGTCCAACTTTGATAAGTTCCTTTTGATTTCTTTTCCTTGATTACCTTCTCAAGCATCTCTTGCTTCTTGTGTCTGAATGTCAAATTTTCTATTCAACTCTGGTTTTTTCATCAAGAATGCTTGAAAGTCCTCTATTCCACTGAATGACCATATTTTCCCCTGAAACAAGATACTCAGTTTTGCTGGGTAGGTGACCCTTGGGTTCATTCCCAGATCTTTTGCCCTCTGGAATATCATATTCCATGCCCTTCTATCCCTCAGTGTAGAAGCTGCCAGGTCCTGGGCTATTCTGATTGTGTTTCCACAATATTGAAATTGTTTCTTCCTGGCTGCTTGTAGTATTTTCTCCTTGATCTGGGGATTCTGGAACCTGGCTATAATATTCCTGGGAGTTTTCTTTTTGGGATCTTTTTCAGGAGGTGATCTGTGGATTCTTTCAACCTCTATTTTGCCCTCTGGGTCTAAAACATCAGGGCAATTTTCCCTGAGAATTTCTTTAAGGATGATTTCTAGGTTCTTTCTTTGATCATGGCTTTCAGGTAGTCCAATAATTTTTAAATTATCTCTCCTGGATCTATTTTCCAGGTCAGTGGTTTTTCCCATGAGATATTTCACATTGCCTTCTATTCTTTCATTTGTTTGGATCTGTTTAATAGTATCTTGATTTCTCATAAAGTCACTAGCTTCCATTTGCTCCAGTCTAACTCTGAAGGAATGAATCTCCTCAGTGAGCTTTTGAGATTCTTTTTCCATCTGGCAAATTCGACTTTTTAAGGCATTCTTCTCCTCATTGCCTTTCTGAGCCTCTTTTGCCATTTGAGTTAGTCTATTTTTTAAGGTGTTATTTTCCTCAGTCAGGCTGTTGACTGTCATTTCATACTTTTCTTGCATCTTTTTCATTTCTCTTCCCAAATTTTCCCCCACTTCTCTTATCTGCTTCTTAAGGTCCTTTATGGCCTGTAGCCAGCTTGTATTTTCATTTGGGGCTTTTGGTGCAGGAGTTCTGACCTCACAGTCCTCCTCCATGCTTTGAGCCTCTTTGCCCCTAAAATAGGAGTCCAATGTTGAACTTTTCTCTTTATTTTGTTTTGTTTGCCTAGGCATATTGCCACTTAATTACTTGATTTTTGGGCTTGTTGCCACAGTAGGACTCTGCCACCAGACAGGGGAGCTTCCGCCCAAACGTGGGGTCTTCACAACTTCCACCAGTTGGGTGGCCTCTGTAAAGCCTCCACCCACTCTGGCAAGTTGGATACCCACCCCAAACTTCCCCCTGAGACCACAATCCAGATCTAGGCAGTTTAAAGCAAAAGCGATTAACCCCCAGACTGATTGCTGGATCTTCCTACAGTTTGCAGACCAGGAGCTAGAGCCACTACTGACATTGCAAAATGGCTTCTGTGCAGCTGTTTCTTCAGCAGCTTTTTGCCCCCAGGGGAGGAAGCCACGTGTTCCCCAAATACTGGTCCCAAAGTCCATAGGGCACTAACCTCTCACTTTGTCCTAGACATATCTGTGCTGATAATTCTGGAATTGCCACAATTGCTGGTGTTCTGGGGTTCCACCCGCTGGCTGAAGGCCCGGCTTCCCTGGGGCTAAAACCACGGATCTGGGCTCGGCTCTGTACACTGCACTGTCAGTTCCCAGAGTGCTGTGCTGCCTGCTCTCAGAGCGCTGCGCTGGTCACTCCCTGCAGGGCTGCTAGGCTGTCCTCAGCAGGAGGTTAGCTTCTCTGTGCCGTTCTGTGGGTGCTGTGGCTCCAGAAGTTGTTCGGAGCTCCCTTTCACATTGTTTGAAATTTGTGTGGGGCAGAGCACATTGGAAATGCTGTTTCTACTCAGCCATCTTGGCTCCACCCCCTATTTTTTCTTTTACAGAAGAGTAAATTGAGACTTAGAGATTAAGTCAAGTTCTATGTAACAAAGAAGTTTCTATGTCCTAATGATCAAACACTAGAAATAGAGTGTTATGATAAGTAGCAATGAATGTGATATCCTTGCTGAGATTTATATGATGGTTGTGCAGGGATGCCCACCTAAGAGTGGTAGGTGAAGCTAATTTTCACGAATATGGTCAGAGTCACACATTGTGTATGTGTATATGTGTGTGTGTGTGTGTGTGTGTGAGAGAGAGAGAGAGAGAGAGAGAGAGAGAGAGAGAGAGAGAGAGAGAGAGAGAGAGAATATTTATATGTAACAGTTATATTCTAGGCCACAAAGACATATCCTAATTGTATGTTCCTGACATTGTAGTCAGGAGATTAAAAAAAAAAACCATTTTAATTTGATCCCTCATTCTATTCATCCTTCCTTATGTTTCCATACTTCCTAGAAAAATGTGATTTTTCTTCAATTAGGTTGGTTTTCTTGTATTCAATCTGAATTCCTACTCTTATATTAGTGTCTTTGTTCAAATGATTCCCTCTCCTTGCAAAGTCCTTGCTTTCTTTCCCATGTAGTTCACCCACCTGTGTGACCTTGGCTAAGTGATTTGATCTCTTTCAGATTTAGTGTCCTCATCTGGGATTGTTCTGGATAATCTCTAGATCCCTTCTAATTCTAAATCTATGATTTTAGAATTATAAGTATTGGTGTCCTTCAAGATCCATTGCTAATCACTCTCCTTCCCCACTCTTACAAATGTATTCTTAGTCTTAGCATTCGGGCTATCCAGGGTTTCCTACTTGTAGTCCCTTACACATGCAAGCCTGTCTTCCTTGTTAGTTCCTTAACCCTTGGCCCTTCTCCCCTCTATTAAACTGAACATGTTTTTAGTCCAATTATTCTGGCAACTTCTTCTAGTTTTCATATTGGAAATCATTCATACCAAGGTATCAATTTTTTTTAATATACCTTTCCTTGGAGTATTGACTGTTCCTTAATAATTTAAAGGAATACATCTTTAATGACTGAATGTCAAGCATGGGGAAGATATTTTGGGACTGGGGGGACACGTTCTGTTCCTGACAAATCACATCACACAAGCAACCATCTCTTTAGCTTTCTTGTAAAGCAGGTCCTGTTGGCTACATAAAAGGTAGTTAGTACCCTTGTCATGTTATGTGTTGATAATAAAGAGAAGACACGAGAATAGAGTTTTCTTGCCAGATAAATTATTGAGTCACAAAGGACCAAACAACTGTGAACACTAGGAAGACTCATGAGAGCACAAAGTGGGCAAAACTTGCTTTTAATCAGGTTTCAATGCAAAGACAGGTGTCTTGGCAATCCCCTTGTACAGAGTTCTATTTGTTGTGGCATTAGTAAACAAATTCAGCCTCCCTTGTGAGAGAAATACAAAAGAACAAAAGCCTAATCCAGTATGAATTTTCCTCTTTCTGCAAAGATTTGAGTAAGATTCTAAACAGTTTAGATAATGGCAGGCAGCTCACAGAAGACACAGCTGGGATTCCAGTGGCAGCCATTTTTTGTTATCACTTTTCATGCAAATATAAGCTGGCATGAATAATGGAATGTCCTCTTGTCACTCTGTTCTGTGGCACATCTGAATGTGAGTAGGAGATGAGGAAAACAAGTTTCTGAACTTTGCTTGATTTCTGACTATTTCTCCCTGCTGACTACACCATCATTTTCTAGGTTTCCATAGACAACTCTGAGCCTCTTCTTTTGGCTATAGAAAAAGTATGTTGAGGCTATAGTAAAGTCTCAATTGTTTGAATTAATTACTATTTTAAGCACAATATAAATGTCAACAATGATAATTTTTGCTTTTTTTTATTATAGCATGTCTCCAACAATTTTTTAATGGGAAGAATGTTGGATCAGATAAGAAGCAGTATTGTTTAGTGGAAGGAATGTAGACCTTGAAATCAAGAAGACTTGACATTAAATCCTGCTCTTGGTGGTTGTGTGAACACTGACACTTCACTTAATCTCTGTTGGCCATAGTGTCTTCATCTACAAACTGTTTATAATAATGCTGTTAGTATCTATATTAGGGATGTTATATAGTTTAAGTGAGATAATTTAAGAAAAATGTTTTGCAAACTTTAAAGCACATTTACATTTCAGCTATTGTTATTATTAGTATGGATATAGCCTCTTCTGATGCTAATCTCATTGTGAACCCAGTTTAGTAAATGCCCTTCCTGAGTTCTGGGGGCAGTTAGGTGGTACAGTAGACAGAATGCTAGGTCTAGGAATAGCTGTGTTCAAATCTGGTCTCAGACACTTTTTAGCTGTATGACCCTGGGCAAGTCACTTAATTGCTGTTTGCCTCAGTTTCCTCATCTGTAACAACCTATCTTCCTGAGTTGTTGTGAGGACCAAATGAGATAATAATTGTAAAAATGCTTAGTATAGTACCCAGCATAGAGTAAATACTACATAAAAGTTAGCTATTAGCTATTATTATTTTTGTGGCCAAAAATATTAATCTCCTGTGGACCACCATTTTAATGATGAGCATATATCTACAATCTTAGCTAGGCTCTTCTATAGGTGACTGACATAATATGTCACCAGGCTTCAAAGTCTTCCAGTCTGATAAGACCTGCCAAAGGTTGCAATCTTCCTCTCTAGCCATATTGGTTGTAGGATAATTTAAAAGCATTTCAGAGAGGTGTGAACTGGGCCTAACACTTCTTTTTCTCTCATTGCTTAATTAGAAATTATTCTGAGGAAACAAAGAAGACAAACAATGATAGCGTGATATGGTTGGGGAATGTTGGATATAAAGTCAGAGAGTATAAATTCAGATATTGACTCTGCTATTAATTAAATGTGTCTCCTTGAGCAAATCATTGAACCACTTTGGCTGGGTAATTTCCTTTTTTTATCATATGTGACTGTTGAATTTTGCAGTTGCCATTGTTTAGTCATTTTAGTCACGTCCAACTCTTTGTGATCCCATTTGGAGATTTTCTTGGCAAAGACACTAGAGTTGTTTGTCATTTCCTTCTCTAGCTCATTTTACAGATGAGGAAACAGGGTTAAATGACTTATCAAGGATTATGAAGCTAGTAAATGTTTGAGGCTAGATCTGAACTCAGGAAAATGAGTTCTTGACTCCAGACCTGGTGCTCTATCCCCTCCACTTCTTACCTGCCCTGAGGGGAAGAACTAGATGACCTCTAAGGCCTAAATCTTCAAGATTATAATCTATGACCCTAGGAACATTAGTTCATCATTCTAAATGGGATTTTTTTTGTCCAAAAATTTCTAATGTTTCCATATCTTTTGGGGGGGGGGAGTGGAGGAAACCACAAAAAATAATTAAAAACAAACAAAATCTATATAACTTTCCTCTCATATTTTTCATGCCTTGAAATTTATGTATTTTGTTGTGATCCATCTCATATTGAACTTCTGCAAATCAGGGATGCTGTCTTTTTTTTTTGCTTTTTGGAGGGCAATTGTGGTTAAGCGACTTATCCAAAGTCACATGGCTAGTAATTGTGTCAAGTGTCTGAGGTCGGATTTGAACTCAGGTCCTCCTGACTCCAGAACCAGTGCTCTATTCACTGTGCCACCTAGCTGCCCGAGGGATGCTGTCTTTTATGCCCCTCTTCCACTGTGGACAAGTCTTTGAACAACTCAGTCTCCAACTCCTCTCTTGTTTCAGATACTTCCATCTTCTATACCATATAAAAGAAAATGCCCTGTGTTTAGAAATACTCTAAGTCAAAAATTAAACTAACATAGGCATGGAGAACAAATTTTGTCTCTATTTGAGAAAATCTTCAGTTGAGATGATAGTACTTAGTTGAAATGAACTACTTAGAAGAGGCAGAAAGTACTAATAGTGATAGTTCAGAAATTAAGAGGAAATCAGATGAGGTGCTCCATGCAAAACATTATATTTAATGAGGTAATATCCCACTTTCTTTTTCCTCTTCTTAGCTAACAAATTCGAGCTTTCTGTGTCTGCTTGACAGTATAATTTTATTTGTATCATCATAGGACTTTAATGATAGTATTGAAAAAATACTGCATATATTTACTTTCTCCCCAAATTTCCTTCACTCTTTCTAGAAGAATAAAGACAATTACTAGTGGCAACTTAGTAGAACAAACAACAACCATACACTTTTTTTCCCTATGGTTTTAAAATTTTCATTACTTTTACATCTTTAATGGAGTTGTTGCTACTTCCTGCTTAGAATATTTGCTTCAGCAGGGACTGAATTTGTTTTCTTGTTCTTGTTCCTTTTACTTGTTCTTTTTCTCCTCCTCATCTTTCTTTCTTTCTTTCTTTCTTTCTTTCTTTCTTTCTTTCTTTCTTTCTTTCTTTCTTTCTTTCTTTCTTTCTTTTTCTTTCTTTCTTTCTCCTTCTCTTCCTTCTTCTCCTTTTCCTCCTCCTTTTCCTCCTCCTCCTCCTCTTCTTCCTCCTCCTCCCTTTCTCCTCCTCCTCCTCCTCCTCCTCCTCCTCCCCTCCTCCTCCTCCTCCTCCTCCTCCTCCTCCTCTCCTTCTTCTTCTTCTTCTTCTTCTTCTTCTTCTTCTTCTTCTTCTTCTTCTTCTTCTTCTTCTTCTTGGAAGGGAAGGAATAGTGGAAAAAAAACTCACTTCTCATACAGGAATCTTGCTGTATCAAGGGGAAAATGGAATCTTGGATGCTGGGTAGAGAGAGGTGGGGTGAGCAATGGACAGCTAGACCAGAGTTCTGGGGTGATCTTCATCAATAATGTTTTCCTCCAGCAGTACAGCTACACTGGGCAGAGTCAACACGCAGACCAAGGGACAGACCTTCTTCCTTTCTGAGTTCTGCTGCATTCATCTTTGTTTGCTTTAGAAATGACCACATACAAATTCCAGATTTCTCTCACTCATTTGCTTGAATGTAAGTGAATTTGTCTTCCATTATTCCTTTCCAAGAAGAAAAAGAAGGAGGAGGAGGAGGAAGAGGAAAGAAGAAACCTTCTAGAGAATCATTACCAAAGACTTAAATGACTTCCATAAAATGATTAAATAATTAGAATATGAGGAATGAAACAGTAAATATAACTTTTCTGATACAATTTTAAACTTTGGATCTATATACTTCATGTAACTGGCAAGTCTTATTAACAATAATCATTCATATTGATATAGTGTCATAGTTTACAAAATGTGATTTCATCACAAACAACCCTGTGAGGTACTTTAGTCCTATTTTCTAGAAAAATAAATGGAGACCCAGAAAGATGAAGCAGCTTAGTCAAAGTCAAGTAGCTGGTAAACCAGGTTTTCTGACTCCATGCCCCATACTTTCCCCACTATTTTCAGTTACTTTATAGTAAATAGAAAATCTTGCCGAGTATAGAAATATAGAAAAGGGGATGTGTGTGTGTGTGTTTGTGTGTGTGTGTGTGTGTGTGTGTGTGTGTGTGTGTGTGATGGACCTCTTTGGTAGTCTGGTGAAGCTTATGGATCCTTTATCAAAATAATGTTTTAAAATACATTGAAAAATGCATAAAGTTAGAAAGAAAACTATAAAAATATACTTATCAAAACACAAAACCCCCCAAGTTTATGAGATCCCTGGTTAAGAACTTCTGATATAGAAAGGAATGCAGGATACTTGAATTAAGTGGGGAGGTTTGGAGAGAGGAGTAAGTGAGGAGCTTGTCTCCAAATTGTGAGGTTAACATTTCCCCGAGATCCAAAACATTATTTCCATATATTGAAAAACATGACTATAAAATATTTCTTTCATAATTATGACTGTGCAGTTGGATTTAGATATCTCCATGCATATATTCACAGGTACACAGCAGCAAGACCATTCTAAATATTACTTTGGGGTGAACCAATCAGCTGTAGTATGTCTGTTCAGGGGCGCCATCAGAACAACTTATCTGTTGCAGTCTCAGCTTACAATGCCCCTGTGTTGGTGACCAACGAATGGTCTGGCTGAAAGTTCTGGCCCCAGAATTGTTCTGCCCCAGCTATAAGAATTTGTCTTAGGAATGTATACTTGAGAATTCTGATTTTCTGTCACTCATTTCTTTGAATTCAGGTGACTTTCTTCCTCTGTTCTTTTAACTCCCTATGTAATCATGATTTTGCTCCCAAGTACTTTAGTAAACCCTCCACCCCCTTAAAAATGCTCTTTGCTCCTTGTATTTTTCTTCGTCTTTAGTGTGGTATTTTGTGTAGCTTTTGGTTGTGTTCCTTCCTCTCAGTGGAGTTGCCATAGCAACCTCCATCCCTTCTTTGGACGCAGTGTGAGGTATGCAAACTCTGACTTGGTTAATATGTTTGATATGTTACTTTGCAAAACCTTCTTTGGAGAATTCAAGGTGGCTTGAAGAACAAAATCAACAAGGTTTTTTTTTTTATCATCAACAAGTGCCAAGTGCTCTGGTTTTGATAACAAGGAAAGCTCAGCCCCATCTAAGACTTGAAACCAAAGTGATTTGCATACCTGCTGCTTTACTTGAGAAGGGAAAAAGAAACCAGACTGCTCTAAGGGTGATGTAAGCCTTGTTCAGTTCTCTGTGGGAAGCCCATCTCTGCAAGACTGTGATGAAGAAAATGGAATGGATGATGGAGTGTGATGAAATGAAGCTCAGGGAAGACCTCAAGCTGGGGACCCACCCTCAGGGTCAGTATCCTTGAGTTGTTCCTGTTTTTAAAGATTCCTCAGTGAACTAGCCCATGGAGCTCCATATTTATTCTTTCTCTCATGAAGTCTGAACCTCCAGAATAGAAATTCCTCCCTAAGTCCTTTCATGGCTCTCCTCTTCACAGGGTCATAAACCTGGACTTAAAATTTCCTAGGCAGCCATATTTTTAGGGTACTCATTTCCTAGTGTAGCATTTTTAAGAAACACTATTACATTTCTATTTCCCTGTAACAGTAGTGACATATACTCAGTTTCATTTTCTCTAAAGTTATATTTCTGGATCAATAATCTCAAAACATTTTCTATTAGGCCACAACCTTCCACATCAAGTTGTAAGCCAATGTAGTCAACATCAAGAAGATGGGCATGAAGGGATCTCAAAAGGGATGAGGAGGTTGGAAAGAATGAGGTTATAAGGCAGAAGTAAGTATGATGCTAGAAGCAGGTGTATCAGGATCTGTGACTGCTCACTGTACTTGCCTTCAAAGGGACAAAAGCAAGAAAAATAGAACCATAGAAGGGTAGCACTCAAAAGGAGCCCCTAACTCCCCTAACTCTGACATTGCTCCACATTTTACAGACTAGGAAAGTAAGATTCAAGTTCGTGGAATAACTGTGGTGATGCATCTAGTTAGTGGTAGAGCCATGACTTCCTAACTTCCACACCAGAATATCACACTTTTTCTATTCTCAGGTCTATTCCCTTCCCTTCCCTTCCCTTCCCTTCCCTTCCCTTCCCTTCCCTTCCCTTCCCTTCCCTTCCCTTCCCTTCCCTTCCCTTCCCTTCCCTTCCCTTTTCTTTCTTGCTTTTTAGAGGGGCAATTGAGGTTAAGTGACTTGCCCAAGGTCACATGGCTAATTTTTTGTGTTGTGTTTGAGACTGCGTTTGAGCTCAGGTCCTCCTGACTCCAAGGACGGTGCCCTATTCACTGCACCACCTAGCTGCCACCTTTCAGATCTATTTCATTGTGGAATATCCTAAGAGCATGAATGTAGTAGACCCTCTCCAGGATCAAGGCACTGTACCATTGAAGTCATGCAAGTTCCATTTTCCAATCTTTGGGAGAATAGGAAAGAACCATAGGAAGTAGAGGAAGATTTCTGACCAGTCCATAGCTCTGGGAAATTCAGGACCTTTGGAAACATTGGCTGGGCAAGCAGGGTTCCTGACTTAGAAAATCTAATAATCACCCCTCCACCTTCATCATCCCAGCACCATTAGTCTGGAATATATTTTGTTTTATGAAGTCTGCTTTTTTATGCCAATAAACAATAGATAAAGTGTGATCATTCATTCTTTTTACTTCTTAGTCAGTTATTTGATTATGAAAATACTACATGCAAAAACCTGCCTTTTCCGCTTCCTGATTTGTTATGTGCTTTACGATGAAGGAATTATGAGTTGAGCATTGCCATGGCTTCCCCCTCCCTCAAATCCTCATTACTCCAGATTGATTAGGAATCATAGACTTGGAGTTGGAAGGAGTCTTAGAGACCATCTAGTCCTATCCCCTCATGTTACAGATGAAGAAACTGAAGCTCAGAAAGATAAAGTGATTTGTCTAAGGTACCCCAGGTAGTGAACAAAAGAATAAATGGAAGATCTGGACCTAGGTCATCTGACTGGACATCTAGCTATCTTTCCAGGGTGCCAGATAGTATCCCAGAGAGTAATATTTCCAGGAAATTTCTAAACAATCAGGTTATTCTCCAATGGCCACTAATTTCTATCCTAACTTTGCACCTCTTTTTTTTCCAAACCAAACTTGGGATACATGGTCTGACTTGCAAAGTCTCATTAAAAGTACTTTCTTTTTCTTTAAATTAAGTAGTTGCAGAGGGGGAGGGAGAAAAAGAGGTAAAAAGAAAACATTTGTAAAGATCTATTTGAAAAAAAGAAATTGGGTGGTTGTCATAATTATGGTCAATGTTATACTAAATGCCAGTTTGGTGCAGAGGACCTGGGTTCAATCTCACCTCTGTAGCGGCAACCACAGTGGCATACCCAAGATGGCTGCTAGTACAGGTTCTTAAATCTGCTTTACTAGGAAAGATAACTGTTCAAGGGGTCAACAGTCTTTTAAAAATTACATTCACTAGTTCAGGGGAAAAGTCAGCACCCTGAATTTCAGAGAAAATACAAATAGAGAAATAAAGACCAACAGACAGGGCTCTGACCGCCTACTACACACTTTACATACATCCCTGGATGGAGAGAGCCTTTACATCTGAGTAATCAGGGAGCTTTGAACATATGGCCACTCAGAACCTTGACCAGGGAATCACAAGATCCTTCTCATAATCAACCCCCCAAAGCAGAATACCAACACAGAGCATATATACACTTCTCAGAGCCAGAGGGCATCACAACCCTCCTGACTCAGTGCCTCATTAGAAATTAGCAAAAGGTTGAAAGCCTTCCCACAAGTAAGCCTCCCCTAAGCAAGCTTCACTTAATGGGCTCCATGAGAGGCCTATTAATGGGTGGGGAAGATCTTAAATCCCATTAACATTACACCATGTTTCATTTCTTCTGACTTCTATGTGAGCACTTGCCTTGTGTGAGTTCTCTGTAAAATAATCTTTTAGGCAAACATACATTTGGCATTTAGACAATATGGCTAGCCTGTTGGAGTTGTGCTTTCTTCAGTAGAGTCTGAATGCTTCATAGCAAGATACTCAGTGTCCAGAACCTTATCTTGCCAAGAGTCAGAGGACCTGAATTATATTAAATTTGATACGTCTACAAAGCACTGTCATAGGCACTAGAGCCTCCAAGACATAAATGAAAAACAGTGCCTGCCCTCAAGGAGTTTATATTCTACTGAATTCTTGTACTCACTCATTGACTTGCTTTGATCAAAATTATTAAATATCTTTGTGTCTAGTTTCCTATCTGCTAAATGAGGGTAATAATACTTGCCATATGTATTTGAGAGGGCATCCTATGGATCAAGTGATATTGTTTATTCATTTATTCATTCAATAAGCATTTATTAGGCACCTACTATCTAGAAGGTAAGCAGTGGGGCACACAAAGACAAAGAGAGAAATAGTTGCTGTTCTGAACAAGTCTACGTTTTATTGGATGGATGCTAAATTACTTCAGAAAACTCACAGATGAGAATCAATTCACATTTGTATAGCACTTTTCTGGCACTCGTGCCATGAAGTAGGCAGCACAGATATTCTCACTACATTTTGTAAATGATTTGCTCTTGGCCACAAAGGTAATAATTACAAATGACATCAAGAACATTAGCAATAACTAGTGTTTATATAGTGCTTTGGTAACTAGGTGGCGCCATAGCGCACAGAGCATTGGGCCTGCAGTCAGGAAGACTCATCTTTCTGAGCTCAAATCTGATCTCACATACTTACTAGCTATGTGACCCTAGGCAAGTCACTTAGCCCTGTCTGCCTCAATTTCCTCACCTGTAAAATGAGCTGGAGAAGGAAATGACAAACCCACTCCAGTGTCTTTGCCAAGAAAACTCCAAATGGGGACATGGAGAGTCAGATATGACTGAAAAATGACTGAAAATATAGTGCTTTAAAGTTTATAGATTGTTTTACAAATATTACCTCTCTTATCCTCCCACAGCTCTTGGAGGGAGGTACTATGACTATCCCCCACAGATGAGGCACTGAATCTTAAACCGAAGCACAGAGATTAAGTGAATGGCCCAGCGCCACACACCCAATATGGTCAGTTGTTGAAACTAGGTCTCTCTGAGTTGAGTCTATGCTCTTTCCTTTAGACTATCATAGTCTATTAAGAAAAAGAATTTTAAAAATTCCCAAAGCCAGAATTCACTCCATTTGAGGTCAATTTCTTGGATTGTGGTCATTTTGTTGACTCAGAATAAACAGCAACTGACTAATCATGAGAGTCTTATCAGAGCTGCCCAACATAGTTAGATCTTCTGGTAACAGGTTATACCTGTTTCAATAATACTTCGTGTCATAGGAAGGAAACACCTTTGGAATAAATCCTTTGCTGCTTACTTTATCTCCCCCTACCACTGCAAAGAAGTGGAGAGTCAGGGAATAGAGTCCTCAAGGTGTAAAAAAATCTCAAAGTTCATCTAATTTAATGACTGATTGAACATGTGACCTAAACCTTCCAAGACAAATGGTTTTGTTGTTGCTGTTTAATGGTGTCTAGCTCTTTGTGACCCCATTCGTGTTTTCTCTACAAAGATACTAGAATCGTTTGCCATTTCCTTCTCCAGCTCATTTTACAGTTGAGGAAACTGAGGTAAACAGGGTTAAGTGACTTGCCCAGGGTCACACAGCTAGAAAATGTCTGAGGCCAGCTTTGAACCCAGAAAGAGTTTTTCCTACATTCTATCCACTATTCATTCTAGCTGCCCCATTAGATGCTTAACAAATGCTTTATCTATTTGTCTAGCTAGCCTCTCCCTCCAGTGAAGCCTCACATATAACAACAACAACAACCCCCCCCCCAGCACTTAAACAAAATTACTGATATTATATATAATGTTCTGTACTTGTAGCCTCCTATCTCTTAATCTGGAGTATTCTCAAGGGCAAAATTGATCATTACAGTTTATCTAAACTTGACTGATATTTAGGGTTTAAAAAAATTTTTTATGTTGTAGTCTTTGTGTTTCTTATTTTGCTTCTGCTTATTTTTCTCTGCATCAGTTCATATAAGACTTCCCACATTTCTCTCTGAATTGGTGACATTTGCTGTTTCTTATATCAAATCACATTACATTTTTAAAAGCCATTAGTCCCAATCAATGGGAACTCACTTTGTTTCTAGTTTTTTGTTCCTGCTAAAAGGGCCGTCACAAATTTTTTGACATATAGGGGACTTTTGTGTTTTTTACCTCTGTGGGATATTTGTCCCATAGTGCATTGTGGGGTGTGAATAGTTGTGATTTTTTTCTGGCACAACTCCAAATTTTTTTTTTTCAGATCAACTGGCCTGATTTGGTTTTATCTTTAACAGGATATAGCATAAGTGTGTTTGTCCTCACAGCCCTTCCAATACTGCTTGTATGCTTCTCATTCTCCTCCCCACCCCCCATTTACTGGGTGTAAGGTGAAACTTCAACATTGTTTTCATTTGCATTTTTCATTTTAAATGATTTTGAGCATACTTTCATGTAAGTGTTAAGAGTTTGCATTTATTCTTTTGAAAACTGTTTCTATCATTTGACTACTTATCTAGAATAATTCTTTGAGCAGTGACTAGAAGGTGAGTCACAGCAGGGAGGAAACTTCTGCCCTTCCCTGCCCCAAGATTGTTTGCTGCTTTAAACCTGTGTTATGATCATGAGAGTGTGTATCTGGAATTTTCCTAAAGGACACACAGTTTATACCCCTAAAGTTTATTACTATTT
This sequence comes from Gymnobelideus leadbeateri, assembly GCA_011680675.1. Classification (NCBI taxonomy): domain Eukaryota; kingdom Metazoa; phylum Chordata; class Mammalia; order Diprotodontia; family Petauridae; genus Gymnobelideus; species Gymnobelideus leadbeateri. The sequence continues at coordinate 109,961 of WOXC01002798.1, forward strand.
AAGTAAACTCTGAGTGGTTGGTTGTATAAAGCATGATATAATAACCAGTGTAGGGAAGGAGTAACACCGGAGAAGAGAAAGGGGAAAGAGATAATAAATCACAGACAAAAAGTCTTTGGACCAAAAAAGATACATACTTTTGATATCCAGAGTGGTACAGTAAAAAATTAAATCAAGAAAAGAAGCAGTGGGAAGATGGATAGTAGAGCCTCTTTTTGGAATCTGGCTGGAGCGTGGCCATTTTTTTTTTTGAAGCAATTGGGGTTAAGTATCTTGCTCAAAGTTACACAGCTAGTCATTTTTATGTGTCAGTGCTCATTTTCTGAGGCTGGAACTGATCCCAGGTCTGGGGCCGGAGCTCTTACTCACTGCGCCACCCAGCCGCCCCAATTTTGACAGTTATCCCAATTTGGAAAACATTGTCCTGCTGGGCTTTCCCTCTGCAGTGTCCAGTCATCACCTCTCCAAAGGAGATGATGTCAGACCTGGTTCTATAAGAAGAAATATCTTAAAAGCTGTTGTATTTGCCTCTGCATCCTGATGCTGGTTTAAATTGGTTTGTTCCCTGACTTGGTTTGTATGTCTGGATTCTGATTTTGAACCACTCTGATCCTGTAGCATGTGGATTCCTGACTTGACAGAGGGATAGGCATTCATGAATGGGCTCTCATTACCCACCTTGCTCTGCTTCTGCCCTTTTGTTGTTCTTTCATGGTTACTCATGGGACCTCTCTCTCCAAGATTCTACATGTGTATTGATTCATATAAATTCTGGTTATACTAGAAACCTTTACCTGGTCCCCATTCTTTCTTCTGCCAGTTCAGTTCAGCTGTTTCTATTGTTAGCTTTAACCAGGGCTAAAGCTCCTTTAACCAGGAGCTGTAGTGCATTAGCAGAGTCAATTGTCAAACTTACAGTTTAAGTATTTACACCTTAGAAATAGAAAAATGCTACAAATCATAGCTTAATTTATTATTTTGTTGATTGAATAGACTTAAGAAAGTGATGGAGTGCAGATTAAACTTGAGTGTGGGACATGTACCTTTTTTATTTTTTGAGATCTAGTTGTTAAAAATTTACCAAAACATCCCTGTCTATGATTCATATTTAATGGGCTCTTACCAATTATCTAGTGACCATCTGCACCATGATCTCCCTTGTATGTCAAGTTGACTTGTGGCAAAATCACAGCTGACTAATTGTTGGGATACTTCCTTCCTTCCTTCCTTCTGTGCCTACTTCATAACATTATTAAGCACTGGTGGTGGTGATATAAGTAAATGTAAATAAGACACACATTCTAATAACAAGAAGCTTATAATCTAGTGTGTGTGGGAGTAGATATATACAGAGGAATAAATTTTAGAGAAAGAAAATGCATACAGGACTATAAAGTTCTGGGAAGTCAAATGATCACCTCCAGTTGGAGTTAGGGGAAATCAAGGGAAGCTTTATTCAGTATGTCACTGGGGTCTTCAAAGATGGGCAGGATGTTAATATGTACAGAAGAGAAGAATATTTCAGGTGTAGAAATTAGTATAAGCAAAAGTGAGAGGTAGGAAAGCAGGGTGTGTACCAGGAAAGGTAAGTAGTACATTTTGGCTATGTGAAAAGGTATAGCATGAGAGGATGATAAAAGTAGCTTGAAATCAGATGGTGAAGGATCTTGAGTGTCAAGATTTGGAGTTTTGTCTTTATTTGGTAGCCAATGGTAAGTCATTGAAGACTTTTGAGTAATGGACTAATATAACCATACCTTGTATCAAGAAGATCAATTTAGATAGGACTACATTTGAGGACTACATTTACCAGTGTGTGAGTGTGTTGGGGTTGGGGGTGGGAAATGTTTGCCAAGTCTTCCAGTTAGAGGCAAGCTTAATGCCCCAGAAAAGATAGATGTTGCATCATGGTTGGACAAATTCATTAACAAGGAGAATACAAAAACAACTACACTTTTCAAGTCATGGGAAAAAAAAGTGAAAATGATTCAATTTTAAGGGAATGGTACCTTTAATATTTCAGTAACAAAACATATGGAGTTATATTTCATGCATATAAAACCCCCCAACAGTATATAAGAGTAAACAATCATATAATAGAGCTATACTAAATCTAGGCTTAAAAAAAGTTTTAGAGAATGAGACAGCACACCAAGAACCCCAAACCAAACCAAACCAATTCAACCATGTACAAAATGTCATGTTTATGCACGTAGCTCAGTATCTGATCTTGAACAAAAGAACCAAGGTATGTTTTGATAGATAACATGACATCTACCTCGTAAGTTGAGGTAGATGCTTAAAACATAACTATATGCCTTTAAAAATCTACTTGTGACCTTTTCATACTTGAATTTCATTTAAATGCTTCTGGAGTTTACTTATATTTTTATCCCATGGCACTTTTTAGATGATGCTACTTGCTATGTAAAATAGTCAATAAAAAATCCTCAAATTGCTATTTTAAATTTCTAGGAATACACTATTGCTTTATTAATTTTATCTTTGGCAAAAAAAACCCAATTCATTACACTCAAGATTTTGTATACTATGTAAAACTTTTGGCTTTTTTTTTTCAAATGAAAGTACCTCTAGTATCTAACATGGTGCCTTATAATTAGTATATGTGCAATATATGCTTTTGGATTGGAAAAAGTCTTAATATATGCCCCAAATAAAAAGCTAGTTCCTTTCAGAACAGAAACTATTTTTATCTTGCTTTTACTAATGCATATTACATGTCTTTTTTTGTAGTAGGCACTTAATAAATGTTCAATTAGATTAGATAGAAAAATTTAATATATACCCCAACTAAACTGAGCCCCTGGATTGTAGAGATGGTTTTAAATTTTGCCTTTGTATGCCCAGTGCTTAGGATAGTGTTCTACACATAATAGGTATTAAACAAATGCTTTTTGAATATAGTCTGTCCTTATGGAAATGGATCATAAATGAATTAATGGTATGAGTAGTCCTTTGACTTAATTACAATGTTATCGTCTGGTTCCCCAAGTAACTAAGTTACACCTTGATAAGGTACTCTTGGAAATTGCATTAATTTTCAGTTCTCATGTAGCCCTAGTGAATGAATGATTGCTTCATTGCCTGGAAAATATTCTCAGAGATGGAGAGACTATAGTTTGTCAGAGTGCCTACCTTACTCCCAGAGAACCATTTCCAGAATCAGAGAGGAATCCCCATTATAGTACAAATGGTAATGCAATCGCAGCTCTTCAATGTCTTTAAAGAGGGGAGAACCTATTACCTCTAGGGGCAACTCATTCCACTTTTGAACAGCTCTAATTAGGAAGTTCTTCCTGTTATCCAGTTTAAATTTGCCATTTTGTAACTTTTCCTTATTGCTACTGGTTCTGCCATCTGGAGGCAAATGACAAATTTAATTCCTGTTCTTCAATGTAGTCTTTCACATACTTGCTCCTGAGCTTAATTCTTTTGAATATGAAACATATGACATGACCTCAAGGTCCTTTATCATAGTGATTGCCATCTTTTAGATACTCTCCAACTTACCACCGTTCTTCTTAAATAGAATCCCAAACAGCCCAAATCATACAAATGTAATCTGACTAGGGCAGAATATATAGGAACTATCTTTTCATTATTCCTGGAAACTATGCCTCTCATTGTTGCTCAAATTACATTAACTTTTTTGACTGCCACCCCACACTGCTAATTCATATGTGGCTAATATCCACAGAATCTTTCAGACAAATTACTGTCCGACTATGTCTCCAAACCACCAGTTCCAGGAAAAAGAAATATGGAAGATTGAACACAATTTCCTTGCTGTCCATGTGATGTGGTGGTAAGAGAACCTGAATCAGTATCATGTATATCTACAAAAGATGCATTTTTTGGATTTGAATCAATAAATAGTTAAGAAAGCAATTTATAAAATAACAAAACTGAGCATGGTGCCTGAAAGTGCTTTTGATTTGATTTGATGCAATATGGTGGTATCTATAGAAACATAAAGGTTAATTTCAGGCAAACAATTTGGAGAACAACTGTTTTCCAATTATGGACAGAAAATGTTGTAGCCAGTGACCAAAAACACTGATGTAGATTGATTTTTGTATCTGACACTGTGATGGCTTTCTTTATTTTAAATTTACATAATGTCGTATCCTGTGAAGTAAACACAATATAAATAGTGGAGATTGAAGGGTGAGAAGTTACCAGGATCTGTGGATGTTTATTAGATTAAAAAATAATGAGATTCAATGAAGCATAAAACCTACAAACATGAACCCAAATCCTTTGTATTATTTCCTCCTTTTAATTGTATGGTGGTTAGTTTGTCTTATAAAGCTATATTATCATTTTTATAATCCAACACTTAGGCTAACTGTACCTAGGGCTTTAATGGCAAACAATAACAACAACAACTCATTGGAGCCCTTGCTCTATCCTCTGAGGGAACAATCCTCAAATTCTTATTTTCATGTTCTCTTAAAAAATGGTATCGTCAGAGCTCTTGTAAGAAGTTTTTAGATATTTTCCTAGCTGAGCTGAAGTGCTAGAAGAAAAAGGCTAACTTTGTCACTTAGCAGAAGAGGTCATCAAAGTTTCTCAAACTGTGAAATCATTTTGATTCAGGAAAATATATTCATATGAAGCAAAAATGACTGAAAAGCACAGTGCAAGATTTAGAGAAAGAAACAAAGAACGTTCAAATGCTTCCTCCTTTTCACTTAACTCCTTATTTTTTGTTTAATTATAGTAAAACACTAAAGGCTTTGAATGGAGAGAAAGTAGCAGAAAATATCTTTTTTAATTGGTTAAAATTATTCCTTTTGGTTAGAAGTGGGACATTTTCCATTGGCTTATTGGGAAAACATGCTAATATATCAAAAGTTTCAGAAAGGATCTGAATCTCATCCTATAACTAAATAATAGAAAAAAAACTTTAAAAAGGAAACAGAATGCAAAAACTGTAACTGTTCTCAATGTTCCTAATAACTTTTATACAAAATACACTGTAATAGAATTGTAAATAGAGAACCATGTAATGTACTATCCTAGACCATGTTGCATGACAACCAATAGATGAAATTAATGTCTTCCAGATATTCAACCAATTAAATTCAGGCAAAAGGAATAAGGAAGCTTGTGTATAATTTCCTTGGTACTCATGCAATGTGATTTTCCTCTTCCATACACTGTAGAATGGATCCTTAGACATAGTCATATTTGGAAGGTTGTGACTGTGCCTCATCCTCAATTTTGGGTTTCATTTTGGATTCATAGGCAGTGCTAGGTTTGTAGCCTCCTGTCCTGTAGACAACATTGTGACCTGAGGCATTGTAGGACACAGTCTTGTAACTGAAAATAAAAAAGAAAACAGCATGTCAGCATGATGCAATGGAGAGAATATGACACTGGGACTAGAGGATGGACCCAGCTTTGCTGTTTACTACCTGTGTGATTTAGCTAATTCACTTTACCTGGGAATATGATAGAGATTTAATAAATGTTTATTGGGTTGATTTATATCTAACCCCATCCCTGCTCTCATATAGAAGTATACCCCCCCACCAAACAAGATTGATCAGTGTTTTCCATTTTTAAATATACCAAGAGAAGGAAATGCTATATCTTTCTTTTACAACTTTTACTTGAATGGTGTTCTTCCATATTATTATTTCTTCAAGGCTTTAAAAGATTCCATTGGTATTCAATCAACCAACATAGGATGAAACTTATCCCTACTTTAGGAGGTGGTTTTATGAATTGCTATAGCAAAAACAAAGCAAAACAAAACCTCAGATCTTAAAACAAACATCCCATCACCTGATAGCCAATAATCTGACTATAAGCCTTTCTGAATTTAGCTAGTTTGGTCTTTATATAGCAGACACATGGTCCATTATTGGGCCCATATTTGATGCCATGAAGATAGCAGACACCATGGAAAGAGTGTGAGATTTTGAGTCAGAGAATCTAGGTTCTAAGCCTTGTTCTGCCACTTACTACCCATGTGACCTTAGGTAAGTCATTTGACAACTCTTTACATCAGTTCCTTCATCTATGAAAAGAAGGAAACTCTAAAGTCCCTTCTAGCTTTAAATCAATGTTCCTTGACCTTATAGGCTTGTCTTGGGTTGTAGTCCACTAGCATAGACTTGGAGAATACAGAGACCCCTCTATGCAATGAGGCTTTGAAGGAGGTCTTGAGGGGAAGAATAATAATAGTGATGCTAAGAATAGTGGCAGATCGTACTTATCCAGTGGTTTGTTATTTACAGCACACTTTCTTCTATTAACTCCAGACTAATAACTCTAGCTATAATTTACGGGAAATAGGTTCGATCCTTTAAAATCTTATGATAATCAAATACATTTGCCATCTCATGACTCACTGGGTTTCCTCTGGGGCTAGTCCACGGCAAGCAATGCACATTATAATGCCTCCAATCACAGCAAGGCCTCCAGCAACCCAGCCAACGAAGAGAGCAGAGCCAAAGGTGTACCTAAAGCAAAAAAAAATAGATAGTAGTAGTAGTAGTAGTAGTAGTAGTAGTAGTAGTAGTAGTAAACAATAACATCAAACCCATTTTTTCCCCTTTAGGTGAATATCAGATACATATTCACATATGATCAAAATAACTCTTCCTGGCCACTGCTCCCCAATTTGTTTCGTCTCTCCTGTTAGTAAGTTCCTTAAGGGAAGGTACTCATTTTGTTTTTGCATTTTTCTTTCCATGGTTTAGTACAGGGCTTGGGACATAGTAATGCTTAGTAAGTGCTCATCCACCCATCCATCTCTCTGCCCATCCATTGGATGACATTTTTATCCCCTCAATATTTCTCCTAGGGGTATTCATTTTCAGTGGTGGAAGGAGCTCAAGAAGCCATTTAATCTAACCAATAACCCAAAAAGAATCCTCATTTCATGACGCCCCAAACTGATCTTCCACATTTTACTTGAAGGTCTCCATAGGTGGTGAAATGGATAGAATGCTAGTCCTGGAGTCAAAAGACATGAATTCAAATCTGGCCTCAGACATTTAATGGCTATGTGACCCTGGGCAAGTCACTCAACTTCTGTTTGCCTCAGTCTCCTCAACTATAGAAAAAGAGGATGATACTTTTTACCTCACAGGGTTGTTATGAGGTTCATATGAGATAATGTTTGTAATAAAAGTAGCACATAGCAGGTGTTTAATAATCATTTGTTTTCTTCCTTCCTTCTGTAAAGGGAGAAGCCCATTCCACTTTCAGGCAGCTCTAAGTGTTAGGTATTTTTCCTTGCATCAAACCTAAATTTGCCCCTTTGTAGCTTCCATTCATTGCAAACAATTTTGCTCTCTGGGTTGTGAGGGAACAAGTCTGATTGTTTTTGACTTGAGACCCTATTTGAAGATAGATATCATGTCCCTCCTGAGTCTTTTCTTTTTAAGAAAAATCTCCCCTGTTCCTTCAGCTTATCCTCATCTACACAATCTGGAGTCCCTTCACTATTCTTGTTGCCTTTCTCTGGATGCTTCTCATGTTATTATTTTTCTTCCTAAACTGGCTCCCAGGACTGAATCCCATACTCTAGATGTGGTCTGGCCAGGGTAGAATGCAGAAGGACTACTGCCTTCTTATTCCTTTAAGCTATATCTCTCTTAATGAGACTTAAGATCACATTAACTTTTTTGACTACTATCATATACACTCTTTTTTTGCCTTTTTTTTGGAGGGCAATTGGGGTTAAGTGACTTGCCCAAGGTCACATGGCTAGAAAGTGTGTCAAGTGTCTGAGGCCAGATTTGAACTCAGGTCCTCCTGACTCCAGGGCTGCTGCTCTATTCACTGCACCACTTAGCTGTCCCCTATCTTACACTCTTAAAGACTCTTTGAAGAGACCTCTGGAAGAAAAGAATAGAGAAAGGAGAGATTTGGAAACATAGATGGGTACTTTTTGGTCCTCCACTTAATTCCATCTACCTGAGGCCAGTGTCCTTTGAAGTAATAATGCTCTAACCTCAATATCTCATCTTATATGACAGAGCCCTTTGTTGTAGGGTTCTTAATAGAGTCTCTAGAAGGTTTTATAAAAGCAATTTTCCAGCTAAGAAAGGAAGGAAATGACCATTTATTAAGCATCTACCATGTGCCAGGTCCATTCCAAATATGATCTCATTTGATCCTTATGACAACCCTGGGAGAGAAGTTCTATTATTACCCCCATTTTATAGTTGGGGAAACCAAGGCATACAATGGTTAAGTGACTTGCCTAGAGTCACACAGCTAGTAAGTGCCTGAAATTCAATTTGAACTCAGGCTTTCCTAAACCGAGGCCTAGCATCTTGCTATATCTAGCTGCCTGAAACAATGCTTAGCCTATTTATTTCTAAAAGATGCACCAGAAAGATGATTCAATTTGTGACACCAAATGCTTACTACAGATGACTCATTTCAGTTCTCTGGGCCTTGATTTCTCCTTTTGTAGAGTGTTGGACTAGATGATCTTTTTAATGTTGTCACCAACCCTAACTCACAGATCTAAATTATTCCTACTATGTGTCATACATAAATCAACAAACATTTTTAGATGCCCACTAAGTGTCAGGTGCTATGGTAGGTGATGGGGATATAGATATGAACGTAAGACAGTTGGTGTCCTTAAGAGACAACCAGACCAAAATCCCAACTTATATACCGTTATAAGAAGGGAAGAATCAGAACAATAAAACACAGACATATCCTTACATAAAACAAATTTATGTGGAATAGATATTTCTATAGGAACAATGAAGAACATATAGTCTTCTATTTAATAATGGTTGAAAGGGATATATGTGACACTTCTTCCTCCCTAGTCCCTGAGCCTCTAAACATGAGGGTTCTACATATCTTGGAATATTACTTTTGACTCACTCTTGGGTTCAATGTCACCTTAACCCCTTCTCAGATTCACAATAACGGTTAAGAGTATAAATTACATTTTTCTACTGACTTTGTATGTCCAATGTGAATGTCCTTTCCTTGTGTAATACTTAACACTCTATTTATTGACCAAGTTCCACTTCCTGATTCTATGATGCTGGTAGAAATGGAAGCCTCTCCTAAAGAAAAATGTCCTTGGAATGTGGGGGTAGAGGACATAAATAGCCCAGATTTCAAAAGAGCATGTTGTGACCTGACTGGGGTTTGTGATTTCCTCAAGATGAAGTATATAATGTCATCCTACTTTGATGAATCTACTTAACTTTGGTATCCCTGTGAGATTAGGATTCATTATATACATTTAAAAATGTTAAATACAATATCTGCCACGCAAAATTCCTCTTGTCCTTCTTCGGGCAGCTTTATTACTGGTAAATGTAGGAAGATGTTAAGGTGGTTTTGTGGGCTGATAAAATCAGCCTATCAAAATTTTACCTTCCTACATTTACCTAGGTTATAACAGTATTGTATCTGATAGAAAGGACCATCTGTAGAATATAGAAGCATGTGATACATACATATATGTATGTGTGTACATGTGCATGTATATGAATAATCAGTTTATGTTTCAATTAAAAGTTTTACTCATCCATAACCTGCTTTTGATAAGCTTAGCTTAATTTCTTTCAGAAAGAGTAAATGCAAGTTGATGCTAATTTGTATGCCAGGGTTAATAACAATCATCCCATAGCAACCACAATAGAGTCTTGTGTAAGAATGTGAGATAAATACTGTAAGCTGTCATTGTATTTCAATAGAAATGCCAGATCAGACTCAAATCATATCTCCAAGTATATTTTACTGAAATGAAATTTATGAGTTCATAGATCATTGCTGATTTGTGTTATGAAATGGTTGCTTCTTATAAATACATATTTAAGACAGTGACAGTCACATTATACACATCTTAAATCTGCTTCACATAACAGCAGTTTTAGCATTGAATGCTTTATACCAAATTAAAGCTTACCTGGTCTGAACTGTCTGTACCATTCCACCCATTCCTGAATATGTGTTAGCTGTGGACATCCAGAAGTTAGTGACCAGCATGTTTGCAAAAACAGACACTCCAGCAATAGCACAAATACCTGAAAATCCAAAACATTTCATTACTTATCTTTAAAGTCTCTTAAGTATTTAACTTTTCTGTCTCTCCTCCGTCCCTTGCAAAATAAAACAATTTGAGAATCAAGAGATACAAATGGGAAAGAATGTTTACTAAACATTTCAAATTCTAGTTTATTCTTATTATTTCTTAAAACTCATTTCAAATGCTATCATGAAGTCTCAAGGAGTTAGACCTGACTAAACAACTAAACAACACTTGTCTTCTCAATATTGTTTTCCCTCTTAACCCTTCTTCCAATCTCTGCTGGTTTTCTTGTTGAGTTTAACATTTTCCTACACCAAAGTACAGAGGCTCCCAAACTTATTTGGCCTACCGTCCCCTTTAAAAAAAAAAATTACTCAGTACCCTCTGGAAGTCTACTTTCTTTAACCCTTTAATTTTTTTTTAAACTTGAATCATTTGTTTTGTTTTGTTTTGTTTTCTGCTTTTAGGAGGGGGGAAGGCAGGGCAATTGGGGTTGAGTGACTTGCCCAAGGTCACATGGCTAGTAAGTGTTAAATGTATGAGGCTAGATTGGAATTCAGGTCCTCCTGACTCCAGGGCCGGTGCTCTATTCACAACCCCACCTAGCTGCCCCAAATTTGCATCATTTCTAAAAATATAAAATATATATAAATTTAAAATTATGCATCTTAATTGAATAATTTATTGTAAATTTGTGAGGTTTTTTTCTCCATTAAAATTTTAATGACACAGTATTGCATCATGTAACTATATGGTATCATATCTCAAACAAATCATTACATGCACAAATTCCTGCTGCTGTATGCTGGACTTCTTGACAACATGTGACACACTCACCTGCCAACATTTGCCTCAGACCTGTCCACAGATTTGATCATTGATCAGTTATAACTTGCATTTTGTGTATTTATTTGGAAAATAATGTAATCCCTATGGCTTTAATTCTGTTATGCAGCAGATAAAACATGTATGAAAGGTTTTTCAAAAATTTTTTGTCTTCTGTTCTTTCCTTATGCTTTTTACTACCCCTTTATTTTCATTCAATGCCCCTCAATTGCACCCAAGGCTACTACCACCCACTTGGAGGGTTCCAGAGTCCCACAGAGGTCAGTATTGCCCACTTTGGGAACCTATGCCAAAATGTGTGCACATGTGTGTGTATCTGTGTGCGTTCAACCTTCCTTTGTCTACTTCAGATAAGAGTGAAGTTCATCTGATGCCAGCTCCACCCACTCCTTCATCTATGTTTATATATTCCCTGATTATGAGAAATACCAAGTTCCACTCACTTCTTCCTCCTTTCTACACAAGTGTGTTCCTTTTACCCTTCCTCTCTTTTCCCTCTTAAAACTCAGAACAATTCTGAGTCAGGACCTCTGTTTTTCTTATTTAGTTGGCCGCAATACCTTTTAAAGATATTGAGGCCCTGGTGGGGGTGGGGCACTTGTTTTGTCTCCCCCATCAAAATGTTGGCATTATATCATCACATAGCTCCTCTCTAATTTCTCAAATAAATTTACTTTTCTCTTGACCCTTCTGTTTGAATTTCAAAGTTCCTACTTATCTCTGGTCTTTTATTAAAAACGCTAAAAAAGTGCTTTTGTTCCATTAAAGATTATTTCACCCTGATAGATTATATTCAGATTTGCAGTGTAAGTTTTTTTTTTTGTTTTAATCTTTATCTTTTGACTTTTGGAATATTGTTTTCCAAGATGTTCTCTCATTTTTATTAGACGCTGTCAGGTCTTATGTGGTATTGATGTGATTCTTTGTTACTTGAATTCCTTTTTAGGGGAGCTTGCAAAATTTTTTCTTTGAAGTAGAAGCTCTGGATTTTGACTGATATTCCTAGTCTTTGGAGTTCCTTTGAGAAAGTGATTTCTATCTTGATTTTACCCATTATTTCTAATAGATCTGGCCAGTTTTCCTTTATGAGTCTTGAAATATAAGTCTTAACCCAAAGAACTCTCGCATTTTCGTTGCCGTGGAGTATCCTCCCGTAATCTCCTTTACAAATGGGCTCTGTGGCCTAGCGCCCCCTTCCCCCGAGCCAGGTCACCGGTGATCGTCCGCCGCAGCCCACTGCCTGACAGGGGCTGCTCAGGAGCCGCCACTAAGGTTTACATCATCATAAGAAGAACAAGCAATATGGCAGCAATCCCGTCCAGCGGTTCACTTGTAGCAACCCATGACTACTACCGAAGGCGTCTGGGTTCCACCTCCAGCAACAGCTCCTGTGGAAGTGCTGAGTATTCTGGGGAAGTGATCCCCCACCATCCTGGTCTTCCTAAATCAGACCTAGGCCACTGGTGGGCAAGCTTCTTCTTCGGCAAGTCGAGTCATCCATTCATGACAACTGTATTGGAATCCCCAGAGCACTCAGGAACTTTCCAGGTTGCTCATGTCACGATCACCTGTGACCTGGCTCAGGAGGCCATGAGGAAGCGGCATGTCAGTGAGCCCAGCAAGACCAGCACTGGGCCTTCTGCATGAGCAGCAGCACCCTGCTTGCTGCTCCCCCCGCTTCTGAAGTGTGCTAGGCATCAGAGCCCGTTTCCCCCTCCCCTCCCCTCCCTTCCCTTCCCTTCCCTCTCCCACTTATTCCTTTAGAATAGATAGGCTGCATAAGTATAGAAGTAGTTGTGGGGTGTGTGTGTGTGTGTTTTTTTTTTTTTAAGGAAAACAAAAGCAAAACACCAAAAAAAAAAAACAAGTAAAAGAAACCACACTGCTATTTTGGTTTTTTACTATCTGAATCACCTATGTGCTTTTCGGCAGCCTCAGTAACCTGTTGACTTTGTACTCAACTGAAACTAATAAACTTTGAGCAGCCTTTTAATGGTGTGTGCCCTAATGGAAAAAAAAAAGAAATATAAGTCTTGAAAATTTTTGAATCATGGTTTTCAGGGAGTTTATTTCTGATATAAAATATCTTATATTTCCTTAATGTTTAAAAAATTCTTTTGATTTTGCCTAATACTTGTTGTTGACTCATGGAATCACTGATTTCTGTTTCATCTATTCTAGCTTTCAAGGACTCCATTACTTGAGTCCAACTATTTATTCTCCTTCCAGCTCTTTCTTCCAAAGCTTTTATTTATTTATTTTTATTTCTTGCTTTATTTTTTTTCTAAATATTTGTGTAGCACTTATGGAAAATCTAGTTTTCCTTTGAGTATCTGTTTGAAGTTGTTATAGAGTTACTGTCATCTAGGGTGGGTTTTTTTTTTTTTTTGTTTAGTATTTCTATACCTCCTTTTCTTTTTAACTAGTTGGCATCTTCTTTGGTTACTTAGTTTGAGTGAGGATGGTCAGCTTTGTTTAGTCATTTCCTGAGTCATTTGGGCTGATGCACTGATTCAATGTCCTGGCATTAATCCCCCCTGGACCTTTGAGTTTCTGAGATCTAGATCTTCAGAGCTATATACGGTATCTCAGGACAGAGTTCTAAGGACCTTGGATCTAGTACTTTGTACAGTGCCTGGCATACAGTAGGTGCTTAATAAGTGTTGATTGACTGACATTAGATCCCCTGGTTGCTTGAATTGAGCATTGAGCACTGTTCTGTTACTCTGGTTGTACCACTGCTAGGGGCATCCCTGTTGTGGTTCTCAGACAGTGCCCAGGTACATATCCTTGGCCCATTTCTGCTTGCACTCTGAAATTCTTGGCTTTTTTACCTGCACTAGTACTGATTTTCCAAGCAACCTCCTGTCTTGTTGTCTATGGGCTTCAGGCTGACTTTTTGTGATTCTGGGGTAAAAGAAGTGGCTTGCCATAGTTTCTCACTGAATTCTTTTATTATTATTAACTCTATTGTGAATTTCAGGTTTTTGCTGAAGTATGTGGGAGTTGGGTAGTCTGTCTCCATTTAGGGTGCTTTCTTGGCTTGAATTCCAACCCCAGCTCACTTTCGGTCTTACTCCCTAGGTAACTTGTATGAACCACAATTGTCATGATGAATTTGAATCTAAGCACCACTTATTATTTTTTATGACTATGAATAAGTTATTTGAACTTTCTGTCCCACAATTTCCTCCTGTATAATATAGTTTGTGTAATTCAGGTTGGATCATAGAAGGAGCTTGGAAATAGGAGTACTGTTAAGAAGTAAAGAAACTACTATAATAATGCAGACAAGAGGAAAAAGGGACAGCTAAGTGGTACAGTGGATAGAGCACTGCACCTAGAGTCAGAAAGACTCCTCTTCCTCGGTTCATATCCAGCCTCAGACACTTATTATCTATGTGACCCTAGGCAAGTCCCTTGACCTTGTCTGTCTCAATTTCTGCATCTGTAAAATGAGCTGGAGACAGAAATGACAAACCACATCAATATCTTTATAAAGAAAACCCCAAATGGGTTCACAAAGAATTGAACATGACTAAAAAAACAACAAAAAATTAGAGATAATAAAGTCTTTAGGGAGATAGAATGAAGGAACATACAAGGGAGACTCCATGAAGGAAATAAGAAGACATGGAATCATTGGCATATGGGCTTAGATCTAGAGGTTCAATGGATGTTCAAGAACATTTACTCTGTGCCTCTCATTTTAGAGGTGAGGAAACAGGCTTACAGAGGTTAAATGACTTGCCTAGTGTTGTTAATTTTGTTTAGTCCATTAGTCTCGTGTCCCTATTTGGAGTTTTCTTGGCAAAGGTACTGGAGTGGTTTGTTATAGCCTTTTCCAGCTCATTTTACAGATGAGGAAACAGAGGTAAATGGTTAAGTGAATCCCTCAGGATCACATAGCTATTAAGTGTCTGAGGCTGATTTGAATTCAGTTCCTCCTGACTCCAGGCCCAGTATTTTATCCACTGTGCCACCTAGATGCCCCCTTACCTAGTGTCACAGAAGTATTAAACATCAGAGGCAGGATTATCAACCGATTGGATGTGCAGGCTAAAGGAAAGGTGATGCCAACATTTTTTACCTGAGTGACGGGGAAAATGCTGGTGAGATGAATATAAAGAAGAGAGTTAGGAAGAGGAGCTAGTCTTAGAAGGGAAGATGATGAATTTGGTTTTAAATATGTTTCATTTAATGCGCTGGCAATGCAACTAAATGATGCTGTCCAACTAGGAGATGGGAATGGAGGATTCCTACCCAAGGGGGAGGTTGGGCCTACAGACAGTGACAGGCATCTGCATAGGGGTTATTATTGACATAGAAGTTGTGACAATGAGTGAGACTGCTAAGAGGAAGCCTGAGGAAAGCCCCAGACTTTTTTTTTCCCAAATAATCACTTTGTAAATCTTAAATATTAATAATATAGTAAAGCTCTATTCAGATTAGTTCAGATAAAAGTAATTAGTGAAATGCATGAATTTTAGATCTTTAAAATATTTCAAGATTCAGTTGTATATAGTCACTTGAATTAGTGTCCAACAAGATACCCTGAAGGTTTAGTTAAACCTACTTTAATAAATAAATTAAAACAATTTATAATTAGCATACTATGTATAGGCGACTTGAAAAGGGTTTGTTTTAGAAAGTAGATTAAATATTCTCCCTGAAATATTCTTTATAGTATTAATTTGCTTAGTTAACACTTTTTCAGAGATAGTATACAAAGAAAAACCAATTCAGAAACTAAAATAGTTCAAATTATATTGAAGTCCTTAGTATTGAAACACCTGTGAAGATTTGGGTGAGGAGAGGTTATTTCAAAAGGCTAATGGGAGAAAGTCTGAAGGTGCAAAAATTTCACACTGAGAGACAGTATGGTGTGCTGTAGTGGTATAGTGCTTGACCTTTAATTAGTTAGATGAGTTCAAATTTTGCTTCAGACACTTAGTATCTCTGTGACCCTGGGCGAGTATCAATCTCTCTAGGCCTCAATTTCCTTATCTGTAAAATAAGGGGCCAGGTTTGATGACCTCTAAGGTTTATTTTAGGTCTAAATCTATAATCCTATGACCTGTCAAAATTGTCATGGATCCTAAATTAGTGATTGTTTGATTGCCTATGATTTGTTACACGTCTACCTCCCATGATGACTTCAATCTATATCAAGCAATTATAGAGGCTTAAAATTGGGAGACACCATAGAGTTCATCTAATCTAACTTCAGAACCTCCTTGAGCATCTCCTCAAAACCTCTCTAAGGTTATCCACCCTCTGTTTGAACTGGCTTTGTAATCAGAGGACCTGAATTTGAATCATAGTGTTCCTATTTCTAGAGACAAGGAGCTCATGCCTTCCAGAGACAGCCCACTAACTGCATAGCTGGATAATTCTAAGAATTTTTTTTTTATGATGACATGATCATTTTCTTATTTTCTCTTGATTTTATTTTATTTTTGCCTTTTGACTATCATGGAAAGACATAATAATGATACTAGTAATAGCTTAAGTTAAGAATATAAATTCCTGGGGCAGGTAGGTGGTGCAGTGAGTAGAGCACTGGCCCTGGAGTCAGGAGGACCTGAGTTCAAATCTGGCCTCAGACACTTGACACACTTTCTAGCCATGTGACCTTGGGCAAGTCACTTAACCCCAATTGCCCTCCAAAAAGCAAAACAAACAAACAAAAAAAAGATTATAAACTCCTGGAAGGAAAGTGTTTTTGGCTTTTCTTAAATTTTTTTCTTAAATAAATAAATTTTTTCACTTAAAGTTTATTGGAGTGAATTGGAGCTTACCTGACACAATGAACATGATTCCAGAGGTCAGAGTCATCTTGGCCTTGGCAGAATCATCCATGTTGCCTATCCGAATACATTTCAGGGCAAAGATCGATACTAGAAGACCAATGGCACCCAGGACAATGCCTACAATCATTAGGGCTCTCACGGCTTGCAACATAGCTTAAAAAAAAAAAAGCAAGAGTAATTCAGTTTTAATTATTGATCAGAATTTTTTGAAAAGTCACATAACTATAAGTCATGTTTATATTATGCTTTAAAGTTTACAACATGTTTTCCAAACAGCCATATAAGGAAGGCAATGTGAGTTTCATTATCCTCATTTTCACAGTTAAGGGAATTAAGGCTCAGCAAGTTGCTAATGGTCAGAGAGCTAATATATGATGAAACCAGGATTTGAGTCCAGTTTTCCTGTGCTATTTCCAAAGCCACCATGTTGCAATTGGAAGAATGCAATAAATTGTAGGTTTGTTTACTTTTTTTTTTTCAGATTAAAAACTAATGCTGCTCTACCCAGAGAGTCCATGTAGTATTATGGATAGAGAATCAGCCTCAGAATCAGGGAGACCTGACCCTAGACACATATTGGCTGTGTGATCTTGAGTGAGTCACTTTAACTCTTACTGCTCCCAGGCAGTTTGCTAAGACTGTAAGTTATAGATAAACTGATCTTATTGGTGACAAGAGCTTCCTCATCAACAAAACTGTGGATACTTGATGTGCTAACATAATGATACATAATATATTAATATGTAGGAAGAGTATAGACCTGTAATGTTAATGGAATATAAGATTTTTCCTGTCCATTAACAGGCCTATTTGACCACGTGTCCCTTTCCTTATCCATGTTCCCAGGTGTAAAGGTACACAGGTATTTCAATTGCAGATGGCTTGCTGCTTTGAACTTCAGTTCATTTTAGGGCTGTAATACATCCTGAGTCACATAGGGCCCATTGGGGGAGGAACTTGCCTAAGGAGGGGCTTGCTTAAGGGGAGGCTTGCTTGTAGGAAGGCTTTCACACATTTTGGTACTAAGCTAATTAGGCACTGAGTCTCAAGGGTTGTGATGCCTTCTGGCTCTGAGCCTATTAGCTGAGAGTGTGTGTATGTTCTGAGATTCTGGGGACTCACTCATGAGGAGGACTTTTTGATTCCCTGGACGGGACTCTGAGTAGCTGTTTGCTAAGAGCCCCCCAACTACTCAGATATTGCTGCTCTCCTGGTCTGGTGGTGTATGTAGGTGGTTGTATTATTATTTTTAGACAGAGCCCTGTCTGTTGGATTCTTTCTTGGATACTCACTTCTTTCTACTTATCTGCAATTAAAGTAAGATTATTGATTCCTTTAAAGTTGTCTTTCCTTTAGGAAAGCAGATCAAAGAACCTGTGCTAGCAGCCCTCCTGTGTGCTAACATTAATGCTACAAGACCAAAGGTAAAGGGTAATGTGTTTTATGCCATCATGTGACATAGAAGTTAGGGTGCTGGACTTGGTGGCTAGGAGATCCTGTCTCAGACACCTACTGGCTCTGGTCTGGTCACTGGTCAGTTTCCTCATCTGTAGACAAGGTTGGACTAAATGACCTCCAAGTTCTCTTCCAGCTCTAAATCTATGATCTTATGATCTATTTCCAAATACCCTCAATGATAGTCCAGATGCTTATTCCAGCTGTTGCCCTGCTTTAGAAAAATCCTTTACATGACAATAATTGTGATGATGGCAAGGAAAAAATATGAAAATTGGGGCTCACAGAGAAATTAGATGCCAATTATTCACAATACAAAAATCCACCCACAGGGCATTTGTAAATGACAAACTTTCCTCGGCATATTTAGATCATGATTCAATTTAAATTGAAGGCATTATAAAATACTACTCAAATTCACACTAATCAAGAGGAAATCAGCCTAAATTAGTAAAATGTTGAAACTTTTTGGTTTATACACAGAATTAAAGGACTAAAACTATAAGTAGAAAATATCCCAGCAGTGAAATACCACAAATTACAAATCAATTCAACAAATGTGTTTTGGGGCTACTGTATTTATCTATGTTAAGCCCCTGGGATGCAAAGGCAAAGATGAAACCATCTCTATTGTCAAGGATCTTATAGTCTACTGGGAGAAGTAATATGTACACAAATAAGTAAATAGAAAATAATACAAAATAATTTTGTGGAAATTGGGAGAGCACCACAAATAGGGGATGGAGGGAATGTCAACAATGGCTTTGCATGGGATTTGGAACTTGAGATTTGAAGGGAGCTAGTGATTCTTCAAAGTGGAGGTAAGCATGGAGGAGAGTGTGGGAAAGGCTCTGAGGTAGGAGATAAAATTGTCATATATTAGAATAAATATTAGGATAAATAACCATTCTGGTCAAAAGACCAAGTTGGGTGTGTGGAGGGAGAAACTGGAGAGGATCATAATAGGAAATCAGGCTAGAAAGATAGACTGAAGCCCAAAAGATAAGATCAGAGCCAGAGCACCTTTAAATGCTAAATAGAAGAGTCTGGATTTTAGGCTTGAGTCCCAGAGAAAATTGAGTTGATTTCTTTAGGCCTTGGCTTCCAAATGAAGACACTTCCCTTTATCTCAGTCCTCTTTCTCATGAATTCAAACAGAAAAGTTAGCATCCTGAAAAGTCTTTTCCTCATGAGATTTTCCCCTTTGCTTTCATTCACCTAAGCCCCACCAAATAGCACATTTACAGATGGCAGATCAAAGTGCTGATCCTGGGAACAATATTAGTAGGAAACATTTGCCAGAAGCTAAGAAGAAAAGCTCTGTTGGAAAAACAAAATTACTCTGTGTGTTAGGATGTAGTGATGTGAGCTCCAGAAAAGAAAGTACCACCCATAATGAGTCAACAAAAGAACAAAGGAAGAAGATTGTAAAATCTGGAATTTGGACTGGGAAGAATAAGCTCCCATTTTTTTTCTCCCTTGAAAAATAACTTTAATGCTTTTTGGTTTATATCATTATCACTTCCCATATACAGATTATTCCTTCTTTCTAACAAAGAAAAACACTTAAATAAAACCAATCAACTAATCTATGATCTTATGACATAGTGACCACAGTATATATGATACTCTATACCCATAGTATTTCTCTTCTCTGCCGAGGAAGCATCAAGGTACATTTATAGACTCATAGATTTAGAATGAGATGGGACCATATAAGTCATTTAGTTCAACCTCCCTCATTTTTTTAGATGAAGAAACTGATGCCCAGAGAAGTTAAGTGATTGATCCAATGTCACACAGGCATGAAAAAGCAGAGGTGGGATGTGAACCCAGATCTTCTGACTCCTAATTCAGTCCATTTTTTCATTGGACTACATTGCTATAGCATAATAGCTATAATTACGATGATGGCATATTTATACGAGGTACCTTTTTGCTGACATAGTGCTTCCTTCAAAACAACATGGTGAGATAGGTAGTGAAAATATTATTTTCATTTTACCAGTAATGGAGCTGCAGTTCAGAGGAGTCAGAGGATTACAGGATTTAGAGCTTTGAGAGATCATCTCATTCAAAGAATAACAGGTTCATGACTTTAAGGTTTGGAGAGACATCATCATCTCTATTTTATAGATGAGGAAAGTGTGGTATAGAGAGGCAGTACCACAGCCAACATCACATGGGTTGCAAAGAGCAGAGCTGGGGTTCAAATGCATCATTCTTTTCACCCTCATTATAAAGAGGAGAAATTGAGGCCAAGAAAGGTAATATGATTTTCCCACAGTCCCACAGCTAGTAAATGGGAGATGTGAGTCTCAAATCCATGTGAGTCAGTCAATAAGCACTTATAAAGTACCTATTATATATCGGGCATAGCCCTTAGGATTTGGGAATACAAAGAAAAGCAAAAAGATAACCTCTTCTCTCAAGGACCACACAGTGTAATAGGGGAGAGAACAAAGAATCATGAAAGCACAAGAATTAAGGAGGATTGGAAAAAAGCTTCCAAAAGAAAATAGGATTTTGCTGGGACTTGAAAGAGGCCAGGAAATTCAGGAGGTAAAAATGAGGAGACAAAAGATTCTAGATATGGGGCGATAGTGAAAATACTTGGAGTTGGGAGTGCCTTGTTTGAGGAATAGCAAGGGACAACAAGTAGGTGGCTCAGTGAACAGAGTGCCAGGTTTGTGGTCTGGGAGATTCATCTTCCTGAGTTCAAATCTGGCCTCAGACACTTATTAGTTGTGTGACCCTCAACAGGTCACTTAAACAAATTTTTGCCTCAGTTTCCTCATCTGTAAAATGAGCTGGAGAAGAAAATGGCAAATCACTCCAATCAATATCTTTTCCAAGAAAACCCCAAATGGGCTTATGCAGAGTTGGATTTGACTAAAAACCAACTGAACAATAAGAAAGAGGCCAGTGTCACATAGATAGCAGGGGAAGACAGGAAAAGTAGGGGTCCTGTCCTAAGTCTAGGTCAATGATCACTACATTATGCTGGTGACCAAACTTTTTTTTTTTAATTAAAAAAAATTTTTTTTTTTGCTTTTTTTAGAAGGCAATTGGGGTTAAGTGACTTGCCCAAGGTCACACAGCTAGTTTTTTTGTGTATTAAGTGTCTGAGGCCGGATTTGAACTCAGGTCCTCCTGACTCCAGGGCCAGTGCTGGACTTGACTTGGCATTGTATCTCTGCCATATTTTTTGTTTCAGTATGATGTCTAGTTGTTGAATGCTGGCCCAACCTTAATCTTTAACTTTTTTTTTTTTTCCTGACCTCTAGCTTCCTTCAATTGCTTGGGTCTAGCCTTCTTTCTTTCCTTATTGAGATTAAGTGCTGGGGAGTGGAAGGAAATAATAGATCTGGTCTAGCATGGCAATTCTTTTGTTTTTATGGAGGGAGCAAGATTATGGTAGTAGGACAATTTGGAAAGCAGGAGAAATGCTGTCTCCCACTACCAAAGTACAGATATTTCTAGCTTTGACCCTAGCTAGTGTTACAATATAATTAATTGATTTTAATCACTTTCTATATATAACTTTAAAAGGACAGCCTGATACTTGGAGGTTTTCATTTCACTCTTTTAAAAAAAATAGCCACTTCTGCTCTTATTTGTTATTCTGATCAAGAGGGGTGTGCTTATCAGTTGATTCCAGGTAAATCAAGTTACTATTTATATTTATTCAGTATAGCAAAGGTGTGATTACAGCATTCTTCTAGGGTGAATAAAAACTGTTATCAGACCTGAAGGGTGGGCAGGATTCAAAGCAGAAAGAAGCAAATACAAAAATGGGAACAGAGCGTTCCCTCCCTGTTGTAGAATAACTGATCCCCTAAAGGAGGGAGGATCCTAGACAGGGAAGTAGAAGCTGAATATGCTTACATGCAAATGAAATATTTATAAATAAATAATAAATAATAATAAATATATAATAAATAAATAAATAAAATGAATAAAAAATAAAAAATAAATAAAATATAAATAAATAAATAAATTAAAAATAAATAAATAAATATTTAAAGTATTTGAATGGAAGACAATGGGGCACTTTAGGACAAAAGAAACATCCAGATGAAAACAGACAGTTGGTTGTCTGGCTGGACTCCAGATTCTAGATTTGATGATTAGGAACTAAAAAGCAGTGAAATGGACAGTAGGTAAACTATAGGAGACAGAAAAAGGGAAAGGAAAACATGACAAATTTAGAATCTGGATGTGTAGAAATGTATTAGTTTTGAATCTGGAGAGAAACATCTGAGTAACTAATATTTTTTTACTTGTTACTGTGAAGTTTTAGTATTGTGTGGCTTGCAGGAGTATACGGGTCTTCTGTTAGCACATTTTCATATGTAGGAAAATACATTATCAGCAATGTACTTTTTTTACTCTCAATTATACAGATCATAGTTTACAGCTGGGGTGGGGGGAGTCTTTACTTTCATTCCTGGTCTTTATCCATTGGCCATCTTGGTACTCATTATCATTTTCTTGAGTACTAGTGGAAGGGCAATTGGGGTATAAATACAAAAAAACAAACCCATTTAAAAAGTCGTTTTCCTAGTACGTCATGTGTAAATATACATACTATCTTTTTCAGTGATTATCTGTTGAAATGTCACATTATATTTATTTTAAAATTTATTTGTTCAATGGGCAAATTTTTTCCCTCTCTACCACCTCCTTCTCACCCATCATAAAAAGAAAAAACTCTTTTAACAAATACACAAAGTCAAATAAAGCAAATGCCTGCATTGGTCACATCAAAAACATATATCTTATCCTGAGTCTATTAACTCCCCATCAGAGTTGAGTAGCGTGCTTCATCACTGGAGCTCTGCAACTGTGATTGCTCATCATATTGGTCAGAATTTTAAATCTTAAGTCTCTCAAAGTTTTTGTCTTTATAGTGTTTTTCTTATTGTAAAAATCATTTTCCTGATCTAGCTCACATCACTCTCCCTTATTTCATATGTCTTCCCACATTTTTTTTTTTTTGGTTAAAGCAATTGGGGTTAAGTAACTTGCTCAAGGTTACACGGCTAGTCATTATTTATGCGTGGGTGCTCATTTTCTGAGGCCGGATCTGATCTCGGGTCATCCCAACTCCGAGGCCGGCGCTCTTACTCACTGCGCCACCTAGGCGCCCCTTTAGGGCAATTGGGGTTAAGTAACTTGCCCAAGGTTACACGGCTAGGTTTTTGTTTGTGTGGATTAAGTGTCGGAGGCCAGCTCTGAACTCAGGGCCGGCGCTCTATTCACTGCACTACCTAGCCGTCCCCTTCCCACATTTTTTGAAACCATTTCTCTTGTCATTTCTTACAGCACAATAGTTTTCCCTTACATCTGCATACGATAATTTGCTTAGCCATTCCCTAATTGATGGGCATCCTCCTTAGATTTCAGTCTTCTGTTCCCTGTAAAAAGAACTACTACAAATATTTTTTTTCTTTTGATTCCTTTTCCTTTTTCTTTGATCCCTTTGGGGGATATGGGCTTAGTAGTGATGTCAAAGGGTATGTAGAGTTTAGTAACATTTGGGGGCATAGTACCAAATTGTTTTCCGGAATGGGCAGACCAATTTTTAGCTCAACCAATATTGCACTAAAGTGCCTGTTTTTCACAACCCTTACAGCATTTATACCTTTTTGGACAACTTTGCTCTCTGATTTGTGTGAGGAAGAACCTTGGAATTGCTTTAATTTGCTTTTCTCATATCTTTAGTGCTTTAGAGCACTTTCTCGTATTATAGATAGCATACGTTTTTGCTTCTGTTTTCTCTTCGAAAACTATACGTACATATCTTTTGACCATTTATCAACTGAAGAATGGCTTATACTATTTTAGATTTGATAACTTCCTTTGTAGGTTTCATTATTCTCATTGTTAAAATGAAGACGTTAATCTTTATAAATGTTTCTTCCAGTTCTAAATCTGCTGATCTTCTATGTTGATCAACATGAGTGATCTGGTCCAACATTTGGATAAGGTCTCTTCTAATAATTCATGGAAAAAGTGGACCAATGGTAAAGCTGAAACAGAGGGCTACTTCAGTGTTCCATTACTTTCTATACTGCTCTGGTACTTGTACTCTGAAATGTGGTATTTTTTGTTTTTTAGGAAGACAAATAATGAGCAAGCTTTCTAGAGCATAAATCTATTTTGTTCCATTGTGTGTGTGTGACTAGATAGAATTAAAGTATTCGGTGTTGTATTTAAACACAACTTGGTGTGGCTCACTTCATTGTTTAGACTTTTTGTAGGTTGTCACTCAAAAGTGTCACAGCCAAGTTTCCAATTGGCCAACTCTTCAGATCCTTATTTTTTCCTCAAGTTCAGCCTTCAGTTCTAGATCTTCTTCAGAGTCACCCAAAGCCTGACTCAGTGATTCTATCTCCTCCTGAATCTTCTAAAGAGCATAGGATTTACAGCAAGAAGAGAACCTTATGGAACATTCAGAACCTGTCTTCCATCTTACAGAGGAAGAAACTGAATCACAGAGATGTGAAACTATTAGCAGAGGAGCCAGTATTATTTCAATTCAGGTCTTCCACCCTCAAATCTAGCATTCTTCCCCCAAATCACAGGACAGCACTAAATATTCTTGCAGTCAGGGTGAATTTAATTGAAGGATTAACCAGGGGTACTCTCTAGTAGAGTATCATAATTTGAATCCTAACAGCATGGCATTTATTTCCCTAATCAAACAGTGGAAAATACCCTATCAGGTCCAGAGAACTGTTTTTTGTTGTTTAGTCATTTCAGTTGTGTACAACTCTTTATGACCCCATTTGGAGTTTTCTTGGCAAAGATACTGGAGTTGTTCGCCATTTTCTTTCTTCAGATCATTTTAAAGATGAGGTAATCAAGGCAAACAGGATTAAGTGACTTGCCCCGGAAGATAAGTCTTCCTGAGTTCAGGACCAACACTGTATCCACTACACCACCTAGTGGCCCCCAGAGAACTGCAACAGGGAGGAAATGTGCCTTTGATATCTACTCATAGCAAAGCATTGTCCAGCTAGCCCTGGTTATGATTCAATATATGACACAGTCTCTTTGTCCAGTTTATTTTACCTAGGCCTTTTTTTGTCTTCCTGAACACAAGTCAAATCAATAGCACTGTGCTATGGGGTTGGAGATATAAAGAGAAGCAAAAACAGTTAAGGAACTCACTCTAATGGGGGAGGCAGCATAGAAATAATTATGTACCAACAAGATATTTACAGGACAAAATGGAGATAATCTCAGGGGGGAGTCATTATGGCAGAAAGGGAATGGCTTCTTGCAAAAGACGGGATTTTAATTGAGATGAGCAGGGAGAGAATTCACAACCAGTGAAATGTACAAAATCAAGAGATGGAGAAACAAGATGAAGATCTTGTGTAAGGAACAGCAAGGAGG
The DNA here is from genome assembly GCA_011680675.1 of Gymnobelideus leadbeateri. Lineage (NCBI taxonomy): Eukaryota > Metazoa > Chordata > Mammalia > Diprotodontia > Petauridae > Gymnobelideus > Gymnobelideus leadbeateri. The sequence goes on from WOXC01002798.1 coordinate 135,533, forward strand.
CCAATGTTACTGGATTATTGGAGACCTCAGCGACCCTATATCTGGCAGCAAACCATATAGCTTTATCTTTTGTTTTTCATGCTTAGAGAGAATCTAGTCTCTCTAAATAGCATCTATATTTCCTTTTATAGACTCACTTTCTGAATAGTCAAGCCTCTCTCTAGGTCTTTGCTTATATAGTAATTAAGTAGCCTAGATTCATGCTTTTCTTCTTGTTGTTCAGTCATTTCAGTCATGTCTGATTCTTTGTGATCCCATTTGAGGTTTTCTTGACAAAAGTATTAGAGTGGTTTGCTTCTCCAACTCATTTGACAGATGAGAAAACTGAGACAAACAGGATTAAGTGACTTATCCAGGGTCACATATCATGTAAGTATCTGAGGCTGAATTTGGATTCCGATCTTCCTGACTCCAGGTCCAGTGATCTATCCACTGCACCACCTAGCTGCCCACAATCTCTTAGTTAAGTATAAAAGTTGTAACAATCTATTGTCCTCAATAGCTTCTCCCTTCAATTATCCAACTCCTTGAAGGGAATTATCTATATTCATCACCTTTATTTTGTTACTTGCTATTTACTTCTCAATTACTTGTAATTTGGTGTCTAATCCCACTATTCAAACTGCTATTCAAGATTATCAGTCTGTTAAATCCAAATCTCTTTTCTCAACAAGGTGGCTGGTAGATTGATGGGAATCTGGTTACATAAAGCCAAGTCATGTCTTTCCACATACCACTGGACACATTCTCTTCCCCTTGCTTCCATGGAACTGATCTTCTCTTTCTTCCTACCCGTTTAGCCACTCTCTCATTCTCATTTGATGGATTATCATTCCTTTCTCACTCTCTAAATTTGAGCAACCCCCAGGGATTGGTCCACCTCATGGCAAAAACTGTTGATTGTTTTTTGTTATTTCTTCAGTGTTTATCACAGTGGCCTAGAAAATAGTAAGCATTTAATAACTGTTCTATCTATCTGTCTATCTATCTTCTATCTATCTCTATCTTCTTTATCATCATCTTCACCATCGTCATCGTTATCTATTGTTCTCTCCTTACATTCTTTCTTTTGGCAGGTTTCTACATACACAAATATTCACACGCACACACACACGCATACACAAATGGGTTCATTTGCATTCATCTTTTTCCATGGGTTCAATTATAAAAATCTATGCAGATGACATATATATGGCTTACATATATGTAAGTATATATACTTGCATCTACATGTATGTATTACATATATACATATACACACATTCATACATACACACATACATTTACACACACATACACACACACACACACACACAAACACATATCTATACCTGTATCTATTTCTATGTTTACCTCCTGGTCCAATCTCTCTCTTGAATTTTATTTCCATATCCCCAACTACCTTTTGGATGTTTGACCTAGATGAAAGTCAAAGCCTAAAGGCTTCTGAAATTCAAAATGCCCATTGTTTTACCTCCTATATCACTCGACCTCCAAATAATTCTACTTCTGTTAAGGGCACTATAACTTCCTTGGTTACCCAGCTTTGTCATTCTTGACTCTTTCCTTTCTCTCAGTCATTAATTTCTGCCTTGGCTGCACTACCTTGGGACTTCTCTGACCGACTTCTCCACCCTGCCCCCACATTGGGTACCTGCCTCCTCTGCTTTTTAGCTCCCCTTTTTGTACTATCTTTTCCCATTAGATTGTAAACTTCTTGAGGGTATGGACTGTTTTTCTTTTCTTTCTTGTATTTGTATCCTTCGTGCTTATCACAGTGGTGGCACATAGTAAAAATTTAATAAATAAATGTTTATTGACTGACTATATATAATCAGTTGCTAAGTCTGACAAATTCTACACCCCTAACCGTCTTTTAATCCCTCCTCTTCTATACACTAATTTAGGTCTTCCTCTCTTCTCCCTTGTATTATTGACGTAGTCACTGACTCCCTGCTTCCATCTCTCCCTTCTCTAATCCAGCCTCCACACAGCTGCCAAGATAATTTTCAATTATTGCCTTTTGTTTTTATGCCACAACCATTACCCTTTAACCATTGCCCTCCTTCACCAAATCCTTCCTAAAATAATTTTCATATTACAGTTCTAATACATCACTATCCTGATTAAAAATGTTAACAGTTCCCTATTGCATCTAGGATAAATTCCAGGTTCTTCAGTCTGGCTTCCAAGGTTTTCTAATATCTGATTCCAGTTACTCTCTCTAGGCTTATTTTACATTATTAATCTGTAAAAGCTCTATTTTCAGCCAAATTGGACTACTAGTTGTTCCTTGACATTGACATTCCATTTCCTGATTTTGTGCATGCATGTTATCCATTTCCTTGGCCAGCAATTCACTCCCTCTGCCTTTCAGAAGCTCTTTCAAGACTCAGCTCAAGTTTCGTTTTTACCACCAAGCCATCTAAGACTTCCTCCACATTGTAAACACTTTTCCTTTCCTTAAATCCCTTTGTTTTTACTTGTGAGCATGCTCTAAACTCTTTCCAATTCCCCCATTCATATGGTAAGCTATTGGAGAATCCTTTTGTTTGTCTTTGTATCTGGGAACCTCCCATAGCATCTGGCTGCTTAATAGGCATTTAATAAATGATTGTTGAATTGAATTGCTGCATTCTGGCATCCCATTTTATATTCCGATTACTTCTTTTCAAGAGGATTGTTTTCATTGCACTGCTACCAATGTCTTTTTTTTTATTTAAAGAACTTTTGTTCTTTACCAGAAAGAAGGAGAAAATAGGCATGTTTTAAGCATCTATTATATACCAGGTACTGAAGTAAGCACTTTACAAATATGTCATTTGATAATATGGGAAGGGGATGGGAGGAATTTACAACTTCTTTGAGGTGCACTTTTCCTGGACTACAAAACCCCTCTTTTCTCCCATCCATGGAACAATTGGTGAGGGTAACATATACCTATGGAGGGAGGTCCTTATACAACCATGATATTGATTACTTGATAAGCTAATCAGAATATAATACTGCATGGCAGAACAGATATATGATAAAATAATTGAATCATAAATATTAAGCATTTTATAGGTGTAAGGTATAATGTTAGTTTTTATGACACTAAAATGAAATATCAGACTCCATCTCTGTCTCAATAAACTTAAAATCTACTTGGGGAGACAACTCATACACATTTTCTGTTGCACAGTTTTAGTTTAGCCTTCCCATTCTTTAGTTTCATTCTACTTCTAAACACCCAATTCTTCCTTCCCTTATTATCTCATTCCTCAGATATGCATACAGGTCTCATGCTCAAGTGCTGCCAAGTAAGGACAAAAATTTAGAAAGTGACCTCTATCCCAAAATTACAGAAATATCTTTGTTTTGTTCTTAGGGGTTCCATTTTTTATGAGTTACTAAGCAACTCAAGGGCAGCTTGGTCAGTAGCTTTGTATTTTCTTGGATGCCTTCTATCAATTTTCAAATGTGATGACTCCTGAATAAAAAGCAAAGTTAAAAACAAATCTACTTTAGAAATAGTGATGCCTGTTCCTGTTTCACTGTACAAAAGTATGGCTAATAGGATCTGTTTTCATTTTGTGGTGAATACCTGAATCTTAGAAGAACTAAAATTACAAATAACTCAAAGGTTAATAGAAAGGTGAATGGTGAGTGTTAGTATATTCAAATGCATAAGTGATGATCAGAGTGTGAAACACAATTAAAAGAGTGTTAAAGACATCATTAATGATATATATGACTGGAAAAGGAAATGGGCCAGTTATGAAGCAAGAATGGAAGATGGAGAACTTGAATTCTTTATTGGTACCTCCAGATAATGAAGAACAAGAAAGACTCCAGATGTTGACTAGATAAGTTTTGGAGGATTTATGGGAAAAAAGATTAGAACTATGCAGCAATCACTGAGAGACTGAGAAACCATTAATGGAAGAGGTTGCTACACTGATGAAACCACAAATCCATCAAGGTATGGCTTAAATGAATACCTAATTATTTATAGGACCACATACTATAGTTTTGTATCCTTCTTTCCTCCCTCCCTCCCTGCCTCCTTCCTTCCTTCCTTCTTTCCTTCCTTCCTTCTTTTCTTCCTTCCTTCCTTCTTTCCTTCCTTCCTTCCTTCCTTCCTTCCTTCCTTCCTTCCTTCCTTCCTTCCTTCCTTCCTTCCTGTCAGCCTATTTTCCTATCTCCCTACCTTCCTATATGCTTGTCTGCCTGCCTGTCTTCCTTCTCTTCTTTCTCTCTGTCCCTACCTGTCTCTGTCTAACTGTCTGTCTTAGTTCAAAGTAAAGTTCATTTGGTTCTTTGAGTTTCATTCTTGGACCTGAAGCTCTTTGTTTGGATTCCACATTTTTGCATAGTTCTTAGCTTCATTAAACTCCTGCCTTCCCATTCTTTAGTTTCATTCTACTTCTAACCACCCAAAGTCTTCATTCCCTTACTATCCCTTTCCCCAGATATGCACTCAGGTCTCATGTTCAAGTATTGCCAAGTAAGTGATTTCACTCAATGTGTGCACAGACATTCCTTCTACATCTCCTACTACAAAATGATGTCCCTAAATGTGAGTAAGTTTTGAATATTAATCTGAATAAATAACAAACCTCTTATGTCACTTTTCCTATAGATGATTTAACCTGATGACTTTTCACATTTAAATCTCATAGACTCTTCATATTAAAATTCACATAATGTGAGCCCTTTACAAAATATGATATTCAACACTTTGAGATAAAACTTTTATATAAAATTCCTAAGTTAATGGGAGAGGAAATAGAATATTTAACACCATCTTAGAAAAAAAATGAATAAGCCATTAATGAGCTCACTAAGAAAAAAATCCCTAGGACCAGACTGCTTCAAAAGTAAATTCTACCAAGAATTTAAAGAACAATTAATTTCAATGCTATATGAACTGTTTGGAAAAATAGGCAAAGAAGGAATCCTACCAAATTCCTTTTATGACACAAATATAGTGCTAACACTTAAACCAGGAAAAAGCAAAAATAGAGAAAGAAAACTATAGACTAATTTCCCTAATGAATTTTGGTGCAAAAATTTTAAATAGAATGCTAGCAAAGAGATTTCAGCAATATATCAAAAAGACCATACATTGTGACCAGGTGGGATTTATACCAGGGATACAGGGATGGTTCAATATAAGAAAAACTGACCATATTGATAAAAAAAATAGAACGAAAATCACATACTTATTTCAACAATACAGAAAAAACTCTTTGACAAAATACAACACTCATGCCTTTTAAAAAATACTGGGAAACGTAGGAATAAATGGAGTTTTCCTTAAACTGACAAGTAGTATTTATTTAAAACCATCAGCTAGCATTATCTGTAATGGGGATAAGCTAGAAGCCTTCCCAATAAGATAAGAGGTGAAGTCAGGATGTCCATTATCACCACTATTATTCAATATTACACTAGAAATGCTAGCTATAGTGACAAGACAAGAAAAAGAACCTGAAGGAATAAAAATAGGCAATGAGGAAACAAAATTATCACTCTTTGCAAATGATATGTTAGTATACTTGGAGAATCCTAGAGAAAGAACCAACTAAAAAATCTACTTGACACAATTAACAGTTTAGCAAAGTTGCAGGATATAAAATAAATCCACATAAATCATCAGCATTTCTATATATTACCAATAAAGTCTAACAACAAGAGATAGAAAGAGAAATTCCATTTAAAATAACTGTATACAATATGAAATACATGGGAGTCTATCTGCCAAAACAAACCCAGGAAGTATAGGAACACAATTACAAAATGATTTGTACATAAATAAAGCCATAACTAAACAATTGGAAAAAAATATTAATTGCTCATGGGTAGGCTGAGCCAATATAATAAAAATATCAATTCTACCTAAATTAATTTACTTATTCAGTGCCATACTAATCAAATTACCAAAAATATTTTATAGAGCTAGGAAAAAAATAGCAAAATTCATGTGGAAGAACAAAAGGTCAAGAATATCAAGGGCGTTAATTTAAAAAAAATGTGAAGGAAAGTGGTCTAGATATACCAGATTCCAAACTGTATTATAAAGTCATAATCATCAAATCAGTCTGATACTGGCTTAGAAGTAGAGTGGTGGAATAGTGGAATAAATTGGGTACACAATATATGGTAATAAATTATCATAGTAATCTAGAGTTTGATAAAGGCAAACATCAAAGTTTTTAGAATCCACTATCTGACAAAAACTTCTGGGAAAATGGTGAAGTAGTTTGGTAGAAACTGGTTTTAATCCAGCATCTAGCATTGTTGATAGATTTGTGAACCAATCCAATCATTTCCAAGAACAATTTGTAACTATGCCCAAAGGCTACAAAACTGTGCATACTGATTGACCTAGCAAGAGCACTAGTAGGTCTGTATCCCAAAGAGATGAAAAAGGGAAAAGGACTTACATGTGCAAAAATATTTACAACAACTCTTTTTGTAGTGGCAAAGAATTAGAAATTGAGAGGATGGCTGTGAGCAAATTACCGAACCTCTTAGTACCCCACAGGGTACTTATATGTATCAGAGGTAGCATTTTATACCTTGGGAATTCCCTAAACCAATGAAATCACAGATCCAAACAAGAAAAACCTTCACTATATATGTGTAGATATGTGGGTTGAATCTTATATATGTATGAATATATGAATATTGTATATATACGTATATACATATACATATATACACACACCCATATATATGTATGTATATATATATTTGATGTTTACATTCCAGAAATCCTCACAAAGGATAAGACACTCCTATGAACAGAATAAATTGTTACTACCCCCAACCTGAAAATCTTAGAGAAAAATGAATTTTTCCCCTCAGTAAACTAGTTCTTCATCTCATAATTTCCTAACTTTTTTCTTTTAATTTAATATTTTATTTCCCCCCCAGTTACATGTAAAACCAATTTTTAAAGCTCAGTTTAAAAAAAAAAACTGAGTTCCAAATTCTCTCCCTTTCTTCCTCCCCACTCCCACCTCCTCATTGAGAAGGCAAGCAATTTGATATAGGATATACATGTGTAGTAATACAAAATATTTCCATAATAACTGTGTTGTAAAAGAAAACATAGATAAAAAAACCTCCAAAAATAAGTAAAAAATAAAGTATGCTTCAATCTGTATTCAGATAGCATCAGTTCTTTCTCTGGGAATAGATAGCATTTTTCATCATAAGTCCTTCAGAGTTGCCTTGAATCATTTTATTTCTGAGAATAGCTAAAGTCATTCACAGTTGATCATCTTACAATATCGATGCTATTTGTACACAGTATATTTCACTTTGTATCAGCCTAGGTTTTTATAATTTCTTATAGTACAATAGTATTCCATCATAATCCATACTACAACTTATTCAGCCATTTCCCAGTTGATGGACATCCCTTCGATTTCTAATTATTTGCCCCCAGAAAAAAGCCACTATATTTTTTGTACATATAGGTCATTTTCCTTTTTATTTTTTTAATCTCTTTGGGGATGCAGACCTAGTAGTGGTATTGCTAGGTCAAAGGGTATGCATGGTTTTATAACCCTTTGGGCATAATTCCAAATTGCTCTACAGAATAGTTGAATCAGTCCACAACTTCACCAACTTGTCATTTGTCTTTTCTGTCTTATTAGCTAGTCTAATAGGTATGAGGTAATACCTCAGAGAAAAAAAAATAGAATGAAAATGATGCAATAAATGCCTTCTTCCTTTGGGGAAGAAAAAACAACTGTTTTTATCTTCTGATTTTCTTTTTGTGAAAATTATAAAGTCAATTGATTTCCCCCCCTAATATAACTGAGTCCTTGCTCATATCTCTCAGTCCCTATCTCTGTCATTGTCTATCTCTGTCTCTCTTTCTCTGTCTCTGTCTCCATCTCTCTCTTTCTCTGTTTCATATACACACACTCACAGTGAATTGAAAACCAGTGCCTTATTTTCTGGTAAAGAAATCCAATTGAAACTTGAAAGATATACTCATCTAGGTTGCCTATATTTCACAAGCAATTCCCTTGACTTGATTATGCACACCCTGGTTTTCTTCTATGACACTTCATATACAACAGTAATAGTCACCAACATTTATACAGCACTTTAAGTTATGCAAAGGCTTTTTGCTCATTATTTCATTTGATCTCACGATTTGGAGGTCACAGAGTCATTTTATAGAATCCATGATCACCAAAAATACAAGACCAAAAATCTCTTACTAGTCCTCAGTTATAGGTTTGGATTCTGCTGTCAAAGCTGCAAAGGTAAATTCCCAAGGGTTATAGCCCAGAGCTATCAGGAACTCATTAAACAGGTGACAGCATAATCCCATACTGTAGATACATTACCTATCTGCCAAAGAAAGTCAGACAAATGGATACCAGAAATAATCCTACATTCACACACAGAACTTTCAAGTAGAATCTCCACTTTAAAGCTTCAGTTTATCCAATGGGTCCCTACCTGGAAGACCAAGAATAGTGTAATATGGTCGGCACTCAGTGAAACCAGAGCTCTGCTTCACACAGCTCCTCCAAAGCCCTTCATACTGGAACACAGATGTGACTGGGTTGTCATACAAGGCCTGAGTGCTCCACATGTCTAGCCCTGTGGCAGCAATGCACCCTGCAAATCCCAGGGTAGACAAAAGGAACCCCATCATTTGGCAAAAGGTTGTTGACATGGTCTTTCTTTCCACGTCCTCTTCTCTTCCCCACAGGAGATGTAGCTAGGTTAAGTCTATGGGCGCAGTGGACTTGATGGAAAAAATGAGTCCTCTTAACCAAGTCAGCAGGAGGGGAGCTGCTCTGTAATCAGTTGCTTTCCCTTTGCTATGGATATTTGCTCAAAGTGTTTTCCTTAGATAGTCCAGTCTCACTCTTGGTAGGCAGGAATTATTTTCCCTTCTGTTCAAAAGTTATGGCAAGTGAGCTCTTGTCCTTCTGAGTTAAGCTGGCTTGGCTTGTTTGAGGGCAGGGACAACCTTCACTGCAATGAAATTCTTTTAGAAGCTTTGTCTCCCTCTTCTTGGTTTAAGCCTCCACTACTGCCCATGCCCAGAGACCTTATCATTGGCTATACTTACTGTTAGGAAGAATGTTTTAAGTGTTTTCACATCATGAAAAAAAAAAAACCCTAGTAAGCTTTTCCTTTCCATTGTATGAGAGCTTGAGAAGAGAATTGCAATGGTGATAACACGCCTTGCAATTTTGTGATGTTTAAAATTATTATGCTAAGCTTTCACAGATGTTTTCTCACAACTATCCTGCAGGGAGGCAGGGGCAAGTAGCATCACTTAGAAGGAGAGGTAACCAAGATTCATAGATTCATAGATTTGTGATTGGAGAAGATGTGAGAAGTCATCTAGTTTTACAGATGAGGAAACTGATACCAGGAGAGTTCCAGGAACTTGCCCAAGTTCACACAAATGTTACAGGTAGGACAGAAAATAAATTCTACAGATGAACTTTCAATATCATGTCCCTTACTCTAAACTGCAAGAGAGTCTTCTTGAAAATGAAGAGACTTCTAAAATGGATAGATAGGAAGGAGGCCCAGGGCATGGAAGAGATCAGAACGTTACACATTAAGAAGAGTCTTCATACTATGGAAGCATGACTGGTCATCATTTTCTTCTGGTGACCAAGACTGGTCTGACATTTTGTTCTCTCAAGAAAAGATACCAGCTGACTAAATTGTAGGGAATTAGAGGAATAAGTGGGTTAATGTGCAGTTATTTACTGTTCAAATCCTCAAATGTATCTATGACACAAACCTACTTATGTAGGTATTCCCTCCAATGATACGAATTGGAACCCATCCCTAAGCGGTCTTAAACATGAAGTCATAGATTTGCAACTAGAAAGGACCAGTTAAGTGGTATAGCAGATAGAAATGCTAGACTTAAATTCAAGAAAATCTGAGTTCAAATCCCATCTCAGACTCTTAATAGTTGTGTGACCCTGGGCAAGTCACTTAACCTTTGCTTTCCTCAGTTTCCTCATTTGTATGACTCTTATATTCTCCCATAAATTTACCACAAACATTCACCCCAAATGATGAGTGCTTTTCCAATTTTCTCTTCATGTTGTGAGGATACCAGTAGAACACCTACATAGCCCACTGAGCTGTTGCTCTCATCTTGTGATGAGGCCAATTTCTTTCTAAATCATTCATTTTTCTGATGATATATTTTACTTTGGTTTAGTCCCTTATCTATTACAATGGAGGCAACTGGGGGGGAACACAGAACAGGGTACTGGATTTGGAGTCAGGAAGGCCTGTGTTTGAGTCCTGCCTCAAATACTTACTAGCTGTGTGACCCTGGGCAGGTCATTTAACTTCTCTTGGCCTGGATCTCCTCTTTTCTAAAATAAGGGGATTGAATTCAACAAGAATAATTATAGCTGCCACTTATAAAGCACTTTTTGGTTTGCAAAGCACTTTACGTAGATTATCTCATTAATCACAGCAACACTGTGAGGTGGGTGCTATTATTATCCTCATTATACAGATAAGGAAACTGAGGCAGACGTTAAGTAACTTAGTAGGTGTCTAAAAAGGTATTTAAGCTTAGGTCTTCCTAACTCCAAGTCCAAGACTATATTCCACGTATCATGATGGTCCCTTCTAGCATAAAACCTATGTTTTTATATGTTGAAGACTACATATATACACCATGCATAGCTTCTGCATTGCTTCCTAAGCAACTTTTTATTTCTTTGGAGATAATAAAGTTCTATACTTCATGGCAACATTGTTTCTGGCAGAAGTTTGGGGCCATTAAACAATTTTTTAAAAGAGCATACTATAAAATTATATTCAACTCGTGTAATTTTATAGCGTGCACTAAGGAACTAAACTAAAATGTATACTGTACTACCAAAGAAAAACATTGCATCTTTTCCACAAGAGTTTTCAATATAGCAAGCTAAAGCTCCAGTACAGCATGAGAAAATACATTTTTACCTTATGTTATCTAGTACTGGGATCTCTATGCTTAACATTATCAAATAATTTATAATATTATTATTTCATTTTAGTTTTGTGTACCTAGCCTCTAAGTATTTGTAGAGGTTTTAACTATACTTCCCCCAAACCTGGATTTCAGGGCACTCCCTAGACTGCTTTAAAAAAAAATCAATCTCTCCACTCCTCAGTGATACTGTATTGGGAAGGTAGCACTGTACTTTGGGGCATTTTAATGTTATCTTTGCTGAACCCAGCCCTTGTTCCAACTTTCTTTATTCCTAGCAAATACAGTAAACAAATATAAAATGGCTCTTGATGAATTAAAATGTTTTTCTCCCTCTTTTGTCCTCCTTAACCTTATTTCTCTAAGATAATGTACACTCCAATAGTATGGTTATGGCTCAAAAGTAAGGAGACATTGACAAATGGACACCCTGAATGGAGTCACAGAGACCAAGGCTTTGTAGTATAGAGATTAGAATGAATTACAATATTCTCTGACCAGGCTGATGGCCTGGCCTAGGGACTTTTGGAAGATAGTATGTTTAGGGAGCAACACTAGTTTAGAAGTCAAGAAGTCTGGGTTCTAGGCATTAGGTAAGTCATTTCTCTTTTCTGAATCTTTGCTTTTTCACTTCTAAAATACTCAATATGTTCTTGGATTCTTTTCACCCCTTTAATAGGCTTTGATTGCTTGGCTTGATGATTAGACTAAAAATTATCACTGTAACAATTCTGGAAGTATTGTACCATTCTGTAAGTAGACGTGATCTCATTGTACTTTTCCCCTAACTGCAGGTTCAAGAGCTTCAGCCTTAGCTTTTGATTCCCCTCATCAGAGTTTTCTTTTGGTTTCATCTCCAAATGTTCATCTTATGGCATTTGTCTACATGACAAGAAAACAGATAGTTCAAAATGAAAATGAAAATTTTCAATGACTTACCTCTCTAGTAGTTAGCTATACACAGGGCCAAATATTCAGATGATTAGATAATCAAATATGAATGATTGACACAACTTTTCCCTTTCTATCTCGGTACCATGAAGATATATCTAGAATTTGATGGATTTGGGATTCATGGATAGACTCACCTTTCACTAGTGTATGACTAAGCCCATCTACACCTTCTCATCCCATTTGACTCTTATCCATGACCCTCCACAAATCAATTTTGAAGGTATCCCTCTATGTATTTTAACACTGTATGGGAACCGGTACAAAAATTTGGGCTGTCCCTTACTGTACCTGTATGACCAACTCACCTCCTTTTTAAAAGTCATACTGGAGTTCAATAATGGTCTTTATTCTATTTTCTCCATATGAGTTTTTGTTGGCAATATGCTGGATTCTACTTACACAGCACATATCTTTCCATTGCTCTTTGGGTCACCTGAAATTTTCATTTTGTTTGAGATTAAATTGTAGTTGGATTTATGGTTTATGCTTGTAGTCCTTGATATTGGGGAGGCTGAGGCTGGTGGATCACTCGAATTTGGGAATTCAAAATGGCAAGAGGACTAACACTGATCAGGAGTTAGCACTAAGTCCAGTACCAAACCCATAGAACAGGATTTAATTTTGTTTGTTTTGGCAGAGTGAAGGTTGGATTTATTGAAAGCATTTTCCAGAATACAGCAAACCCAGCTCTACCTGTCTTAAATTCATAGGAGTCTGCCCGAGTCCCATAGACATGGTGTTCTCAACTATGAGAGAGAGAGAGAGAGAGAGAGAGAGAGAGAGAGAGAGAGAGAGAGAGAGACAGAGAGACAGAGAGAGACAGAGAGAGACAGAGAGACAGAGAGAGACAGAGAGAGACAGAGAGAGACAGAGAGAGACAGAGAGAGAGAGAGAGACAGAGACAGAGACAGAGACAGAGAGACAGAGAGAGAGAGAGAGAGACAGAAAGACAGAGGCATAGAGACAGAGATAGAAACAGAGATAGACAGAGACACAAAGACAGAGACAGAGACACAGAGAAGAACAGAGAGAAACAGAGAGATAGAGAGGCAAGGATTCAACTTTTACACTCAGTTTTGCAGAAAGGGACAGGGGAAAGCCTCTTTCCTTCCGGCATCTTGCTGCATTTATAGTAAGAATGTTAATAATAAATATGGTTCATATCCTTCAGTAGAACATCACGCCTATAGTTGTTAGACAAGAATCAAACAAAGTAGGCAAAGAATAAAGAAAGTAAAAATAATTTTAAAAAATCTTCCTAGGTAACAAAATAATGAATCAAGCTTTTTCTTTCTTTCTTTTTTTTTAATTGTGGAAATGGTGCCAATGACTTTGCTTAAGTAAGGAGAAAAGAGGCTGTTTGAAAATATAAAAGAGAAAGGAAGACACTGAAAAGTGAATAATTTGACCAATTATATTTGGCCTATTTGAAATCAAATATCTAGATGTTTTGAAAACACTTGGATGATTGAATTTTTTTACTTCTTATCCAAATACTCACTGTCGCATAGACCCAGCAGAATGTCTGGCCACTGTATGAACACTTCACTGTTTTTAGTTGATACAACACTTTTATTCATAAAATGAATTACCACTGTCAAAACATTGAATAAAAGGTCACAATGAAAAAAGCCATCTATTCATTAACTGTGACAGGGTTTGTTGGAACATATTGAAACCCCAAAGATGTGACTGTAAAAGAAAACTGGTTTCTGATCTTATTCAATAATAAAGAGATCAGTACAACAGGGTTTAATCACCTTCAAAATGAAATACAATCATCTGCTAACTCAATGGTAGCAAACTTCATTGCATTCAGGAATTCAATATGTCGCCATGAAGTGTAACCTGACTGACTTTTTACAAAATTAATTATTGAGCCAAAGACCCAAACAACCTTCTCTTAACTGATTTCCTCACCCTTCAGAAAGCCTTTTCTTCACTATTGCTAACAGTGCCTTTGACTTATTATTAGTATTGGAAACTTATTTTTCTCCCAACTAATAACTTTTATTTGTATCTTTTTTGATGTCAGACTAATTTCCCACTATACCTCCCACTGAATGCTCTCTTCACAGAAAATAAAATCTGAACAAAGGCTATTAAAGCAATTGAGTCTGCATATATATGTATATATACATATATATGTATATGCAACATTCCATCTCAACAACAAAAAGAAAGGCTCCCAACATAGCAAAATATTCTAGCATCTCTCTTTGTGGTAGCAAAAGAATAAAAAAAATGAAGGGACAAATAAGTGCCCATTAATTGGGGGAATGGTTACCAAAATTACGATGTATGAATGTAATGTACTACTATTGCATGAAAAGACACGACAAACATGAGGAAGTCAGGGAAATATGGGAAAACTTGTATGAACTTATGCAGAACAAAGAGAGTAGAGCCAAGAGACTGTGTAATGACTACAATGATGGAAACTATTATGTTTGTGTCATTAACACAACAACCACAGATCCTCTTTTGTCCTTTTAATTCAACAGACATTTTTTATGTACCCACTTTGTGCAGAATGCCATTCTAGGTGCTTTGTGACAGGATAATTCATAAGGATTGCATATGATGCAGCCCTTGTCATCGAGGAAGTTACAGTCAAGTAACAAAACAAGTTAATTTGATGTTAAGGTACATTAATGATGCCCAGGATCAGGGAGGGCATAGTACTTTTGTTTTTTGTGACATCCCTTTCCTGTGTCACTATAAGACATCACCCTCCTGGTGGATTTGATCCTCCTTAATAATGAAGGATGAACACTTTGAATATAATAACACCTTAAGAGACTATATGGGGCAATGAGGTGGTATAGTAGATGGAATGCCCCTGGCCTAGAGTCAGGAAGACCTGAGTTTAAATCTGGCCTCAAATACTAGCTGAGTGACCCTGGACAAGTCACTTAGCCCTATTTGCCTCATTTTTCTCCTCTGTAAAATGAACTGGAGAATGGCAAACCGTTCTAGCATCTTTGCCAAGAAAACCCCAAATGGCATCATGAAGAGTAGGATATGACTGAAACGACTAAACAGCAGCAACACGGGACTATGTATATCACTCCATGCTTGCTCCAGATGACTGAGCTGCCCTGGTTAGCACTCTGTCAGCAGGACACTGAATAACTTGCTACATGCGTTGGTTGGTGTGGATTTATTTTAGCTTGTTATTTCACTAACAGCCTCACCAAGGTTTCACATGTATCTTATGGCTGATGTGTATTAGGTAGAGCACATTTGAGGATTTTTTACTCCAGGAATCTCTCTCTCTGTCTCTGTCTCTCTTTTTGTCTTACATCAGACAAAAATAGTGGTGAGTGGAAAAAAGGATAGGATTGCTGAGTTCCAAAATTTGATGCTTTGTTATATATGAGTCAGCTAAGTGGTTAGAGCACTGGACTATCAGCTTAGAATATCTGAGTTCAGATATGACCTCACATATTTATGAGCTCTGTAACCCAGTGCAATCTACTTCCTCATCTACAAAATGAAGATAATAATCCTTACCTTTTAGGATTGTTGTGAAGATTGAATGAAATACTTGTAAAGAACTTTGCAAATCCTTAAGCACTTACAAATGGTAGCTATTGAAATTGTTACTATTATTATTTTTATTATTATTCTGAATCACTGCAAAATGATATTCTTCTACATGTTGATGGAAGTTACAAGAAAGGCAGATTTCCTATGCATAGAAGTAAGACCTTTCCAATGAACAGAACTGCCTGAAACAAAATAAGAGCTGGTACTGCAAAGTAGGGAGCTATCTATCCTTCACTGGAAGTAATGAAACGGAAGTTTGAAAGTAATGAAGCAGAAGTTGGATTCTCAGGAATGCTGTAGAATACTTTGCCAAGTGGGAACTTAGAATAGATGGCCTCAAAGATGTCTTCCAGCCCTATGAATATGTAGGGGAACTCAAATGGGTAATTTCAAACCTCCGATTACATTGATAAGAAGAAGGATGTAGAGTTTATATTGGAAGTCTGTTGATATAATTGATTGATGTGATGAGAGAAAATATCTACTCAGTACTATAGGCCCCCAAACAATCTTTATGCTCATATTCAACCCAAATGAGACTTGGACTTCTACAATGTCACAGACAGGATATGCTTTTATTTTTTTAAGGTGAGCCTATTCAAAACCCAATAAAAATGTAACTTTCGGCAAAAGTGGCAAGTAGGAATAGCACTATTTAAATATACAAAGGACTATGGAATCACATGCATACTTGACTTAGTATTTGGTGACAGGAATGTTGTATAATGAAAAATATATTGGAGCAGGAGCTTAGAGATGTGAGTTCCAATATTATTTTTGCCATTTACTGCTGAATAGGACTATGGGCCAGTCATGTAGTTTTTGTTTGTTTGTTTTTTTTAAGCAATTGGGGTTAAGTAACAGTCATGTAGTTTTTGAATGTCTGTTTCTTCATCTGTAAAATTCGGTTAATATTTGTATTACATACTTTGCAGGAAAGTTGAGAAGATTAAGTGAGAATAATGTACATAATATCCTTTGTAACTCTCAAGAGCTCTGTAAGGATGAGTTACTAATTTATTGAAAAGTTATTTAAAAAACTTAAGTGGACACCTCCAACACAATTCAGTGTGTTGTGAGTCATTTGGATGTCTGTTGGTCAAGATTTGTAAGTCATTTATTGTAACTCTACTTCAGTATATTTTGTGAAAGTCATTTTCTAAGCATCTTAGTTTCACTTAAAATTCCAAGAAAGTTTACTTATAAACAATTACCTATGTGAAGACACATTTTCAAACTTTCCACACGCAAATTGCATGTCTTTCAATTTAAAAAAAGGTTGCATAGGTCATTTCTCTCCATCAAATACAATATATTGAGTAAGAAACATGATATTCTCCAGCAGTTTTTTTCAAAAGAATACTCTTCATTTTAGAACAATATTTAACAATACTCCACATAGATACTTTTCAGTAGCTATGTATTTTATCTGTTCGGGGCACCACCTGCTACTGCTAAGGGTAGCACCACCCTCCCACTCCCTCTGGCTTACAACCCAGGTGTTATCCTTGACTCCTCATTATCTCTCACTGGCCATATCCAATATATTTCCAAGGTTTGTTGATTTCACTTTTTCAATATCTCTTGAATACACCTCCTTCTTCCCTCGAATACTGCCACCATCCTGCTATATAGGTCCTTAACTCACATTTGGAATATGACAATAGCCTGCTGGTGGATCTGCCTGCCTCAAGTCTCTCTTCACTCACCAATCCATCCTCCATTCTGCTACCAAAGTGATTTTCTTAATGCTCAGGTCCAACCATGTTATTTCTATAGTCAATAAACTCCAGTAACTCTCTGTCACCTCCAGAATAAAATATAGACTCCTTTGTTTAGCATTCAAAGCCCTTCATAACCTAGCATCTCCCTCCCTCCCACATACCTTTCCAGTCTTCTTATACCCTGCTTCACTGCCATGTACTCTATGATACAGAGACACTGACCTCTTTACTGTTTCTCAGACAAAACATTGGAATTTTTTCTGGTTGTCCCTCGTTCTTGGAATGCTCTTTCCTCATCTCTACCTCCTGACTGTTGGAATCCATCAAGTTCCAATTAAAATCTCACTTTCTATTGGAAGATGTTTCCAACCCTTCTTAACTCTAGTGCCTTCCTTCTTTTCATTACTTCCTGTTTTTCGGTAGAGGAAACTAAGTGGTACAGTGGATAGAGTGCCACCCCGAAGTCAGAAAGACCTGAATTCAAATCTAGTTTCATACACTAGCTAGTTGTATGACCCTGGACAAGTCACTTAACCCTCTTTGTCTCAGTTTCCTCATCTGCAAAAAGAGCTGGAGAAAGGGATGGCAAATCATGCTAGTATCTTTGCTAAGAAAACCCCAAATGGGATCACGAAGAGTCATACACAACTGATATAACTAAAGAACAATTTTCCTGTATACAGTTTGTACATATTTATTTGCTTATAGTCTCCCCTATAAATTGTGAGATTCATAAGTAAAGTCAGGAGCTATCTTTTGCCCCTTTGTGTATTTATAGCACTTAGCACAGAGCTGAGCATAAAGTAGGTGTTTAATAAAATTTTATTGACTGATTTGGTTAGACTTTGGGAATAGGACTTCCTTGAGGCCATAGACCTAGGGTGTCTTTCAATAAGGGTTATCTGGATTTTGTTATACTTGGGACTGCCATACACATGAAATAAAAATACGGTCAACTTTCAACTATTTAGGGAGTTGATTAGTTCATAAGTTAGTCAAGCTTTTCTTTTTCTACTTCCTAACTTCTAGTACACATATTTAGGGTATCTTACTATTCCTTTGAAATACTATGGAAAGGTGGCCAAGAGCACTGGACTCTGTGGAATAGTGTACTTGTTATCAACTCTAATAAAGGAATTATGAAAGTAGAAGATAGAAAGTGATTAAAATATGGATTTATTTGAGTTCCATGTTCCATGGATAATTGTGAACTGATTTCATTACTGTCTAGGTCCATGCTGACATCTAGATTAGATTTAGGTATAATACAGTTGCAGGGCCTACTATGTAGCAGGTGCTCAATAAATGCTTATTGCTTGCTTGATTGATCTATTCTGGGCAGCTCATGTGTCCCACTTCTACTATTTTAGCCAGAAGTTGAGACTAGGGACACTGCTATCACTCCCACCTTTGAGAGTTCGGAGAACAGAAACTCCCTTTCTTATCCATTCCAATATGAAGAGTATTTACTAAGCATGTGCATGGGCAGGCTACTGTGTTTGGTGCTGAGGATACAAACAACAACAACAAGAGCAACAACAACAATTCCTGTCTTCAAGGGCCATGCTAGGAGGATACAACATGTGGGGAGCTGATACACCCACAGTCAATTTTTGAGCAAAAGTGTAAACAAATGCTTTGACCTTAATACCAGAATATCTTGTGCCAGAGATAAGATTCCCCAAGAATTTATTAGTTACAAATGGTTCTCAATTTCATTTCTGGTTTTCATTCTCTCTTCTGAATCTAGTCAGATCATGCCAGTCCCCTTACCTGGCAGTCCCAGGATGGTGTAGTAACCTCGGCACTCGGTGAAGCCTGAACTCTCTCTGACACAAGAGCGCCATAGTCCTTGGTAGTTGAATACAGCAGTCACAGGGTTGTTGTAAAGGTCTTGGGTGCTCCATTGGTCCATGCAGGTTGCTGCAATGTTTCCAGCAGTGCCAATAATAGAGACCACAAAGCCCAAGCCCTGGCAAGCTGTCACTGCCATGATGTCTCTCAGCTTCTTTAGATGACCCTGTAATATGGAGCTGTAAATAAGAGTTCTCCTCTGAGCAATTCAGAATAAGAAAGGCACTTTTACCTTGAAACACAGTGTACGTCACAAATAGGACGTAGGAAAGACTCACCTGTGCCACCCAAGCTTGCTTAGTCTCCTTTATCTGATTCAGTGAGATAATTTCCAGAACTTGGTACCAAGAGCCATTTGTTATTCACTGTGTGCACACACTCTGCTCTCTGTTTACCTTCTGGGGGTAGTTTCCTCCTCCCTCCTCCCCCCATTAACCTAGAATGTTGGGGAAAAATAGAGGGAAAAGAAAGCAAGGGGGGAGTTAGACAAAAGAAAATCAAGACATGTGAATGAATCAATGAAAAAAATTGCAAGGTGCTTCTGTCTGCAAAGTATCACATAGAGGGCAACAAAAAGTTTCTTGGGATCAGGTTGAAACACATAACCAACAAGGAATTCTAAAGAATTGGAGGAAACAATATCACCAAGGAATTATATGTCAGTTTATTGGTCAGTCAAGAAGCAATTGTTAAGCATTTACATTGTGCTGGGCACTCTGCTGGGGATACAAAGAAAAGCAAAAACAGCACCTGTCCTCAAGGTACTCATATCATAATGGGTATACAGTAAATAATGAGAGAGAGAGAGAGAGAGAGAGAGAGAGAGAGAGAGAGAGAGAGAGAGGGAGGGAGAGAGAAAGAAAGAATAGATGAAAAGTAAAGTCAGAGGGGAAGGCACTAGCAGATGGGAGGAACCAAGAGGCCTCTTATTGTTGCTGTTATTGGTCCTTCATTCTGGAAGAGGACCAGTGACATCATGAGGGTGATGTCTTGACTTACATATAGAATTTGGGAGCTTAGCTGAATCTTAAAGGAAGCCAGTGAAACTAAGAGGCAGAGCAGAGAAGAGAGAGCATTCCAGGCATGGAATACCACCAGCAAAAAGGCATGGAGGGCTAAGTTTGAGGATCAGTAGGAAGGTCAGTCTAACTAGATTATAGAATGTGTGGGAAGGCATGGAGTAAGAAGACTGGAAAGGTAGGAAGAAGTCATCTTGTGAAGAACTTTAAATGCAAACCAGGATTTTTTTTTCTTATCCTGGAGGTGATAGGGGGCCACTGTGGTTTAGTGGATAGGATGTAACATGAGCAGACCTATAGTGTAAGAAAATCACTTTAGTAGCTATGTGGATAGACTTGAGGCAGGGAGATCAATCAGAAAGCTATTACAATAGTCCCAGGTGTGAAGGGATGAGTATGACAGTTGTGTGAGTATATGAAAAATGAATATGCAGAGAATACATGAGAAATATAATAAAGTTAGAAACATCAAGACTTGAGAAGAGATACAATATGTGAGGTTAATGAAAAGGAGGACTTGAGGATTACAGCATGATTGTGAACCTGTATGCCTGGCAAGGTAGTGCTGCCCCTAACAGGAATAGAAAGTG
This sequence comes from Gymnobelideus leadbeateri, assembly GCA_011680675.1. Taxonomy (NCBI): domain Eukaryota; kingdom Metazoa; phylum Chordata; class Mammalia; order Diprotodontia; family Petauridae; genus Gymnobelideus; species Gymnobelideus leadbeateri. Next base: position 156,210 of record WOXC01002798.1, read on the forward strand.
GGAAGGTTGGGGAGAAAGACAATGAGTTCTGTCTGGGACATGTTGAATTTGAGATGCCTATGAAACATCCAATTCAAGATATTAAAAAAGCAGGTGGTAACATGGAACTGGAGTTCAAAAGAGAGACTATCAATGCAAAATTTTTGAACAAAATACTAGCAAGGCAATTATAGCAATATATCACAAGGATCATATGCTATGACCAGATGGGATTTATACCAGTAATGTAGGATTGGCTCAACATTAGGAAAACTATCAACATAATTGACTATATCAATAACAAAACTAACAGAAACCATATGATTATCTCAATAGACGCTGAAAAAACCTTTGACAAATATAGCACCCATTCCTATTAAAAATACTAAAGAGCATAGGAATAAAGGGAGAATTCCTTAAAACAAGCAGTATCTATCTAAAACCATCAACGAGCATTATCTGCTTGGGAATAAGCTAGAGGCCTTACTCCCACTATTATTCAATAGAGTACTAGAAATGTTAGCTATAACAATAAAGAGAAGAAAAAGAAATAGAAGGAATTAGGCAATAAGGAAACAAAACTATCACTCTTTGCAGATGATATGATAACAAACTTAAAGAATCCTAGAGAATCAACTAAAAAATCTACTTGAAATAATTATCAACCTTTAGCAAAGTTGCAGGATATAAGATAAACCCACATAAATCATTAGCATTTCTGTATATGACCAACAAAGCCCAGTAGCAAGAGACAGAAAGAGAAATTCAATTTAAAATAACTGTAAATAATATGAAAAACTTGGGAGCCTACCTACTAAGACAAACCCAGGAACTATGCAAATACAGCTACAAAAGACTTTTCATAAGGTCAGATCTAAACAATTGGGAAAATATTAATTGCTCACGGGTAGATGAAGCCAATACAATAAAAATGACAATTCCGCCTAAACAAATTTACTTTTCAATGCCATTCCAATTAAACTATCAAAAAATTATTTGATAGAGCAAGAAAAAAATAACAAAATTCATGTGGAAGAACAAAAGGTTAAGAATATCAAGGGAATTAATGGAAAAAAATACAAAGGAAGGTGGCCTAGCAATACCAGATCTCAAACTATATTATAAAGCAATAATTGCCAAAACTATCTAGTACTAGCTAAGGAAAAGAGCGGTGGATCAGTGGAATAGATTAGGTGCACAAAACCCATTAATCAATGACCATAGTAACCTAGTGATTGATAAACCCAAAGGCCCCAGCTTTGGTGATAAGAACTCACTATTTAACAAAAACTCCTAGGAAAATTGGAAATCAATAGGATACAAACTAGGTATAGACCAACACCTCACATTATATATGAAGATAAGGTCAAAATAGGTACATAATTTAGACATAAAGTGTGACATCATAAGCAAATTAGAAAAGCAAGGAATAGTCTACCTGTCAGATCTATGGAGAAGGGAAGAATTCATGATCAAATGAAAGAACATTATAAAATGCAAAATGGATAATTTTGATTATATTAAATTTAAAAAATTTTGCACAAAGTTAATGTAACCAAGACTAGAAAGGAAACAAAACTGGGAGATAGTTTTTACACCCAGAGTCTCTGATAAAGGTCTCCTCTCTCAAATATATAGAGAACTGAATCAGATTTATAAAAATACAAATCATTCTCCAATTGATAAATTGTCAAAGGATATGAACAGGCAGTTTTCAAATGAAGAAATTAAAGGTGTCTTTAGTCATATGAAGAAATACTCTAAATCACTTGATTAGACATATGCAAATTAAAACAACTCTGAAGTACCACCTCACACTTATCAGATTGGCTAATATGACAAAAAAGAAAAATTATAAATGCTGGAGAGGATGTGGGAAAATTGGGACATTAATGAACTGTTGGTAGAGTTGTGAACTGATCCAACCATTATGGAGGTCAGTTTGGAACTATGCCTAAAGGGCAACTAAACTGTGCGTACCCTTTGATCCAGCAATATCATTACTAGGTCTATATCCCAAAGAGATCATAAGAAAGACTATAGCCCAAGGGCCAAATCTGGCCAACCACTTAAAAAAAATATATATATATATCCTATGAGCAAAGAATAGTTTTTAGATTTTAAATGAAAGTTTTAAAATGTAAAAAAAATATTTTTAACTCAAAGTCATACAAAAGACTGGATTTGTCACATAAGGAGTATTTTGACAGCCTCTGGTATAAAGGAAAAAGAGAAGAGGGTCCAGAACAGACCATTAGGGGAATACTCATGAGGAGTGACCATGAAATGAACGGTGATCCAGCAAAGGAGACTGAGAAGGAGCAGAAAGTAGGAGAATCAGGAGAAAGTAGTGTCATGGAAACCATGTCAAAGGATACAAAAAGGTCAAGAAGGATGAGGATTGAGAAAAGGTGATTATACTTGGTGATTAAGAGGTCATTGGTAAGTTTGGAAAAAGAAGATTTTGTTTTATTTTATTTTATTTTATCTTCTATTTTATTTTATTTGCTTTTTGGAGGGCAATACCGGGTTAAGTGAATTGACCAAGGTTGCAGGGCTAGTTTTTGTGTTAAGTGTCTCAGGTCCTCCTGACTCCTGGACCGGTGCTCTATTCACTGCACCACCTACCCGCCCCCTGAAAGAGATTTTAGTTGAAGGATAAAGTCAGAAGCCAGATTGCAGAGGGCCTAGAATAGGCTGAAAAGCAGAGGAAGTAAAAGCAGTCAGTGTATATAACTTTTTCCAAGGAATTTATTCTAGGAGAGGAGGAGAGATGAAAGACAATAACTAGTTGGGATGATAGGATTTAGTGAGAGTTTTTTTTTTTTTTTTAAAGACAGAAAGCACAAACATGTTTGTAGGCATCAGGGAAGGAGCAGTAGGTAGAAAGAGAAGGGCTGGTCATGTGGCAAAAATAAGGAATGACATGTATACAACCTGATTCTCTCATCACTGGTACTTTCATGATGTGGAGAGAATGTGAAGAGGGCTTCGAGCACATTGAGTGAACCCCTTGTGGAAAACTTTTGTAAGAATATGTACAGGAGTCACAAAGGATAGATAGTCATGGATGGGTTTCACTCTGCATCACTGGAGGGAACTTCAGAAGTGATGAGATCACAGATCCATTTGAATAGTAGAGTGTGCCAAACATCTTGTTAAACTCTGTGGAAACAAATTAGAAAGTGAGATAGTCCTTGGCCTCAAGGATCCTAAATTCTAATGAAGGAGACTACTCATATAGGGGAATGGCATTTGGGTGCAGTGTTTGGGTTTGGAAAAACTTAGTGATGGTGAGTAGAGTAGGAGAATGGATTGACATATCCTTTCCAATAGCAATAGCAGTAATGATCTGATTATAGCTTCCCAGCTGGAAAGGGGGAAGTATGCTTAGAAACAAGGTATGCGTGGCAGGGATGAAGCTAGCTAGGGAATAGGGTAAAGCATGACTAGAGCTGGCCTAGATTGAATGCACTACATGTTGCACTGACCAATTGGGGCAGCATGCGTCCCAGGGTGGGAATAGCAGAAAGGGATGTCTTCTAAGGCATGGTATTTAAAAAGACTGATAAGCTTCAAAAGAAAATTGCTTCCTCACCTTGAGCCTCATTAACAAGGTGACTATAACACTGTCAGTCTAGTTGCTTCCACATCAGGGTATCTGACAGAATCCACCAGTTATCTGATGGCACTGGTTAAGTCATTTAAGATAGTTGAATGGGTTATTCAGTAAAGAAATAGACTTAGTCATCAACCAATCAATTGATCATTCAGGTCAGGCGTTGTGATAAGTTCTAAGGATGCAAAGACAAAAAAGAAACCATCCCTGTCCCCATTTATTCTATCAGAATAAATTACATATACACATACAACTATATACAAAATAAAAGGGGACAGGGACTGGGTCTTGGATTCATTGCCATAGAGAACTCTTGGACAAAAAGAAAAATCTCTCTACCAAAAGTACTTTGGCACTTTTCCTTCAACTTATTGTTTTAGAGAGTTGCCTGGAGCATTGAGAGGTTGACTGATTTGACATAGTCAAACAGCCAATATGTCTCACATCCAAGTTTTCCTGGCTTTAAGGATAGTCTTCTAGCTACTGTGCCACACTATCTTTGACAAAATAAATACAAGGTAAATTTGAGGGAGGAACATAACAACTAAGGAGATTAGGAAGGGTCTCAAGAAGGAGTGGCCTCTGAGCTGAGTTTTAAAGGGTCTTAAGCATTCTAAGATGCAGAAGTGAAAAAGGAAGGACATTCCAGGCATGGGACCCTGAACAAAGAACAGGAGGATGAAATGCTGTGTGTGAGACACATGAAGGGCATTTTGTTTGGATCATAGAGTACAGGAAGGTGAGGAATGTATAACAAATGTGGAAATGAGACAGTACAGAAAGAAAGGGTGCAGATGTGAGGCAACCAAAGAAAAATAAGACATCTTTGATCCTTCCCCATGATAATGTATCTCCCATATGAAGGCACAAACTTATTCTAGTTCTTCCTCCAACAAAAAGGCATAGAAGAAAGAAGAGCATTTTTTTTTGTTGTTGTTGACAAAGTAGTCTGGTATGTAGAACAGCTGTATAATATACCTATATGTCAACAAAGGATTAGGCAAATTATCTCTTTCTAATTCAGTGAATAAGATGGAGAAGTGACCTGAATGATGGTAGAGTTAGGTAGATTCAGAATTGATTGAATGACTGGACACTTAGAGTCACCATTAAAAGAGTTTGGTGGAAGCTTTGATAGGGATTACCAATGGAATGTGACCTAAGAATGTGTCTTTGGTCTTGCATTATTTAACGTTTTTATTAGTGATTTGGGGGAAAAGGTGTCACACTTATAAAATTTCAAATAACACATAGCCAATTCTTCAATAAGCATTTATGAAGCACTTATCACATATCAGGCATTATACTGAGCACTGGGGACACACACACACACACACACACACACACACACACACACACACAGAGAGAGAGAGAGAGAGAGAGAGAGAGAGAACAATCCATACTCTCAAGGAGCTCACAGTCTAATGGGAGAGAAAATATGAAAACAAATATGTATAAACAAGTAATATACAGATAAATTGGAAATAACAGAGGGAAGGCACTAGCATTAAGGGAAACCAAGAAAGGTTTCCCATAGGAAATGGAATTTTAGCTGGGACCTGAAGGAAGCTAGAGAAACCAGGAGGTAGAAATGAAGAAGGAGAGAATTCCAGGCCTGGAGGATAGTGAAAATGTCTGGAATTAGGAGATGGAATGTCTTGTTTGAGAAACAGCAAGGAGACTGGTATCATTGAATTGGAGAATGTGGCAGGGAGGGGAGGGTATAAGATATAAGAAGATTGGGGAAGTGGAAGTGGGAGCAGGTTATGATGGGATCTGAACACAAGAAGGAAAATTTTATATTGGATCCTTGGGGTCAGACCTACACTTTAGGAAGATAACTTTGGCAGCTGGGAAGGATAACTCACATTCTATAGTTCAAGGTAAGCATAGTTAGAGGAAAGTGACCAGTGGAGTGGTGGGGTCTTTAAATGATACATATAAAGGTCAATGGAAAGAATTGGCATTGTTTTGTATGAGTAAGAGAAGACGAAATGGGGAAGGAGACAGTTATCTATAAGTTTTTAACTATGAAAGAGGGATTAAAATTAGTTTGTTTGTTGTTTAGCTAACTCCTGCCAAGCCACTCACTGAAATTCCCTTTAAAAAAGAAAGGCTTGGCCACTCTTCCCCCCAGACTACCTGCAAACTATGTAAAAGGGGACTCTGAACAACTTCTGGAGCCCCAGCACCCACAGAATGACACAGAGAAGCTAACCTCCCACTGAGGACAGCCCAGCAGACCTGCAGGAAGGACCAGTGTGGCGCTCTGGGAGCCAGCAGCGCAGTGTGCAGTGCGCAGGGAGCCAAGCCCAGGTCCACTGAGTTGCGGTTTTAGCCCCAGGGCAGCAGGGCCAACAGCCTGCTGGAGGGACCCCAGAACACCAGCAGCTGTGGCGATTCCAGAATTATCAACATAGACATGCCTAGGACAAAGTGAGAGGTTAGTGCCCTATGGACTTTGGGACCAGTATTTGGGGAATGTGTCGGCTTCCTCCCCTGGGGGCTAGAAGCCACTGAGGAGACACACCATTTTGCAGTTTTCAGAGGCAGCTCCAGCTCCTGGCCTGAGAATTGTAGGGAGATCCAGCGATCAGTCTTGGGGGGTAATCGCTCTTGCTTTAACCTCCCTGGATCTGGATTGTGATCTGGGATGGAGGTTGTGGGTGGGTTTCCAGCTTGCCAGAAATGGAAGTTGTCCCCCCACACGTTCAGGACGAAAGGTTACCTGTCTTTCGGCACAGCCCTACTGTGGCAACAAGCCAAAAAGTGAAGTAATTAAGTGACAACATGCCAAGGCAAAGGAAACAATTTAAACAGAAAAATACAACCTTAGACTACTATTTTGGGGGCAAAGAGGATCGAAGCATAGAACAGGGGGAAAACTCAGAAATACTGCTCCAAAAGCCCCAAAGGAAAATATGAGCGGGTTACAGGCCATAGAGGACCTTAAGAAGGACTTTAAAAATCAAATAAGAGAAGTGGAGGAAAAATTGGAAAGAGAAATGAGAATGATGCAGGAAAAGTATGAAATGAGGGTCAACAGCCTGACTGAGGAAAACAACACCTTAAAAAACAGACTGACTCAAATGGCAAAGGAGGCCCAAAAGGGCAATGAGGAGAAGAATGCCTTAAAACGTCGAATTTGCCAGATGGAAAAAGAATCTCAAAAGTTCACTGAGGAGATTCATTCCTTCAGAGTTAGACTGAAGCAAATGGAAGCTAATGACTTTATGAGAAATCAAGATGCTGTTAAGCAGAACCAAACAAATGAAAGATTAGAAAGCAATGTGAACTATCTCATGGGAAAAACCACTGACCTGGAAAATAGATCCAGGAGAGATAATTTAAAAATTATTGGACTACCTGAAAGCCATGATCAAAGAAAGAACCTAGAAATCACCCTTCAAGAAATTCTCTAGGAAAACTGCCCTGCTGTTTTAGATCCAGAGTGCAAAATAGAGGTTGAAAGAATCCACAGATCACCTCCTGAAAAAGATCCCAAAAAGAAAACTCCCAGAAATATTATAGCCAGGTTCCAGAATCCCCAGATCAAGGAGAAAATACTACAAGCGGCCAGGAAGAAACAATTTCAATATTGTGGAAACACAATCAGAATGGCCCCAGGACCTGCAGCTTCTACACTGAGGGATCGAAGGGCATGGAATATGATATTCCAGAGGGCAAAAGAGCTGGGAATGTACCCAAGGGTCACCTACCCAGCAAAACTGAGTATTTTGTTTCAGGGGAAAATATGGTCATTCAGTGGAATAGAGGACTTTCAAGCATTCTTGAGGAAAAAACCAGAATCGAATAGAAAATTTGACATCCAGAGGCAAGAAGCAAGAGATGCCTGAGAAGGTAATCAGGGAAAAGAAATCAAAAGGAACTTATCAAAGTTGAAATATTTACATTCCTATATGGAAAAACAATAACTGTGACTGATGAAATCTTTCTCAGTATGAAAATAATGGAAGAAGGGTGTATGGTCATATGAATACATATGCGAATGTGTGTATAAATGTTTACAGTTATACATGGAGAGAGGGCATAGGTTAAATTTGTTGGGAAGGAATGATACTTAAGGGGTGAAATTATGAGGTGAGAGAGGAAAGTGGCAAGAGGAGATAGGGAAAGACAGGGTAGGGCAAACTATCTCATGTAGAAGAAGCAAGGGGAAGTGGTTGCAAGGGAGGCAGAATACAGGCAAAACCACATTCTCATTGAATTTGGTTCAGGGAGAGAATGACATACATACTAAATGGGATATCTCAACCTGCAGCAGAATAGTGGGAAGAGGGAGGAGAGGAGGGATGATGGATGGGAGGGGAGGTTGGAAGTACCCACTATAGAAGTGGGACAGGATCAAGTAGGGAATGGATCAGGTGGGGGGTGGGATGAGTGGGAGGGAATTATAAGCAGCCTTGTACAATATATCTAGATGGTAATGTTTTGCATAGCTAGACGTGTACAACATATACTGAATTACTTATCTTCCCAGAGGGAATGGGTGACAAGGGAGGAAGGGAATGGATCTGAAATTCAAGGTCTTAAAATTAAATGTT